>JARQOD010000003.1:489072648-489233915 GCA_033576555.1 Oophaga sylvatica
AATGACCCCATTTTGCAAACTAGACCCCCCAAGGAACTTATCTAGATGTGTGGTCAGCACTTTGAACCCCAAGGGCTTCACAGAAGTTTATAACGTAGAGCCGTGAAAATAAAAAAATCATATTTTTTTCCACAAAAATGACCTTTTTGCCCCCAAATTTTTATTTTTATAAGGGTAACAGGAGAAATGGGGCCCCAAAAGTTGATGTGAATTTTGTCCTGAGTACGCTGATATCCCATATGTGGGGGGGAACCACTGTGATCGCCCTACTGCGATCTTTGGGAGGCACAATGAACAAATCCACAAAAGGTGAAGAATTGGTTTTCTTTTTTGCGCCGTTCCTCGTGCGGTATTAGTGATTAGGCGACTTTATTCCTCGGATCGGTGCGAATACAGCGATACCAGATTTATACCCTTTTTTCATGTTTAGCTTCTGTCACACACTAAAAGATGCTTTTTTATGGAATAATTTTTTGTAAGAAATTTTTGCATCGCCGTATTTTGAGAGCTATAATTTTTCCATATTTCGGCCGATAGTTATCTGTGGGCTTATTTTTTGCGGGACGAGCTGACGTTTTTATTGGTACCATATTCGGGCACATAACGTTTTTGATCGCTTCCTATTCCAATTTTTGTGGAAGCATAATGAACAAAAACCAGCAATTCAGGAATTGTTTTTTTTTTTTCCTCCGTTCCGCGTGTGGTAAAATTGATAAAGCAGCTTTATTCTTCTGGTCACTACGATTACAGCGATACCTCATTTATATATTTTTTTATGTTTTGGCGTTTTTTACACAATAAAAAATTTTATAGAAAAAATAATTATTTTTACATCAGTTTATTCTGCGAGCTATAACTTTTTTATTTTTTCGCTGATGATGCTGTATAGTGGCTTATTTTTTGCGGGACAAGATGACGTTTTCATCGGTACCATGATTATTTATATCTGACTTTTTGATCGCGTGTTATTGCACTTTTTCCAAGCGGTATGATGATACCGCTTGGAAAAAGTATAGATTACTACTTTTTTGTGTTTTTTTTTACGGCTTTCACTGAAGGGGTTAACTAGGGTTATGCTTTTATAGATGGGATTTTTACGGACGTGGCGATACCAATCATGTGTATTTTTTTTGTTTTTTATTTTTTTTATTACATAAAAATGTGTATTTTTTAGGGGATTTTTTTTTAATTATTTTTTAATATTTTTTTTACAATTTTTTTAAAAAATGATTGTTTTTAACTTGTCCCTTTATGGGACTTTCACTTTTTTACTTTTTATTGCAGTTACAATGCATTGCAATGCTCCAGCATTGCAATGCATTGTACCTATGATGAAAGCTGCTGTGAGCATGATCACAGCAGCTTTCCGTAGCTAGATGACCCGGAGGTTGTCATAACAACCCCCGGGTCATCAAGGCAGAGATCGGGCCCTGCAAATACATTGCAGGGCGCCGATCTGAGGCAGAGGGAGCTCCCGACCCTCTGCCTCCCCCCTGAGCGCTGCGATCGCGCTCGATCGCAGCAGTCAGGGGGTTAACAGCCAGGGGCGGCGGGGGCGCCGCACCTGACTGTCAGTGCAGGAAGCTCGACCACTGCAGCGCCGGCTCCTGCACTGATCGCGCTGGAGAAGCTGAAATTTCAGCTTCTCCTGCACGATCGCTGCTGTTCGCTGCTGACCAATCACAGCGCTGTAGGACCGATGGCAAAGGTCCCCGCACCGCTTGCCGTGCCTGTCAGCTGTCTGTGTCTGTCTGTCCCTGCAAAGGGATGACGTGCACAGTCCGTCCTGGTGCCGGAACTGACACCTTGCCATGACGGACTGTGCACGTCATTGGACATTAAGGGGTTAATTAATATATCTTGAAATAATAATAATTTCCACAATTAGATGTGTGTTTCATTGCCACAATTTCACTGACTGTTTAAAAATGTTTTTCTTCAAAGAAAGATTCAGCTGTGATCCCCTGCTGTCCTGTCTGTATACTCTTTTGCTTCCTCTCCTGCCCAGTAGGTGTGGTATGATCAGACCATGTTCCTGATAGGTCAGATACAGCCAGTACAGAGTACACAACAGTGGAAAATTCATAAGATTATCTCAGCACAGGAGCATTTTATTTAAATGCATACAATTGTGGAAATTATTATTATTCCAAGATCTATTGTTTAAAATAAACTTTTGTTCATGGGAAAACCCCTTTAAAGAGATGGATCAGGGTGAGGATTATGATTGAGGTCTGTTGAGAAGCTGTGCAGTAGTGTCTCGCTGGGTAAAGGACAAGTAAGTGCACAACAATGGGAAGAGGGAGGGGAGAGCCCAAACACCAGGGAAGTGGGGAGTGGAGACCCCTAGACAGATCTAAGATCACCATGTTTGCCCTAACCGTCCCTATATAAGTTCTGCATCTATCGCCGAGCAGGAACCTAATCCCTGCCTGACCCTAGCGATAGGCCCTGGTTAGGGAGGGTATGAGAGGTGCACTAGTCAGTCCCCACTACTACTAAAAACAGAGAGGGTAGACGAACAAGGGAACACTTAGCTTGAGAAGACAACCGAGATGTCACGCCAACTATCCTCCAAGAGTCCTCAGAAAAGGAACTAACCGACTTAGTACTTTCAACTAGACAGAGACAAGTAAGCGCTAACAACAGCACCATTCTGCAGCAATTGAAAGTATTTAAACCTACCGCACAGGTGTGTAATTAGCAGCATAAGGTGGAGGTAACTGTTGAGTCCTAGAAGGAGAAGGATATCTCTCCATAACAGAGATACAAAAATCAAGAAGGTGCTTGAGATAATCGCAAAGACCTTCTACAGCCAGAACCAGGATGACTGTCAGTCACATCTGACACACCCGTGACAAATAGGGAGCAGTTTAATTGCTCTACTAAGTGGGACAGTGTCCTCATGAGAGCTGAAGTAAACTTAACTCGATAAACACTACTCAACTGGAGGCTAGGTAAGCTAACTATGGAGGAAGAAGGTTTGCAAGTTAGGTCACCATTGGACTGGGTAGGGTTAGCTCTGTTAGGAGAGTCTGCCATGACTCTGGGAACTATGTCATCCTGGAGGACATCAGGGAGGAGTGACCATGGCTGTGAGCTCAGACCAAGGAGAGCTACTAGCAGGTCTGGCTAGGGCGGTGACATATGTTAACTTAAGAGAGATGTAAGGATCTTATGTGTAGGATGGGTTTCCTTGAGAATTTAGGACTGGCGTTGCATCTTCAGTTGTATAATGTTTTAAAACTGAGTAATGTACAGTATATACTCGTGTATAAGCCACGTTTTTCTGCACATGTTTGCTGAAAAAGCCCCCCTTGGCTGATACTCCAGTGAGGGTCCCACTTGCCATATTTAAGACACACTTTTTTCCTCCAAAAATTTAGAGGAAAATGGGAGGTGCGTTATAGACCAGATGTGCCTGCTGTGGATGGTGAGGTGGGGGAGCGGCAGTGGGGGAGCAGTGGGTCACAGGAGGCAGGAGCCGACTGCTGCATCTAACACCTGTGCTCACTGCTAAAAAAAAATGAGTATTCACTGTTCTACATGTCCATGGGAGTGGAGAGCAGTGAATATTCATTTCTCTTTAATAGCTGACACGCTGTTAGCCCCAGCAGCCGGCTTCATGTAGCTGCTGGGCTCTGAAGTGTGCCAGCTCCCTAAGAGAATGAATATTCACTGCTCTCCACTCTCATGCATGTGGAGAGCAGTGAATATTCATTCCCTTTAGCAGTGGGCACATATGAGTGCTCGACCGCTGCAGCAAGCCAGCGGCTGAGGTTGCTGTGCCCAGTATTAAAGATCAATGAATATTGACTGCTCCACACATCCATAGTCCTGGCTTGGAGAGCAGTGAGTATTCCGGCAGCTGTCCTCTGCCATGAGCTGCTTTCAAGCACAAATCAGCTACTGGCCATGCATACCAGGATAGGGATAAGGAAGCCACACATACCCATGTAGGGATGAGTGGGCCATGCACACCAGGATGGGGATGAGGAGGCCATGCATGCCAGGATAAGGGTGAGAGGGCCATGCATACCAGGCTTATACACAAGTCAATACGTTTTCCCAGTTTTTTTGTGGTAAAATTAAGTGCCTCGGCTTATTCTAGAGTATATACAGTAACTACATCAGTTTAGTAGGGTACTGTTACTGAGCAAATTAGTACTTTGAGGAAATTTTATAAGTAGAACACTTGAGAGGAATGGCTTGATCAGGGTATGCTGCATATTAACCACTTAATGTGGGCCTGTGTTAAAAGGAATCTGTCACTGGGTTTTTACCACCAAACCTAAATTCCTAATGTAATGTGTCACTTACTTGGCTTCTTGCTGTAGTTTTGGGTAGTAGCAGTAGAAGATCATTAGAAGGCTAGAAAACCTGCTGCCATGTAGTCCTCCATGTTCATTCTGTATAACCCTGCCCCCTTCACTGATTGGAAGCTTTCTACCTATGCACAGTGTACATAGAATGCTGACAATCAGTGATGTGGGTGGAGTTATACAGGGTTCAGCATTCAGAGAACTGATAGATCTGCAGTAGATAAAACTGTTATTTTATTAAAACAGCAGCAAGCAAAACATTGAGTTGATACATCACTGGAATCAGATGGGGTAGTTAAAACTTGGTGACAGATTCCCCTTAAGGGCTCATTCTCATCTGTATATAAATCGGACGAGTGCAATCGAATAAAAAATCAAATTGCACTCTGACCAATGTTATTGAATGATTCTGTGTTCATCCGAAAAAAATTTTCTCAGCTCATATCACACTGAGAAAAAAATTGCAGCATGCTGCGAGTGGCCATGTATTGGACGACACAAGCCAATGCAAGTCATTGGGTGCAAGAAAAAATTGCACGGCACACGGACCGTGCATGTCCCATACTATTAAGACCAGCTCACAGCTGTCTGCTTTTCCTTAGCTGGCTATTAAAAATATTTTTTTCTTTTATTTATTTATTTTTTGATTTGCTAAAAACAAATACAGAAAAGTACACAAGCAAAGCACTGATTACATTAATCACTGACGTCTGTCTATCTATCCACCATTATCTGTATACAAGATTTTTATTAGTTAGAAAACTAGCTTGAAATGACAGAGAATTACTGTACGTAAAAGAAAAATATTTAGAATAGAGAGTCCTCAGTGGTTAATACCTTTTAATGGCTAACTGAAAAGATGGTAACAAATTGCAAGCTTTCGAGACTACTCAGGTCTCTTCATCAGGCTAGACCAGCGGTTCTCAACCTGTGGGTCGCGACCCCCGTGGGGGTCGAACGACCAAAACACAGGGGTCGATTAAAGGAGCCGGCGGCTGCAGCACTGTAGTGACAGCTGCAGCCGCCGGCTTCATTAGACATCCATACTTACCCTCCTCGCTCCGTCGCTGCAGGTCCCTGCATCCCTGTCGGCGGTGTCAGCTTCCTCCTGGCAGTGCGGTGAGGTAGTACCACACATTAATGTAATGAATATGGACGTGACGCCACTCCCATAGGCGTGGCGTCCATATTCATGTCCTTCATGAGCAGTATTACGTCACTGCTGCGCACAGGAGGAAGCTGACGCCGCCGACAGGGATGCAGGGACCTGCAGCGACAGAGCGGAGATGGTAAGCATGATGGGGGGAGGACGGGGGAGCGGAGCCATGTATACAGGATGGGAGGGGGAGCGGAGCCATATATACAGGATGGGAGGATGGGAGCAGAGCCATATATACAGGATGGGAGGGGGGGAGCGGAGCCATGTATATAGGATGGGAGGGTGGGAGCGGAGCCATGTATACAGGATGGGAGGATGGGAGCGGAGCCATATATACAGGATGGGAGGGGGGAGCGGAGCCATATATACAGGATGGGAGGATGGGAGCGGAGCCATGTATACAGGATGGGAGGGGGAGCGGAGCCATATATACAGGATGGGAGGATGGGAGCGGAGCCATATATACAGGATGGGAGGATGGGAGCGGAGCCATGTATATAGGATGGGAGGGTGGGAGCGGAGCCATGTATACAGGATGGGAGGGGGAGCGGAGCCATGTATACAGGATGGGAGGGAGGAGCGGAGCCATATATACAGGATGGGAGTATGGGAGCGGAGCCATGTATACAGGATGGGAGGGGGAGCGGAGCCATATCTACAGGATGGGAGGATGGGAGCGGAGCCATATATACAGCATATTTCCGATGGCTTTAGCCCAGTGGCGTAGCAGGGGCGTAACGTGGGCGGGTGTAGGGCGCGGGCGTAGCGTGGGCCGGGGGCGGTCCGCCCCAGGCAAGCACGTGTGTGGGGCGGCGTGGCAGCAGCAGCAATTCCTCCTCCCACAGAGTCACAGTGCAGCGGCCCGGGACCCTCCGGAGCTGAGCGGCGGGTCAGTGAGTCCACTGTGCGGGGAGAGGGGGGACCCGGCCTGAGCAGGCGGCGCAATACTTACCTCTCCCCGTGCCTCCGTAGCTCTGGGCTCCAGGGGGCGCCTGCAGGGCGCCCGCGCTTCCTGTCACAGCAGCGCCGCTGGATGACGTCATCATTCAGCGGCCGGCTGTGGCAGAGAGCGCGGGCGCCGGACATGTGAGATGTGAGGTGTATGTGTCTGTGTGTATCAGTGTGTGTGTGTGTGTGTGTGTCTGCCTGCGTGTGTGTATGTGAGAGAGTGCTGCGGTGCTGTCTGTGTGTAGCCCTGGTGTGAAGGCACACGCAGTACCCTGGAGGATGTGCGGAGAGGTAACAGTTTAATGCTCAATAAACATTCACTCCATCACACACTTAGACACACCCATAGGTTATAAAAGCTAGTGAGATCCAGCCAGTCAGTTAGTTCAGTCAGCGGCAGAGCTCAGAGTGAGTTCTGTTTCCTGTCTTCGGACAGAGGAGATCATTCAGTGTGCAGTCTGTTCAGGAAGAGAGAGGAGTGAGCATCAGGACCTTCAGTCTCCTGTCCCAAGGACAGTGGAGTTCAGAGACGTGCTCCTGAACTAGAAGATTACTGAGCACCTGTTAGCAAACTCTGGGAAGAAGAAAGAAGGGACTAGTCTGCATAGCCTTTGGAAGTGTGGAGTGCTTATGCTACAAGCGCGGACAGGGCGAAAGGCGCAGTGGAAGGAATTCAGAAGTGCCTTAGGATTGGATTATCCTGCACATTGTCACCGGTCACTGGGGACCGAAGTGTCACTATAGCTCCAGGCATAGTGATAGAAAAACCAGAGGCTTACTGGACCTTAGGTAGCAGAAAGCAGCCCTTGGAGTGTCGGTACGTAACTGGGGTCAGGGAGAGTGGGTACTTGGAGTCACTGCAGGACCACATTAGGAACCCAGCTCTCTCAACGGAAGACTCCGACCACAAAACTGACCGGCAGTACAGCTTGGAGAAGCTGGAGATTCTGGAGTGAACTACGCTTTATGCTGGTTGTACTCATCATTTTGAAAGTCAAGGAGGCCCATAACCTGTTCAGCTGTTATCTCAAAGCACATCCTCCACCCGACCAGCCTCCCTGGGACCTGCCTTATCATCTGACAAGTAAAAGGTATGGGAAGAAGCTTCTATGTGTGAGACTGAGTTATTTGATTGCATCCCTGCACAACCCCACCATAACTATCGACCTGAGGGAAGAGTCCCACCTGTAGGGGACCCGACATCTAGCTGCCTCACCATCCCCTCAGAGATCTACAGCAGCGCTGGTCTTAGTGATCAGAGAACTACAGGTGGCGTCACGAACTGTATATATTCCTATCCCCTGTAAATATTCCCCCCAACATACGCCTGACCGCCAGGGCCACAGACCGAGCCACCGCTACCTGTGACAACCCCATAGACTTCCATGGGCTCGGCTCTGAGTACCCCATATCCCTGGAAACCCACAATTGTGGTGCGTGGTCGAGACATCTGTGTGTGGTGCTGTATGTGTGATGGTGATGGGGGAGGCAGTGATGGTGGTGAGGAGGCAACGATGATGATGGGGAGCCAATGATGATGGGCAGGCAAAGATGATGATGATGGGGAGGCGATGATGATGGGCAGGCAATGATGATGATGATGATGGGGAGGCGATGATGATGGGGAGCCAATGATGATGAGCAGGCAATGATCATGATGATGGGGAGCCAATGATGATGGGCAGGCAATGATGATGATGATGATGGGGAGGCGATGATGATGGGGAGCCAATGATGATGGGCAGGCAATGATGATGATGATGGGGAGCCAATGATGATGGGCAGACAATGATGATGATGATGGGGAGGCAATGATAATGATGATGGGGAGGAAATGATGATGGGGAGGTGATGATGATGATGGGAGGAAATGATGATGATAATGGGGAGTATTTCCACAGTGCCCTTTCCTGAGCCGTAACAGTGCAGAACGCAGCACAGTGCAGAGGAGAGCTCCATATTTTGTATGGAGCATTATATGGGGACTAGTATTCTTTATGGAGCATTATATTTGGCCCATAATACTGTATGGAGGACTATGTGGTGCCCATAATATTGTATGGAGGACTGTAATTATTTTTTGGTTTGGGGGTCACCGCAACATGAGGAACTGTATTGCGGGGTCACGGCATTAGAAAGGTTGAGAACCACTGGGCTAGACTAATAAAACATCTGAAAAATCACATATTTATACACAATACAGCACAGAAACAATGTACGTAAAAGAGTATGTTAAAAACTCATTGCACACGCATGTCATACATATGTCATACAGATGCTACTTATGCATTGTAATTGCATGACATTTGTCCTACTTTTCAGTAACAAAATCGGAGTGATTTTATTTACAGTATAGACCAAAAGTTTGGACACACCTTCTCATTCAAAGATTTTTCTGTATTTTCATGACCATGAAAATTGTACATTCACATTGAAGGCATCAAAACTATGAATTAACACATGTGGAATTATATACTTAACAAAAAAGTGTGAAACAACTGAAAATATGTCTTATATTCCAGGTTCTTCAAAGTAGCCACCTTTTGCTTTGATTACTGCTTTGCATACTCTTGGCATTCTCTTGATGAGCTTCAAGAGGTAGTCACCGGAAATTGTTTTCACTTCACAGGTGTGCCCTGTCAGGTTTAATAAGTGTGATTTCTTGCCTTATAAATGGAGTTGGGACCATCAGTTGTGTTGTGCAGAAGTCTGATGGATACACAGCTGATAGTCCTACTGAATAGACTGTTAGAATGTGTATTATGGCAAGAAAAAAGCAGCTAAATAAAGAAAAACGAGTGGCCATCATTACTTTAAGAAATGAAGGTCAGTCAGTCCGAAAAATTGGGAAAACTTTGAAAGTGTCCCCAAGTGCAGTTGCAAAAACCATCAAGCGCTACAAAGAAACTGGCTCACATGAGGACCGCCGCAGGAAAGGAAGACCAAGAGTCACCTCTGCTTCTGAGGATAAGTTTATCCAAGTCACCAGCCTCAGAAATCGCAGGTTAACAGCAGCTCAGAATAGAGACCAGGTCAATTCCACACAGAGTTCTAGCAGCAGACACATCTCTACAACATCTGTTAAGAGGAGACTTTGTGCAGCAGGCCTTCATGGTAAAATAGCTGCTAGGAAAACACTGCTAAGGACAGGCAACAAGCAGAAGAGACTTGTTTGGGCTAAAAAACACAAGGAATGGACATTAGACCAGTGGAAATCTGTGCTTTGGTCTGATGAGTCCAAATTTGAGATCTTTGGTTCCAACCACAGTGTCTTTGTGCGACGCAGAAAAGGTGAACGGATGGACTCTACATGCCTGGTTCCCACCGTGAAGCATGGAGGAGGAGGTGTGATGGTGTGGGGGTGCTTTGCTGGTGACACTGTTTGGGATTTATTCAAAATTGAAGGCATACTGAACCAGCATTGCTACCACAGCATCTTGCAGCGGCATGCTATTCCATCCGGTTTGCATTTAGTTGGACCATCATTTTTTTTCAACAGGACAATGATCCCAAACACACCTCCAGGCTGTGTAAGGGCTATTTGACCAAGAAGGAGAGTGATGGGGTGCTGCGCCAGATGACCTGGCCTCCACAGTCACCAGACCTGAACCCAATCAAAATGGTTTGGGGTGAGCTGGACCGCAGAGTGAAGGCAAAAGGGCCAACAAGTGCTAAGCATCTCTGGGAACTCCTTCAAGACTGTTGGAAGACCATTTCCGGTGACTACCTCTTGAAGCTCATCAAGAGAATGCCAAGAATGTGCAAAGCAGTCATCAAAGTAAAAGGTGGCTACTTTGAAGAACCTAAATTATAAGACATAATTTCAGTTGTTTCACACTTTTTTGTTACATATAGAATTCCACATGTGTTAATTCATAGTTTTGATGCCTTCAGTGTGAATGTACAATTTTCATAGTCATGAAAATACAGAAAAATCTTTGAATGAGAAAGTGTGTCCAAACTTTTGGTCTGTACTTTACGTAGATAAGTGCAAGCCCTAAAGCTCTATATCTGCAGCATACATGAGGTCTAACTTTTAGATTTAAATTGTAGAATTCTTTGTCTGCAGTTTGAATAATTATAGACTTCTTAAATAGAGGTTGTTTTATGTATCCTAAAATACACAGCTACTAATTACGATGTTCCAACATTTTCTGTGATACAAATGATACCTTCAAATTATATAACCAAAATGTTTTTAGCTACTTCTCAGCTAAATGCTTTAATTTTAAAATGGGAAAGCAGTGTGCCACATTAAAGAACATCCAAGGGGTAGCTTTTCTCTGTGGGGAGAATGACATGCCAAGTCTGGTATGCTAATGTGAGGAGACTTTTAAGCCTTACAATGCTACTCTGGGAAATTAAATATGCAAATTACCTCTTCAGAGAGGAAGAGGACTAGAACTCTAGTGCCACTTATTGGAAGTAGCAATCCTAAAAGTCAATATTGACCCTTTAACAAGCCTTGCCTCATGACTTAGGATAAAAAGCCAAGCCTGAATCTCAATTTGCACACTTTGTGTGTCGGGGTACTTCCCCTCATCAGTGTAAAGTGTGAGATCTGGTTTGCCTGCACCGCAGCAGACCAAGAGCCAGGGGCTGACAGTGAAAAGGCAGTGCCCGTGATAGGCTCACGCTGTCTGCTATACAGGTTAAAACCAACAAGCAGGAGAGGGCCGCAGCTTAGCTACAGGCAGCATGGACCCGAAAAGAGAGCAAAGCAGGAAGATCCCCAACCCCACCGGGCAGGGAGGACCCCCTGAATGCCTCCCTGCTAGCCGGACTCCTTCTGTCATCTGTAATTGGTACCCTGGATTGCATTTTGATCTACCAATAAGTAAAAGGTAAAGAAAACTACACTTCTCTGTGTCCCTTACTTATTCTCTGCACCTCAATGTTCACCACCACCTGAACAGCCAAAAATATTTGCCCTGGGGCCCACCTCTACCCATGGGGAGCTGTACCATCTTTGCTGTGTCACCATCGGCCCCAGTGGACCTGAAAAGCAGCGTCGGCCACCCATTGCCGAACACCACAGGTGGCGTCACGACTCAATACCATATAACCCTCCCCCATTTTATGACACGGCCAGGGCCACGGAAACGGATCACGGCCCCGTTACCTCCCCCAAAGAACTGTCTGGCATGATTCTGGCACTGGGGGCATGTCAAATACATAAGACAACAAGATGACTTGAACAGAGCAAAACAGTTGGCACTTACACCAGTACATTGATAATGATATCTGTGACAATCTGCCAGCATCTTCTCTGTGACACTATCTCAGATCACAGCAATCTGTAACACGATTATCTGTAGCCACATGTTTCATATTCCCACTGAGTAATTCAGTCCAGGTCATTTCCTTCATAGAGCCTTCCTATATCTCCACTCAAATTTTGTAAGGAGGCATAATAATATGCCATGTTCCATGACATGGTATAAAATGTAGTTTTTAAGTACATCTAGGGTATACGAAAATCTAACCTATAACTATATGTATATTTAGATGTACTTGAAAGTGGAAGCTAGCCATACACATTGGATAGGTGTTGGATGAACCGTTAAGCTGACAACTATCCTTCCAGATTCCAACACAGCGAACACTTCACTTGGCTGAGAGCTTCTGTGATTTTTTCATGAACATGTAGTCCACAAAAAAACATAAACATGTCAATAGCCACCATACACTATAATGGGTCCACATTCTATCAATGAAAAACATGGATAGAAGACATACATGAAAAACTGATATCTAAATGAGGACTCATACTGAATGTTTTCAAACAAACCTATCTATCCATATAGCTTAAAAAAATTTCCCTGCTCTGTGCCACAATGCCAGTAGACCAGACACAAGGTTCAACATGATAGGTTTCCTTTAAGATATTGTGAGTAGTGTTGAATGAGCATGCTCAGACAAGGTGTTATCCGAGCATGCCAGGGTGTTATCTGAGTATCTTGTAATGCTCTGGTAATATCCTCGAGTCCCTGCAGCTGCATGTTTTGCGGCTGTAGACAAATGTAAAACATGCAGGGATTGCCTAACAAACAGGCAATCCCTGCATGTGTTTCTGCAGGGGCTCAAGAATATTACCAGAGCACTACAAGATACTCAGATAACACCCTAGAATGCTCGGATGACACCTTATCAAAGCACGCTCACTCAGCACTAATTTTGAGGGATCTGCTATATGGTAGACTCTGGTTCACACACAGGATTCAGTTAATCGATTGAAACCAAACGTGCGTTTACTAAATGTTTTTAAACCGTCTTGTTAACAAAATAAAACAACTTCTTCTGGGTACAAAACGGTATAACAGAACAAAAATAGAAAATAACCAGTCAATAAAAAGCATGGGTCCACCTGTTTAATTGTCAGTCCTTTACTCTCAGACTCCAGCAGGGTCTGAGCAGCACATACAAGGCCTCCTCACCTTGCACACACACAGATCAAGTGGGACAGCACCAGTTGCCTTAATTTGCCTATTCCAAGACCTGGATTGGAGGTAAGTGAGCAGCTGATCCCATTCAGCTCTGTCAGCTGCCCATAAAACCTGGACCCATAATCTGGGCCCATTAAAATACCTCTCAGCACTATTTGTGGACAGTGGACCCTCGACAGAGAGTCAGCATTGCCATGTAGTTTCCTGGGCCTATGCTCTATATGGAAGCTAAAATCCTGAAGTGCTAGAAACCACCTTGTCACTCGGCATTGTTCCCCTTCTTCTCCCTCATCCTCATCAGCAGGGCATGGTCTGACACTAGCCTGATTTTTCTGCTTAAGAGGTAATACCTTAGAGTGTCTAATGCCCACTTGATGGCCAAACATTCCTTCTCCACTATGAAGTAATTTTTCTTGCAGAATGACAGCTTCCGACTTAGATACATTATGGGGTGCTTTTCCCCATTCAACTCTTGTGATAAGGCAGCACCTTGCCTAAAAAAAAAGAAAGAAGACAATGCATGGAAAGGGTGCACTCCAGAGAAGGTATAAAACAAAAATATATGACCAAAAAGTATAAGTTTATTAGCACAGAAATATACAAAAACACCCAAAATAATTAAAAACATTTAAAAAACAATACAAAAAGCAACACAACCACATCCCTGGAAATAATCCGTGAAAAGATCAAGAGTGGCTATGATATAAATAACAGCCGGAGAGGGGACTAACTCTATTAGTATAGATCTGTCATGACACAATAAATATCAATAGACAAAAAGACATCATATACCTGTATAGTACTATGCTGGAGTCGACTTTGGAAGGCCATGTAATTTTCAAAGTGTAGAATAACACATGCAACCGAAAATGGGCGTCCCCAAAGATGGTGAATAAGACAGAGGTAAATAGTCAGGCCCAACAAAAAAGAAAAAACCTAAATCCGCTGAAGTCTGAAAGTGTGCAAGCGATATATAATATATAATATATATATATATATATATATATATATATATATATAATCATATGTACATATAGAGGCAAAACAATGCACCACCCCACCAGACCTAAAAGTATGCAAGCAATATGTATAGGTAAAGCATATATATATACAATATATATATATATATATATATATATATATACTATATATGCAGAGGCAAAGCAATGAAATACCCCAGGTATAATAGCCTGAAAATAGGGAAGGGGGTAATGATCTATAAGGAGGTGGATGTAGGTGACTAATACAGCTAATATATACATAAATAAATCATCTGCATATATAGAGGCAAAGCATAGATCCACCTCACCAACCCTAAAAGTATGCAAGAAGCATATATATGTAAAGGCAAAGCGATGAACCACCGCAGGTGTAATAGCCTGCAGATGGAAGGAGGGAGGAGGGTCTATAAGGTGGTGGGTGTAAGTCACCTAGGCGACGCAGTTAAGGGGTCAAGCCGAGCAGTCATGAAGAGTCCATGATAAAAGGGAGAGAGTCTCAAGACCAGGGAGAAGTGGGAAAGACCCCACGCGTATCATTTCAAAAGCAACTTAGTCAGGGGAAGTGTGGGGTGCTTTTCCCCATTCACCTCTTGTGATAAGACAGCACCTAGCCTGACATCTGATGCGTCCGACTGGTATACAAACTCCTTAGAGAAATATGGTGCCACCAGCACTGGCGGTTTACAGAGGGCTAGCTTCTGTTCCTGGAAGGCCATCTCAGCTTCTGGAGACCACTGAGCCATAGTCGACTTCGTCCCTTTAAGGAGGTCTATCAGAGGGGAGGCTATCATGGTGAAGTTAGGGATAAACCGGTGGTAGTAGCCCATGATGCCCAGAAACGTGCTGACCTACTTCTTTGATAGAGGTTGTGGCCAACTCTGGATCTCATCAGCTTTATTTATTTGGTGCTTTATTTCTCCCCTACCTATGACATAGCCCAAGAATTTAGCTCCTTCCATGTCCATGGCACATTTTTTCAGGTTTATGGAAAACCCGCCTTCCATAGAGAATCAAGTGTGGCCTGGACTTTTCTCAGATGGCTTCCCTAATCCTGGTTGAAGATCATGATGTGATATTTCCAGAATCTGTCCTTTCCTCAACCCTCAATCTACTAAAATAATTGTGCATGCCCTCATCATCTCCCGCCTCGACTACTGCAACATCCTTTTCTGTGGCCTCCCTGCTAACACCCTCGCACCTCTCCAGTCCATCCTTAACTCTGCTGCCCGACTAATTCATCTCTCTCCTCGCTACATCTCCACTTCTCCCCTCTGCAAATCTCTTCACTGGCTCCCATTTCCTCAACCTATCCAGTTCAAATTACTAATAATGACCTACAAGGCCATCTATAACCTGTCTCCCCATATGTCTCTGAACTAATCTCCTGATACCTTCCCTCACGTCCGACTATCAACCACATTCGGATCCTTCTGACGGAACCTGAAAACCCACCTCTTCAGGAAAGCTTACAGACTGCAATGACCCTGCTACCTCCTCACCACTACAGGAGATATCGCCTCAACCAACACCCGGAACTGCTGAAACCCACCAACCTGCTGTCTCCTTCCCCACCATCCTGTAGAATGTAAGCCCGAAAGGGCAGGGTCCTCTCCCCTCTGTATCAGTCTGTCATTGTTAGTTTGTTTACTGTAAGTGATATCTGTAATTTGTATGTAACCCCTTCTCATGTACAGCACCA
The DNA here is from genome assembly GCA_033576555.1 of Oophaga sylvatica. Lineage (NCBI taxonomy): Eukaryota > Metazoa > Chordata > Amphibia > Anura > Dendrobatidae > Oophaga > Oophaga sylvatica. The sequence continues at coordinate 489,088,224 of JARQOD010000003.1, forward strand.
TGGAATCAATGGTGCTATATAAATAAATAATAATAATAATAATGTCATCCCAGTAGTCTGCTGCATACTTCTTGTGGGGAGCTAAGGCCCGGTCCATCACTCTCTGGAAGGTGGCTGGAGCTCCTTGCATCCCAAATGGCATCTTTGTGCACTGGAAACAACCGTCTGGCGTTGCAAATGCCATCTTGTTCTTGGCATCTTGGGACATGGGACTTTGCCAACACCCTTTCACAAGGTCAAGGGTGGCAATGTGCCTGACTGGCTTTAGCCTTTTAATCAGTTCATCTACCCTGGGCATTGTGTAGGTGTTGAACTTCGAGACTCATAAAGCTTCCTGTAGTCATTACAGAACCTGGTTTTTGCACCAAAACTATGGGACTGTGCCAGTCACTCTTGGACTATTCAATGATTCCTAGATTCAGCATCACTTCACCTATTTCAAGATCATCTCTCGGTGGGCCTCTGAAATCCGATACGGTTTCAGGTTGACGTGAACTTGAGGCTCTGTGAGTACCTCATGCTTTATGACTTGAGTGAGATCTGGCAACTCAGAAAACAGGTCTTTACTCTACTGCAACAGCTCCTGACATTTCTGTTTCTATGGGCAGGACCAGGTGTCCACCACCTTAACATTTTCCATGCTGACTTTGGACATCGCCACCAGGCAAGGAGCTTCCACAGGTTCTCTGTCCTGCCACAGTTTAATCAGGTTGACATGGTAAACCTGGTGGGACTTCCTCATCCTTGGCTGGGGGACTTTCAAGTTGATTTCAGCAATTTTCTATACCACCTTATAGGGGCCCTACCCCTTGGCCAAGAACTTGTTCTCCACCGTGGGCACTCGCTCACTCATCCCCTGGGTGGAACTATCTCACCATCGCTGACCTATTATATTCCCTGTACTGTGCTTCCTGTGCCTTGAGGAGGTGCTGCTTCACAATGGGCATCACTTTGGCCATCCTCTCTAGCATCTGGGCGATATACTCTATATGCTTCTATAGGGTGTAGTCTCAGCTTCCCAGTACTCTTCCACCACATCCAGGAGTCCTCAAGGGTGTAAGCTATAGAATATTTCGAACAGGGAGAAGCCTGTGAAAGCTTGTGGAACTTCCCTGATGGAGAATAACAGATAGGGAAGTAGACAGTCCCAGTCTTGGTCTTCCTTCTCCACCACTTTCTTCAGCATATTCAAGGTTTTGATAAACCTCTCCACCAGTCCGTCCATCTGGGGAGGGTACACTGAGGGTCTGGGTTGTGAAATATGCAATGTCTTGCACAATTCCCTCATGACCTTCAACATTAAGGGGGTCCCTTGATCCATTAGTATCTCCTTCGGCAGACCTGTTCGAGAGAAGATATTGAGCAGCTACTGAGAGATACGCTTTGCAGAGGAATTTCTTAATGGTCCCGCCTCTCAGTACCGTGTAGCATAATCCAGGACCTCAGTATATATTGATGTCCTCTTGCAGACTTTAACGGGGACCCCACCAAATTCATCGCTATGAGTACAAATGGAATCTCGATGACTGGCAACAGTCTTAGGGGACTGCAGAAGTGGGCCACCCGGAAGGTTAGCTGGCATGTGGGCCAGGAACAACAATAGCTCATGATTTCTCTGTAGCACCTAGGCCAGTAGAATCTCTGTAGAATCTGTTCCTGGGCCTTATTTGCTCCCAGGTGACCACCCAGCACATGTGGATGAGTAATGCCTGATACCCTGCGTCTACAGGGCCCTAGAATTAGTTACTGCTCTATCACTTCACCCCTTGGCTTGGTTACCCTATATAGCAGATCCCCATTCATAGCAAAATGAGGGAACCGACTGTCGGCTTCCAACTTGTGACTAACCCCATTTAGTGCAGTCACATTTTAAAACACCACTTTAAGTGTTCAGTCCCTGAGTTGGGTAGTTCTAAAGTTTCCCTCAGACACCTCCAGCTCAGGGATGTTGGCCTCAGGGAATGCTAACTCATCCTCATTGCCAATAAGTACACACAAGGGAAACTCGTACGCTATGGCTTGCGACAAGGTTTCTTTAGAGGTGAACGAGCTACCATCTGAGCAATCAGGCGTCTCCACTTTTCTCTGGCTGCAGTCACTTCTGTACCAAGTGAAGGAGGTCAAACATTTGTGATTTAGGAGATTTTTCCCTGTGAAAGACCCAGAGGAAGACCCGTTGTACCCTGACTGCCAGGGTTATACCCAGCAGAGCCAAGATCTCAGCCTTAAGTTATTCATACTCTTTGGCGTCCTTCAGGGCCAGATCAAAGTACACCTTCTCTGGCTCTCCGGTCAGATATGGAGCCAGAATCTCTGCCCACTGCTCCGGTGGCAGTCTCTCACGGTCCGCTACCCTCTCAAACAGTGACAGGAATGCATTGATTTCATCCCCCAGAGTCATCTTTTGCAACGCTCCCTCACGGATTTCCTCACCTGAGTCTCTTCGCTTCAGCCTGGAGGCCGTGCGGCTTCCCTGACACGGACGTACTTTGCAAGGAGTGTCATCTGTTCCTGCTGTTGTTGCTATTGCCATATTAGTTGCTGGTGTCGCTGGAATTGTTGCATCAACAGTTTGTTGATCTACTGCTGAGCTTGCTGCTGCTGCAGATTCACCTGTACCAGTTGTTTAATCAGTTCCTCCATGGTTGTAGGTCATGCTTGCACTGCTATAACTGCCTTGACCCAGGACATGCAGTTTCCAGACCGCAATCACCTGTCCTCTGGGATTTCTGCCTGCATTCGCAGCACCAATTGTGAGGGACGCTGGTTCACACACAGGATTCAATTTGTTGATTCAACACAATCGTGCGGTTTATTAAATGTTCATAAACCATCTGGTTTAACAAAATAAGACAGCCTCTTCTGGGTACAAAAAGGTATAACAGAATAAAAATGGAAAATAATCAGTCGTTATAAAGCACAAGCTCACCCGTTTAAATGTCAGTCCTTTACTCTCAGACTCCAGTAGAGTCTGAGCAGCACATTCAAGGCCTCCTCACCTTGCACACATGCAGATCAAGTGAGATAGCACCAGCTTCCTTAAGTCGCCTATATCAAGACCTGGACTGGAGATAAGTGAGCAATTGATCCCACCCAGCTCATTCAGCTGCTCGTAAAACCCAGATTCATATTCCAGGCCTTTTAAAACACCTTTCAGCAGTAAGTGTGCTGTGACTTGCTTCTCCAGGTCCTACATCACTGAGGCTTGGCATCTCGGGGATACATAGCTCCCGTCCATGACCTGTCCAGCTGCCACCTTACATTATCTGTAGATGTATTGACACTAAATGATTATCTTTATTAGTAATTATGACCATATTAATAATTAGGAATGACTGGCAGTTATTTTTTTTCAAATAAGGTAATTACTTTTATGTGTTTAAAATGTACTTTGATTTTAGAAAGATCACCAGATCAGATTTCACAGAAAAAAACACTTTTGTACTTTGGCTTTACATTTGATTACCCAGCACCCTCTCTACTGAACGATACTCTCTGTAGTGGCTGACACTTTAATATAAATAATAGCCTGCGGTGGCCACTTGACATTTATTTGTTAGCTACTGTGTATATTTTAATGGCTTCTAAAACTTGATACTACCTACATAAACTGTTTCCTTTCAGTGAATTCCCCTAGCAAACTAAAATTCCCTGCCCAGGACAAGGTAATTTGGTTTTCCAACACAATGATTCACTGCATGCAAGTGCATTAGGTGTTCTGTAGAGTGTGCCCAGTGAATGGAGACTCTGTGCAGAAATGCCTGGACGATAGAGTGGTCTTCGCATAGACGACCCAGAACAGACACCTTATGTTCAGAAAGGATGCAAATTCAAGTGTGGCCTGTGCAGTGTAAAGAAGACTTCTTGTCCCCTATGTGAGATTCAGCACATTTAGTAAACATTGAAAGATCATAGAGATTCATAGTAATTGAGGAATGTACTGGATTCTTCATCAAAAGCTTTTAGTATTTATTTACCTTTATGGTAAAGATGAATGTTTCTAAATGTGCCCCAAAATGTGTGTACTCTAATTCTAAGGAATATGTATGCTATAGCTGGTTTTACCATATAGGTTACATGTGAATGGTTGACCATGTACTGGATGGCAAACAGAGGGTGACTCCATCTTACAAATTACCAAAAATTTTTGTCCAGTCTACCAATTTTTTTTAAGTGCTGAGTGTCATAAAGGAAAGATAAGGATCAAAATATAACTCCGTTGATGCCCTGCCATTTTCATCCTGACCCTCCCTCAGTCACCGCTGCTTCCTGTTCCACCTCAACAAGCAGGAAATCCCACTCAGCCAATCAGTTTTTGAGGCAGGACATTGCTGTGGTCAGTGATTGGCTAAGCAGGCATGTTCTAGTATTTCCCGTGTGTCATTACAGGACCTGGAAATAGAGATCAGTGGAGGACGCAGACAGCATTGTACAGTAGCGATATGGATTATGTTACTCAGAGAACAAAAAAAAAATATTTATATACATATTTATATGTACATACAGCTCGTGAAATAAGTATTGAACATGTCACCAATTTTGTAAGTAAATATATTTCTAAAGGTGCTATTGACATGAAATTCTCAGCAGATGACAGCAGCAACCCATCCAATCCACACAGGCAAAGAAATTAAACCATAGATGTCCATAAATTAAGTTATGTGTGATAATGAGAAATAACACAGTGAAAAAGTATTGATCACGGTTAGCAAAATTTAATTTGTACATTTGTACAAAAGTCTTTGCTGGTAATGGCAGTTTGAATACACCTCCTGTATGGAGAGACTAGTCACATGCATTGTTCAGTTGTGATTTTGTCCCATTCTTCCACACAAACACTTTTCAAATCCTGAAGGTTCCATCTAGGAACTCTGAGCTTTAGTTCCTTCCACAAATTTTCTATCGGATTCAGGTTAGGTGATCAGCTGGGCTATTCTAGCAACTTTATTTTCTTTCTCTGAAACCAACTGAGCATTTCCTTGGCTGTGTATTTTATATCAATATTTTTGTGAAATGTCCATCATTTTGGAAGATGGCTGCAGATTTTTTTTCAACAATGTCTCGGTACATTTGTCATTTAATCCTTCCTTCAATTGTATGACGTTTGCCAATGCTGAAAAACATCACTATTGGTATGGTGTTTTTGGGGTGATAAGCAGTACCTTTTGGCCATCAATCTCTTTGTGACCAAGCCAATTTTGACCTTAATGATCAGGCTAAATTTTTTAATTCTGACCAGTGCCATTTTATATAGTATTAGCTCAGTAACGCTTCAACGGATCCCAGTGATTCTGAGACTGTTTTTTTCGTGACATATTGTACTTCATAATAGTGGCAACAATTGTTCGATACGACTTGCGTTTATTTGTGAAAATATCAGAAATTTGGCAAAAATGTTGAAAATTTAGCAATTTTCAAACTTTTACTTCTTATTCCCTTAAATCAAAAAGTTATGCTACACAAAATAGTTAAAAAATAACATTTCCCACATGTCTAAATTACATCGGCATCATTTTTGAAACATATTTTATTGTAAAGAAGTAAAAAGGGTTAAAGGTTGATCATCAATTTTTTTTAGGGACCACATCCCATTTGAAGTGACTTTGGTCGGCCTATATGACAGAAAATGCCCCAAAGTAACACTATTCTAAAAACTGCACCCCTCAAAGTACTCAAAACCGCAGTCAATATGTTTATTAACCCTTCCGGTGCTTCACAGTAACTAAAGCAATGTGGAAGGAAAAAATTAACAATTAACTTTGTTTCACAAAAATGCTAATTTAGCTCCAAATTTGTTATTTTCACAAGAGTAGCAGAAGAAAATGGACTAAAAAATTTGTTGAGAAATTCCTCTTGAGTAAGCCGATACCCCATATGTGAGGGAAATTCACTGTTTGTGCGCACGAAAAGTATCAGAAGGGAAGTAGCATCGTTTGACTTATTGAACACAAAAATAGCTGGATTCGAGAACGGACGTCATGTCGCGTTTGGAGAGCCCCTGATGTGCCTAAACAATGAAAACCACCACAAGTGACCCCAATTTTGGGAATGAGACCACTCAAAGAACTTATCTAGATGTGTTATGAGCACCTTGAACCACCAGGTGTTTCACAGAAGTTTATAATGTAGGGCTGTGAAAATAAAAAGAATATAAAAATTGAAAAAAACACTTTTCACCCACAAAAATGTATTTTTAGCACCAAATTTTTTATTTCCACAAGGGCAACAGGAGTAATTGAACTTAAAAATTTGTTGTGCAATTTCTCCTGAGTAAGGCGATATCCCATATGTGGAGAAAAACATTGTTTGGGCACACGGCAAGGCTCGTAAAGGAAGAAGTGACGTTTTGGAATGCATTTGGAAACTACAATCCTCAACGATTTTATCCAGGGTAAAGTGAGCATTTTGAGCCCATAGGTACTACACGGAATTTGATAACATTAGGTTGCCATATAGAAAACTTTCATTTTTTTCACAAAAATGCTGTTTTAGCCCCAAACTTGCAATTTTCACAATGGATAACAGGATTAAATGGACCCCACAATTTGTTGCACAATTTGTCCCGAACGTGACTATACCCCATATGTGGTCAAAAACTTTTGCTTAGGCACATGGCAGCTCTAGGAAAGGAAAGAACACTATTTGCATCGGTTAGATTGTGAATGCCATGTCACATTTGAAGAGCCCCTGACATGTGAAAACAGCAGAAACCTCCCACAAGTGACCCCATTTTGGAAACTAGACCCCTCAAGGAATTCATCTATGGGTGTAGTGAGTATTTTTAACCCATAGGTGCCTCACAGAGTTTTATATAATTGAGATGTGTAAATATGATGAGGTAAAAATTTTATTTTCTGCATTTGCTGCAAATTTCTCAGGTACACAAGGTTTAAGTGGTGAAACTACACCCAACAATTTATTGCTCAATTTCTCCCGATTGCGGTGCTGCCCATATGTTTGCCAGAAATTACTGTTAGGCCACACTGCAAGGCTGAGAGGGAATGAGCGCTATTTGACTTTTGGAGCACAGATTTTGCTAGAATAGTTTGCGGGTGACATTTGCGAAGCCCTGAAGGTGCTAGAACAGCAGAAAAACCTACAGAGTTACCAATAGTAGAAACTGCACATCTCAATGAATTCATCTACGGCTACAGTGACTATTTTGTAGCATTCATGCCAGGCTTTTTTCTGGAGAATTGCAAATCTGCCAGTCTAGTACCCATGTATTATGTCCCCAGACAGTGTGGTGCCTCCAAATATTGCAGCACCTCCATACATTGTGCCCAGCTTGTGCTTCTGGCAACACACACCCTGTAAATTGTTAAATGCTCTCTCCCCACTACAATAATGCCAAACATGTGGCCGCTTACTGTAGTTTACGCACATTGGGGCTCAGAAGGAGGGGTGTTATGAATGTTTTAGAAATGAATTCTGAGCAGAAGCTCCCTCTGGTGGTTGCAAACAGTACTGAACCATTCAATGAGGATTGGCAATCAGGAATTACAGACTGGCTGGATATAAGGGAGGTTTCCCCCTATCATGGTTGCCGGTGATCAATTGTTCTTGTCTCAACTTTGTTTCCTGGTTCACTTGGTAGCTTGCTGAGTCTTGCCTCTTCTCCTGCTCTCAGATAAGATATTTTCTGTTTTTTTGTTTTTGTGCTTGCCATTTGTATATTTCTCTGCATTTCTGTGAGGTTGGCCAGGTTCCCCTCCCCGGGGGGCTTGGTCTCCTCTCGGTTCCTCTGGAGCCATTGTTGTTTGTTCATTTGCCTTTTCCAGTTTTTTTTTCTGTGGCTGCGGCTTAGTTTTGTTACACCAGAGAACTAATTTAGGTGGTAGAGGTCGTGTGATCTCAGGTGTTTTTGCAATTAGTAGCGTTGGCTTTTTTTAGGGTTTTTTTGGATTGCAGTAAGTATCCTTCCTATCCTTTTCTGTCTAAGTCAGATTGGGCCCCAGCGTTTGCTCATACTATTTTCTGTCTGTGTCTATATTTCCTCTTGTCTAACCGCAATTACATGTTTGGGGGCTTCCTATGTTCTTTGGGGATCTGCTCCGGGGCAGATAGCTTTCCTCTTTCTATCTTTAGGTGTAGTTAGCCTCTCAGGATGTGACAAGACGTCTAGAACCAATGTAGGAACGCTCCACGGCTGCCTTTAGTTGTGGTGGTTAGTCAGGGTACTGCAATCCAGTAGATTCCAACCTCTCTGGTGTATTGCCGTTTTTGCCTGCTCTCCTCAGCTACCAAAACATAACAGTATCACCGGCCAAACTGAAAATTATATGGTACTCACAGAAGGGAAAAATAGTGTGGAAAAAAAAAAAGTTGTCAGAGTTGTCAGAGATTGTTTTGTTTTTTTTCTGTTTGTTGTATTTTTTTTCCCTCTTTTTCTCTGGGTGCTGAGGAGGATTTTTTTTCTCTCAATGGAGTTTGCACAGTTGTCTGGCCGTGTGGATCAGCTTGCCACTGAAGTTCGGAGTATTGCTACCTATCTTGCAGGATTGCCGGTTGTGGAACCTAGGATCCCCATGCCAGATTTGTTTTTAGGGGATCGAGCTAAATTTCTGAATTTCAAAAATAACTGTAAGTTGTTTTTTGCCTTAAAGCCTAAGTCCTCAGGGAACGCAGCACAGCAGGTTCAAATTGTCATCTCTCTCCTGCGCGGCGATCCTCAGGATTGGGCTTTTTCCCTGACACCTGGGGACCCTGTTTTGAGTAATGTTGATGCATTTTTTCTGGCTTTGGGGTTATTGTACGATGAACCTAATGTCACTGATCAAGCTGAAAAAACCTTGTTGGCATTAAATCAGGGGCTTGAGGACGCTGAGTTGTACTGTCAGAAATTCCGAAAGTGGGCAGTTCTGACCAAATGGAATGATGATGCTTTGGCAGCTCTTTTTCGGAAGGGTCTGTCAGAGAATGTAAAAGATGTTATGGTGGGTTTCCCTGCTCCCTCTGGTCTCAATGATTCTATGTCATTGGCGATTCAAATTGACAGATGTTTGCGTGAGCGTAGAGGTATGCGTGGAATGGTGTTGCCTTGTGAACCAGCTTCTGAGCCCATGCAGTGTGATAGAGTGGCTTCTGGGGCATAGCGTCATGAGTTTCGAAAAGCAATGGGTTATGTTTCTACTGTGGTGATGCCTCTCATGCTATTTCAGTCTGCCCTAAGCGGGGAAGACGTTTTGCACGCTCAGTTGTCTTGGGTAGTGTTCAGACTAAATTTCTGTTGACTGTTACCCTGATTTGCTCCCTGTCCACATTTTCTGCTCAGGCTTTTGTTGATTCGGGAGCAGCTATTAACCTGATGGATTTTGATTTTGCCAAACGTTGTGGGTTTCCCTTGATACCCCTGCGGAAGTCTATTCCCCTACTGAGGATTGATTCTACCCCTTTGGCTGAGAATAAACCCCAGTTCTCTACTCAGGTGATAATGAGGGTTGAACCTGATCATCAGGAGAGTTGCAAAATTTTGGTGCTGTATAATCTGCATGACATTATTGTACTAGGTTTCCCTTGCTTGCAGTCTCATAATCCTGTTTTGGATTGGAAATCTGTGTCTGTAACCAGTTGAGGCTCCAATGTGTTAATGTCAACACTCCTGTTTTTTCTGCCTCTCCCAGGCTCAGGATGTTCCTGACTTTTTGACTGATTTTTCTGATGTGTTTAGCGAAAGTAAATCTGCATCCTTGCCACCCCATAGGAGCTATGACTGCGCTATTGAATTAGTGCCTGGTAGTAAATTCCCTAAAGGTCGCCTTTTTAACTTGTCTGTACCTGAACATGACGCTATGCGGTCTTATATCAAGGAGTCATTGGAGAAGGGTCATATCAGACCATCCTCTTCACCCTTAGGTGCCGGTTTTTTCTTTGTGGCCAAAAAGGATGGTTCATTAAGGCCATGTATTGATTATCGTCTCTTGAACAATATCACTGTGAAATATCAATATCCGTTACCCTTGATTTCTGACCTGTTTTCCAGGGTGAAAAGTGCTACTTGGTTTACCAAGCTTGACCTCAGGGGGGCGTTGTCACGCTGTCTAATGATATGTATACAATGTCAGTAAACTATTAATACAGGAACAACACTCTATACAACAACTAGTATAGCAACATCAGCATGTAAGTATAGAATAGATTTACCTGAAACGATATCTGCTGAACTCAGGGTTAATCTTGAGGACTTGATGAGCTGAAACAGGAAAGAGGTGGACCGGGATCTAACCTGACCCTAAACTGGGGTCCTAACTAATTCCTCACCTTGGAGGTACTGATAATGGTTCAGAGGTCCAAGTCTCCAACCTAACCCTGTCTCCTATCAGACCCTGAACCCTGTAATCAGTCCTAAGAAGGATCCTGACTACCACCAAAGGGATATGGGCTGATCTCAGCTAAATACACAGATTAGACATATAAGACAGACAGGATAACACTCGCTTGCATACACACTCAAACACCAAAGGAACATAAATGGTCTGGGAAATAAACTCTAACCAAGTTGAGCTTAGAACAACTAAGGAGCTCACAACTAAAGTCTATACAGATTCATTCCTATCTGTGGTCTGCATGAAGGTTTCACTGGCAACTCCCCAAGAAGACAACCAGGAATTTAAAGGAAACCAATCAACAAATAATCAATTGCAGCCGGGAGAAACTGCACCCAGTCCCAGCACCGAGCACAGACAGAATTAACTCCCTAGCTGCCAAACACAAAGAAACAGCAGATCAGCTGTGAGAAGTCAAAATGTGCAACCGCGACGATCTTCGTGGCAATGCACACATGACAGTACCCCCCCTACTACGAGGGGCCTCCGGACCCTCAGGGCCAGGCCTGCCCGGGTGAGTTCTGTGGAAGGTCCGAACCAAACGATCTGCGTTAACATCAGACGCAGGGACCCACGTCCTCTCCTCTGGACCATACCCCTTCCAATGCACCAAGTACTGAAGGGACCGGCGATTCAGACGTGAGTCAATGATCTTTGATACTTGAAATTCCAAGTTACCATTGACCAACACAGGAGGAGGAGGTAGAGGTGACGGTATGACTGGTGCCACATACCTTTTAAGTAATGACTTGTGGAACACATTATGAATTTTAAACGTAGGAGGGAGGTCCAGACGAAATGCCACAGGATTAATTATGGAACTGATCCTGTACGGCCCGATGAATCTGGGACCCAGTTTCCAGGAGGGCACCTTAAGTTTTATATTCCTGGTAGACAACCATACCAGATCGTTCACATTCAGATCTGGACCAGAAACTCTCCTCCTATCAGCCATACGTTTGTAACGGTTCCCCATCGCACTCAGATTATTCAATACACCTCTCCACACAGAAGCAAGTGACGACGAGAAACGCTCCTCCTCAGGAACCCCAGAAGGGCCCCCCCCATTGAAAGTACAAAACTGGGGATGGAAACCATATGCCCCAAAAAACGGGGACTTACCAGTGGACTCGCTCCGCCTGTTGTTAAGAGCGAACTCTGCCAGAGGCAAGAAAGAAGACCAGTCCTCTTGGTTCTCTGAAACAAAACACCGGAGATATGTCTCTAAGCTCTGATTCAGACGCTCTGTCTGACCATTGGTCTGCGGATGAAAAGCCGAGGAAAATGACAATTGCATCCCCTGACGTAAACAAAATGCCCTCCAAAATTTGGACACAAACTGAGACCCCCTATCCGACACCACATCAGAAGGCAACCCATGAAGTCTAACGATCTCCCTAATGAACACCTGCGCCAGAGTTTTAGCATTAGGGAGTGCAGGAAGAGCAACGAAATGTGCCATCTTACTGAACCTGTCAACAACCACCAGTATGACAGTATTCCCTGACGACGGAGGAAGGTCCGTAATGAAGTCCATAGATAAATGAGTCCATGGACGCTCCGGAAGTTTCAAGGGTAAAAGGGTCCCAGACGGACGGGTATGAGGGGTTTTAGAGCGAGCACACACCCCACATGACGCGACAAAAGTTATAACATCTTTATTAGCATTAGGCCACCAAAACCGGCGAGAAAGGAGATCTAAAGTAGCCTTACTCCCTGGATGTCCTGCTAGAGCAGAATTATGATGTGCCTCAATAACCTTTTGTCTCAACAGATTTGGGACAAACAGTCTCCCTGGAGGTCCTGCAGGGGCGTCCCCCTGAGCCTCTAACACCTCCTCCTCAAGCTCAGAAAATACAGCCGACACTACCACCCCCTCCTGAAGGATAGGACTCGGGTCATCCGTTTTCCCGGCCCCTGGGAAACTGCGAGACAAGGCATCAGCCTTTACATTCTTAGACCCCGGGCGATAAGTGACGACAAAATTAAACCTGGTAAAAAACAACGACCATCGAGCTTGTCTGGAATTCAGACGCTTAGCGGATTCCAAATACAACAGGTTCTTGTGATCAGTAATAACGGTAACCGGGTGGACTGCCCCCTCCAAAAAGTGACGCCATTCTTCAAAAGCTAACTTAATGGCCAAAAGTTCCCTATTGCCGATATCATAATTCCTTTCGGCGGACGACAATTTCTTAGAAAAGAAAGCGCACGGATGCCATTTACCAGGGGACGGACCCTGGGACAATATAGCACCCACCCCTACGTCAGACGCATCCACCTCCACAATGAACGGCTGAGATGCATCTGGTTGGATGAGAACGGGTGCCGAAGCAAAACATTTCTTCAAAGAGGAAAAGGCTTGGCAAGCTTTGTCCGACCATTTAGAAAAATCCGTCCCTTTTCTTGTCATGTCAGTGAGAGGTTTGACGACAGATGAGAAATTACAAATAAATTTCCGGTAGTAGTTAGCAAACCCCAAAAAACGCTGCAGAGCCTTAAGATCCCCTGGCTGATCCCATTCAAGCACTGCTCTCACCTTTTCAGGGTCCATACGGAAACCGGAGGCTGACACCAAAAAACCCAAAAACTGAAGTTCCTGTACGGCAAATACACACTTCTCCAGTTTGGCGTATAGTTTATTGTCTCGCAAGATCTGCAACACCTGTCTCACATGCTCCTGATGAGACACAAGATCTGGCGAGTAAATTAAAATGTCGTCCAAATATACAACCACAAACAGCCCCACAAGGTGACGAAAAATGTCATTAACAAAATGTTGGAATACTGCTGGTGCAGTAGTCAGACCAAAAGGCATGACAAGGTTCTCATAATGTCCCTCCGGCGTGTTAAACGCCGTTTTCCACTCATCCCCCTCTTTTATCCTAATCAGATTATACGCCCCCCTGAGATCCAATTTAGAGAACCATTTGGCGCCAACAATTTGATTGAAGAGATCAGGAATAAGAGGAGTGGATACGGATCTCGAACAGTAATCCGATTAAGTTCGCGGAAATCCAAGCAAGGGCATAGGCCTCCATCTTTCTTCTTCACAAAGAAGAACCCCGCGGCTACTGGGGAAGATGAAGGTCTAATATGCCCTTTGGCCAGACTTTCAGAAATATAATCTTTCATAGCCTGCCTCTCAGGACCAGAAAGATTATACAACCTAGCTTTAGGCAACTTAGCATCAGGAAGGAGATTAATAGAGCAGTAATACACGCGATGAGGAGGCAACTCCTGACACCCCTCCTCAGAGAAAACATCCCCAAAATCCTCCAAAAAAGGAGGCAATGTACTAGGCACGACCGCACTGATGACTGTGTTCATGCAGTTGCTTTTGCAAAACTCACCCCATTGGCTTATTTCTCTGGACTGCCAATTAATCACAGGGTTATGTTTAACCAACCAAGGAAGTCCCAACACAATGGGAGTAGGTAGACCCTCCAACACATAACAAGATAATTGTTCCCTATGTATTGCCCCTACCCGAAGGTCAATGTTATGAACCTCATGAACAAAGCTACCTTGGCCGAGAGGCCTGGCGTCAATGGAGAATATAGGGATCGGTTTGACCAATACACTCAGATGCATACCTTGAGCCTGAGCAAACTGAGCGTCAACCAGATTAGCCCCGGAACCACTATCAAGAAGAACAGACAATCTCTCCACTCTCGTACCAACTACCACCTCCACTGGTACAAGGAACTGAGAAGAACTGGCGGATGAAATACATACTCCCAGGTTGTCGTCCACCACACAACCTGGGATTAACAGTTTTCCGGCGACTTTTGGCTCAACAAGGCACGGGATGGACATTCTCCAACAAAATGTCCCTCTTTCCCGCAGAAAAAACATCTTCTAGTCCTGCGGCGTACCGCCAATCCCCTCCTACGAAATGATGTCCCTCCCAACTGCATAGGCTCATCCGAACAGACAAGGGGAACCTCAACATAAGGGACTTTAGTGGTAGGTGGAGAAACAACAGGGAGTGGGGTTACCTTACCCCTCTCCCGAAGCCGTCTATCAGTACGGATAGCTAAGGCCATAGCAGCCTCCAGTGAATGAGGAGACTCATACTGAGCCAAAACGTCTTTTAATTTATCAGAAAGCCCATGACAAAACTGGCTCCTAAGAGCTGGGTCATTCCACTGAGTATCTGTGGCCCATCTACGAAACTCAGAAGCAAATTCCTCTGCAGGACGATCTCCCTGCTGTATCTTACGTAATTTTGTCTCAGCAAGAGAGACCCGATCTGGGTCATCATATACCAATCCCAGGGCAGTAAAAAATTGATCTACAGACAGTAGAGCCGGGGATCCCGGAGGAAGGGAAAATGCCCAGGATTGAGGGTCCCCTTGCAGAAGTGAGATAACAATTCCCACTCTCTGCTCATCACTCCCTGTTGATCGAGGCCGAAGCCGAAAATACAATTTACATGCCTCCCGGAAGGTGAAAAATTTGTCTCGCCCACCAGTGAACCTGTCCGGGAGAGCTACTTTAGGTTCAACTCTGGTTTGCTCCAGGGGAGACAAAACTTTGGACTTAATGTCCGTCAGCTCCATGGATAATCCCTGCAAGTGCAGAGCCAGCTGGGCTACTGGATCCATGGTAACTGGAGATAATTTTTATGGCCAGTGAAAATGTCACGCTGTCTAATGATATGTATACAATGTCAGTAAACTATTAATACAGGAACAACACTCTATACAACAACTAGTATAGCAACATCAGCATGTAAGTATAGAATAGATTTACCTGAAACGATATCTGCTGAACTCAGGGTTAATCTTGAGGACTTGATGAGCTGAAACAGGAAAGAGGTGGACCGGGATCTAACCTGACCCTAAACTGGGGTCCTAACTAATTCCTCACCTTGGAGGTACTGATAATGGTTTAGAGGTCCAAGTCTCCAACCTAACCCTGTCTCCTATCAGACCCTGAACCCTGTAATCAGTCCTAAGAAGGATCCTGACTACCACCAAAGGGATATGGGCTGATCTCAGCTAAATACACAGATTAGACATATAAGACAGACAGGATAACACTCGCTTGCATACACACTCAAACACCAAAGGAACATAAATGGTCTGGGAAATAAACTCTAACCAAGTTGAGCTTAGAACAACTAAGGAGCTCACAACTAAAGTCTATACAGATTCATTCCTATCTGTGGTCTGCATGAAGGTTTCACTGGCAACTCCCCAAGAAGACAACCAGGAATTTAAAGGAAACCAATCAACAAATAATCAATTGCAGCCGGGAGAAACTGCACCCAGTCCCAGCACCGAGCACAGACAGAATTAACTCCCTAGCTGCCAAACACAAAGAAACAGCAGATCAGCTGTGAGAAGTCAAAATGTGCAACCGCGACGATCTTCGTGGCAATGCACACATGACAGGCGTATAACCTTATTCGCATTAAGCACGGGGATGAATGGAAGACGGCGTTTAATACCCCAGAGGGGCATTTTGAGTACCTAGTGATGCCCTTTGGGCTCACTAATGCTCCTTCCGTCTTCCAGTCCTTCCTTCATGAATGACATTTTCAGGGATTTTGTGGATAAATTTCTGATTGTTTATTTGGATGATATCTTGATTTTTTCCAATGACTGGGACTCTCATGTGAAACATGTTCGGACTGTGTTCCAGATTTTGAGAGAGAATGCTCTGTATGTGAAGGGATCAAAGTGTCTTTTTGGCGTACAGAGGATCTCATTTCTGGGATTCATTTTGTCTCCATCTGTTATTGAAATGGACCCGGTCAAGGTTCAGGCCATCTTTGATTGGGTCCAACCTACTTCATTAAAAGCTCTTCAGAGATTCTTGGGTTTTGCCAATTTTTATCGTAAATTTATTGGTAATTTCTCTGTTATTGTTAAACCATTGACTGATTTGACCAAAAAGGGTTCTGATGTGGTGAATTGGCCTCCTGAGGCAGTCTCTGCGTTTCAGGAGCTTAAGCGGAGATTCACTTCTGCTCCTGTTCTACGGCAGCCTGATGTTTCTCTGCCATTTCAGGTGGAGGTTGATGCCTCTGAAATTGGGGCAGGTGCCGTTTTGTCCCAAAGAGATCCTGAGACCTCTAAAAGTAACCCTTGTGCTTTTTTTTCTCGAAAATTTTCTCAACTAAATGTAATTATGACGTGGGTAATCGGGAGTTATTGGCCATGAAGTGGGCTTTTGAAGAGTGGAGACATTGGCTGGAGGGAGCCAAACATCAGGTGGTGGTCCTCACGGACCATAAGAATCTGGTTTATCTGGAATCAGCCAAGCGACTTAATCCTAGACAGGCCAGGTGGGCCTTGTTTTTCACACGTTTTAATTTTGTGGTTTCCTTTCTTCCTGGCACTAAGAATATTAAGGCGGATGCCCTCTCGAGGAGTTTCCTTGCGGACTCTCCTGAGTTATCTGATCCTGCTGTTATTTTGAAAGAGGGTGTAGTTCTTTCCGCCATCTCGCCCAATTTGAGACTGGCTCTGGAGGGATGTCAGGAGGATAAACCCGAGCGCTGCCCTGTTGGGAAATTGTTTGTCCCAGACCAGTGGAAGAAGAGTGTGATGTCTGAGATTCATTGTTCCGCGTTGGCCGGTCATCCCGGAATTTTTGGTACCAGAGACTTGATGAGTCGGTCCTTTAGGTGGCCTACCTAGTCTCGTGACGTCAGGGAGTTTGTGCAGTCCTGTGGGACTTGCTCTCGCTCCAAGCCTTGCACTCGCTCTAGTGGTTTGTTGATGCCATTGCCTGTGCCCAAGAGACCATGGACCCATATCTCTATGGATTTTATTTCAGACCTCCCTGTTTCTCAGAGAATAACCGTTATCTGGGTGATTTGTGATAGGTTTTCCAAAATGATACATGTTGTGCCATTACCTAAGTTGCCTTCCTCCTCCGAATTGGTGCCTTTGTTCCTTCAGCACGTGGTTCGGTTGCACGGCATTCCTGAGAACATTGTGTCTGACAGAGGAGTCCAGTTTGTTTCCAGATTTTGGAGGACTTTTTGTTCTAAACTTGGTGTTCAATTGTCATTCTCCTCTGCTTTTCATCCTCAGACCAATGGACAAACTGAGAGAACAAACCAGACATTGGAGACTTATCTGAGATGCTTTGTGTCTGCTGATCAAGATGACTGGGTCTCTTTTTTGCCTTTGGCTGAGTTTGCTCTTAATAATAGGGCAAGCTCTGCCACTTTGATGTCTCCATTTTTCTGAATTTTGGGTTTCACCCTCGATTTTCTTCGGGACAGACGGAGGCTTCTGTCTGTCCGGGTGTTGACTCTGTTGTGGAGCGTATGCAGCAGATTTGGGACCAGGTAGTGGAGAGGTTGTCCCTCTCTCAGGAGAAGGCCCAGCGGTTTGCTAACCGGCATAGGACTGATGGTCCTCGGTTTAAAGTGGGGGACTTGGTCTGGTTGTCCTCAAGAAATATCCCTATGAGAGTTGCATCTCCTAAGTTTAAGCCTAGGTTTATTGGACCTTATAAGATCATGGAGATTCTTAATCCTGTTTCCTTTCGTTTACTTCTTCCAGGGACATTTAAGATCCATAACGTGTTCCACAAGTCCTTATTGAAGAGGTTTGTCGAGCCAGTGGTTCCTATGGTTGCGCCCCCGACCCTGTTTTGGTTGAGGGCAATCTGGAGTATGTGGTTGAAAAAATATTGGATTCTCATTTTTCTAGACGGAAACTCCAGTATTTGGTTAAGTGGAGAGGTTATGGTCAGGAGGACAATTCTTGGGTGTTTGCTTCGGACATCCATGCTAGGAGACTGATCCGTGCGTATCACAGAGCTCATCCTGACTGACCTGGTTGCACAAATGAGGGTTCGGTGACCCCTCCTCAAGGGGTGGTACTGTTATGAATGTTTTAGAAATGAATTCCGAGCAGAAGCTCCCTCTGGTGGTTGCAAACAGTACTGAACCATTCAATGAGGATTGGCAATCAGGAATTACAGACTGGCTGGATATAAAGGAGGTTCCCCCCATCATGGTTGCCGGTGATCAATTGTTCTTGTCTCAACTTTGTTTCCTGGTTCACTTGGAAGCTTGCTGAGTCTTGCCTCTTCTCCTGCTCTCAGATAAGATATTTTCTGTTTTTTTGTTTTTGTGCTTGCCATTTGTATATTTCTCTGCATTTCTGTGAGGTTGGCCAGGTTCCCCTCCCCGGGGGCTTGGTCTCCTCTCGGTTCCTCTGGAGCCATTGTTGTTTGTTCATTTGCCTTTTCCAGTTTTTTTTCTGTGGCTGCGGCTTAGTTTTGTTACACCAGAGAACTATTTAGGTGGTAGAGGTCATGTGATCTCAGGTGTTTTTGCAATTAGTAGCGTTGGCTTTTTTTAGGGTTTTTTTGGATTGCAGTAAGTATCCTTCCTATCCTTTTCTGTCTAAGTCAGATTGGGCCCCAGCGTTTGCTCATACTATTTTCTGTCTGTGTCTGTATTACCTCTTGTCTAACCGCCATTACATGTTTGGGGGCTTCCTATGTTCTTTGGGGATCTGCTCCGGGGCAGATAGCTTTCCTCTTTCTATCTTTAGGTGTAGTTAGCCTCTCAGGCTGTGATGAGGCGTCTAGGACCAACGTAGGAACGCTCCACGGCTGCCTTTAGTTGTGGTGGTTAGTCAGGGTACTGCAATCCAGTAGATTCCAACCTCTCTGGTGTATTGCCGTTTTTGCCTGCTCTCCTCAGCTACCAAAACATAACAGAGGGGGTTTTTGGATTTGGGAAAGCAGAATTCACTGGATTTTATTTGAGTGGGTGGAAACCATATTGCTTCTCCAGATTCTTTGTTCTATTAGTAACTTGGGAACCCCCTATAGTTCCACTGACATATGACAGACGTGAGTGGGGGCTGGTTTTGTGTGGGATATATTAGTGATTTTATTGGTAACATTTTGGAGTACATTATATTTTTTGATCGATTATAGAATAAGACTGAGATCACGTTCTTGTGTTCTACGCTGAGCACTTATTTCAGGGTTTCCATGTAAATCTCACAAAAATGCAATTCATATGAAACCCCCAATGGAACCACCCATCACGGGGCAGATGGAGACATTTTGTACTCCGTTTGGCATCTGCTCCGGTGGTATCTACAGATCTGTGGTCGCCCACAGTTGTGCGCTAAAGTGATGGGACACTGCCGGAACACAGAACAGTCCAAAGTGACTCCATCTGTGTCATAAGCGAGTGATTCTGTCCAGGGTTTTGTCTTAATTGCGGTTTGGGGGAATTTACACGGAAACCGCAACGTAAGCGCTCAGATGAGAGTGCAGGATAAACGTGAACCGAGCCTTATTCCAATTTTTGGGACGTAGAATGAACAAATAGACAGCAGTACAAGAATAGTTCTTCTTTTCATTTTTGCACTGTTCACCATGTGATATAAGTGATAAGGCGGATTTATTCTTCTGGTTGGTGCGATTACAGCAATACCAGATTTATATTTTTTTTTAAGTTTTGCTGAAGCAAAAAATATATTTCTATAAAAAGTGGGGGGTTTTTTTCGCCATATTCTGAGACCTGTAACTTTTTTATTTTTTGGCAAACAGAGCTGTATTATTATTAATATTATTTATTATTATAGCGAGGGTTCACAATCTATATGATTTTTACCGTTCACAGTGCGATAAAAGGGATAAGACCAATTTGTTCGTCGGGTTGGTAAGATTAAAGCGATACCAGATTTATATTTTTTTATGCTTTGCTATTTTTTTTTTTACACACTAAAAACAATATTTTATGAAAATGAATTTGTTTTTTTGCATCATCTTATTCTGAGAGTTGTAACTTTATTTTTTTGCCGAATGAGCCAAATTAGAGTTTATTTTTTGTGAGACAGTTTGGCGTTTTTATTTGTGCTATTTTTTTATTTTACATATAACTTTTTGATCGCTTCTTATTCAGTCAGTATGATGAAAAAGCGACATTTTTGGCTTGTTTTTTATTTTTTTTGCTGCGTTCGCCAAATGGAATAAATAACATGCCAGTTTTATAGAGCTGGTCATTCTGGATGCGGTTATACCAATTATGTGCATTTTTTTTGTTTATTTTTGTTTTATCGCAAACGCTGCGTTTTGAGAGACAAAATAGATTTTTGTGGTTTGTGTGTGCTTTTTTGTGTTTTGTTTTTACTATTCTACACATTTTATTTTACTTTTTATCGCTTTTTACGCTTTTTTACTGTGGGACATGTATAATTTTTATTTTAATCACTGCTTACATGCACTGCTGTATTCATGTACAGCAGTGTATGAGACTATCAGTGTCTCACTGACTGTGCCTGTGAGAGCCAGCTTATAGTTGGATCCCAGAGACCATCATACCCTGGGGTCATCACATGACCTCAGGGTACCATGGCAATTATAGGGACCCACGATTCTCATCGCGGGAGTCCGATGGTTGCTAAAAGGGTCTTGTGACCCCCTTGTAACAACATAAATTCTGCTGACATGATTGAAGGTGGTATTTAATGGCTTAATCGGCCCCGATCGGTCATAAAATCAGCCGAGGCCAATACTGCAGGGTGTCCGCTGTCGTGTACAGCAGACACCCGCGGGAATCGGCATCGCCGGTGGCACTCTTTCCTTATTCCCCAAAGTCATTTTAAAATGGCAATGAGGGAATAAGTACCCTTACCAACCGCCATTTTAATGCTTATCGGCTGTCGTTAAGAGGTTAAATATTGTGTGTATTATAGCATCCAAAGAGTTCAATATTGGTTCCATCTGACCAGACTATATTTTTCCAGTATTACACTGGCTTGTCTAAATGATGTTGAGCAAACATTACACGCTCTTGAACAAGCTTTTGTTATGCAATAGTGTCCTACATGGTGATCGTGCTGTGTTTAGTTAAACTGATAGGACTTGATTTGTAAAGGCACACACCTGTCTATATAAGACCTCACAACTCACAGTGCATGTCAGACCAAATGAGAATCATGAGGTCAAAGGAACTGGTCAAGGAGCTCACAGACAGAATTGTGGCACAGAGCTAGCCAAGGTTACAAAAGAATTTCTGCAGTACTCAAAGTTCTTAAGAGTGCATTGGCCTCCATAATCCTTAAACGGAAGAAGTTTGGGACCATCAGAAGTCTTCCTAGACCCGGGCGTCCAGCCAATCTGAGTAATCGTGGGAGAAGAGCCTTGGTGAGAGAGATAAAGAAGTACCCCAAGATCACTGTGGCTGAGCTGCAGAGATGCGGTAGGGAGATGGGAGAAAGTTACACAAAATTAACTATCACTGCAGTCCTCCACCAGACAGGTCTTTATGGCAGAGTGGCCTGACGGAAGCTTCTCTTCAGTGCAAGACATATTAAAACCAGCATAGAGTTTGCTAAAAAACACATGAAGGACTCCTAGACTATGAGAAATAAGATTCTCTGGTCTGATGAGATGAAGATAGAACTTTTTGGTGATAATTCTAAGCGGTATGTGTGGAGAAAACCAGGCACTGCTCATCACCTGCCCAATACAATCCCAACAGTGAAACATGGTGATGGCAGCATCTTGCTATGGGGGTGTTTTTCAACTGCAGTGACAGGACGACTGGTTGCAATTGAAGCAAACATGAATGCGGCCAAGTACAGAGATATCTTGGATGAAAACCTCTTCTAGAGTGCTCTGGACCTCAGACTTGGCCAAAGGTTCACCTTCCAACAAGACAATGACTCCAAGCACACAGCTAAAATAACAAAGGAGTGGCTTCAGAACAACTCTGTGACCATTCTTGGCTGGCCCAGACAAACCTTGACCTAAACCCAATTGAGCATATCTGGAGAGACCTGAAAATGTCTATTCACCAACGTTCACCATCCAACCTGACGGAACTCGAAAGGATCTGCAAGGAAGAATGGCAGAGGATCCCCAAATGCAGATGTGAAAAACTTGTTGCATCATTCCCAAGAAAACTCATGCTGAACTAGCTCAAAAGGGTACTTCTACTCAATACAGAGCAAAGGGTCTGAATACTTATGACCATGTGATATTTCAGTTTTTCTTTTTTAAGAAATTTGCAAAAATTTCTACATTTCTGTTTTTTTCAGAAAAGATGGGGTGCAGAGTATACATTAACGAGAAAAAAATGAATTTTTTTTAGCATTTACCAAATGGCTGCAATGAAACAGAGTGAAAAATTTAAAGGGGTCTGAATACTTTCTGAACCCAGTGTATACATATATATATATATATATATATATATATATATATATACAGTACAGACCAAAATTTTGAACACACCTTCTCATTTAAAGATTTTTCTGTATTTTCATGACCATGAAAATTGTACATTCACACTGAAGGCATCAAAACTATGAATTAACACATGTGGAATTATATACTTAACAAAAAAGTGTGAAACAACTGAAAATATGTCTTATATTCTAGGTTCTTCAAAGTAGCCACCTTTTGCTTTGATGACTGCTTTGCACACTCTTGGCATTCTCTTGATGAGCTTCAAGAGGTAGTCACCGGAAATGGTCTTCCAACAATCTTGAAGGAGTTCCCAGAGATGCTTAGCACTTGTTGGCCCTTTTGCCTTCACTCTGCGGTCCAGCTCACCCTAAACCATCTCGATTGGGTTCAGGTCTGGTGATTGTGGAGGCCAGGTCATTGTCCTGTTGAAAAATAAATGATGGTCCAACTAAATGCAAAAAATGAATTTTTTTGCATTTACCAAATGGCTGCAATGGAACAGAGTGAAAAATTTAAAGGGGTCTGAATACTTTCTGAACCCAGTGTGTTATATATATATATATATATATATATATATATATATACAGTACAGACTAAAAGTTTGGACACACCTTCTTATTTAAAGATTTTTCTGTATTTTCATGACTATGAAAATTGTAAATTCACACTGAAGGCATCAAAAGTATCAATTAACACAAGAGGAATTATATACTTAACAAAAAAGTGTGGAACAACTGAAATTATGTCTTATATTCTAGGTTGCTTCAAAGTAGCCACCTTTTGCTTTGATGACTGCTTTGCACACTCTTGGCATTCTCTTGATGAGCTTCAAGCGGTAGTCACCGGAAATGGTTTACACTTCACAAGTGTGCCCTGTCAGGTTTAATAAGTGGGATTTCTGGACTTATAAATGGGGTTGGGACCATCAGTTGTGTTGTGCAGAAGTCTGGTGGATACACAGCTGATAGTCCTACTGAATAGACTGTTAGAATGTGTATTATGGCAAGAAAAAAGCAGCTAAGTAAAGAAAAATGAGTGGCCATCATTACTTTAAGAAATGAAGGTCAGTCAGTCCGAAAAATTGGGAAAACTTTGAAAGTGTCCCCAAGTGCAGTTGCAAAAACCATCAAGCGCTACAAACAAACTGGCTCACATGAGGACCGCCCCAGGAAAGGAAGACCAAGAGTCACCTCTGCTTCTGAGGATAAGTTTATACTAGTCACCAGCCTCAGAAATTGCAGGTTTACAGCAGCTCAGATTAGAGACCAGGTCAATGGCACACAGAGTTCTAGCAGCAGAATCATCTCTACAACAACTGTTAAGAGGAGACTTTGTGCAGAAGGCCTTCATGGTAAAATAGCTGCTAGGAAACCACTGCTAAGGACAGGCAACAAGCAGAAGAGACTTGTTTGGGCTAAAGAACACAAGGAATTGACATTACACCAGTGGAAATGTGTGCTTTGGTCTGATGAGTCCAAATTTGAGATCTTTGGTTCCAACCACCGTGTCTTTGTGCGACACAGAAAAGGTGAACGGATGGACTCTACATGCCTGGTTCCCACCGTGAAGCATGGAGAAGCAGGTGTGATGGTGTGGGGGTGCTTTGCTGGTGACATTGTTGGGGATTTATTCAAAATTGAAGGCATACTGAGCCATGGCTACCACAGCATCTTGCAGCGGCATGCTATTCCATCCGGTTTACGTTTAGTTGGACCATCATTTATTTTTCAACAGGACAATGACCTCAAACACACCTCTAGGCTGTGTAAGGGCTATTTGACCAAGAAGGAGAGTTATGGGGTGCTACACCAGATGACCTGGCCTCCACAGTCACCAAACCTGAACCCAATTGAGATGGTTTAGGGTGAGCTGGACCGCAGAGTGAAGGCCAAAGGGCCAACAAGTGTTAAGCATCTCTGGGAACTCCTTCAAGATTGTTGGAAGACCATTTCCAGTGACTACCTCTTGAAGCTCATCAAGAGAATGCCAAGTAATGATGGCCACTCGTTTTTCTTTACTTAGCTGCTTTTTTCTTGCCATAATACAAATTCTAACAGTCTATTCAGTAGGACTATCAGCTGTGTATCCACCAGACTTCTGCACAACACAACTGATGGTGTCAACCCCATTTATAAGGCCAGAAATCCCACTTATTAAACCTGTCAGGGCACACTTGTGAAGTGAAAACCATTTCCGGTGACTACCTCTTGAAGCTCATCAAAAGAATGCCAAGAGTGTGCAAAGCAGTCATCAAAGCAAAAGGTGGCTACTTTGAAGAACCTAGAATATAAGACATAATTTCAGTTGTTACACACTTTTTAGTATATAATTCCACGTGTTAATTCATAGTTTTGATGCCTTCAGTGTGAATGTACAATTTTCATAGTCATGAAAATACAGAAAAATCTTTAAATGAGAAGGTGTGTCCAAACTTTTGGTCTGGACTGTATATATACTGTACACTGCTCAAAAAAATAAAGGGAACACTTAAACAACAGAATATAACTCCAAGTAAATCACACTTCTGTGAAATCAATCTGTCCACTTAGGAAGCAACACTGATTGACAATCAATTTCACATGCTGTTGTTCAAATAGAATAGACAACAGATGGAAATTATTGGCAATTATCAAGACACCCTCAATAAAGGAGTGGTTCGGCAGGTGGGAACCACAGACCACATCTCAATACCAATGCTTTCTGGCTGATGTTTTGGTCATTTTTGAATGTTGGTTGTGCTTTCACACTCGTGGTAGCATGAGACGGACTCTACAACCCACACAAGTGGCTCAGGTAGTGCAGCTAATCCAGCTGTGGCAAGAAGGTTTGCTGTGTCTGTCAGCGTAGTGTCCAGAGGCTGGAGGTGCTACCAGGAGACAGGCCAGTACACCAGGAGATGTGGAGTGGGCCATAGGAGGGCAACAACCCAGCAGCAGGACCGCTAACTCCGACTTTGTGCAAGGAGGAACAGGAGGAGCACTGCCAGAGCCCTGCAAAATGACCTCCAGCAGGCCACAAATGTGCATGTGTCTGCACAAATGGTTAGAAGCCGACTACATGAGGATGGTCTGAGTGCCCGATGTCCACAGATGGGGGTTGTGCTCACAGTCCAACACAGTGCAGGATGATTAGCATTTGCCACAGAACATTCTCTGTTGTGAATGGGTTTGAGATGAGTTCTGAGCAGAGGCTCCCTCTGGTGGTTACAAGCGGTACTAGTGAGGATTGTGAGGACTGGGAATCAGGTGTTACTGATTGGTCTTATATAAGGGAGTCATTTTCCCATCAGGGTTGCCGGTGATCATTTGTTCTGGTCTGAATCCTTCTTTCCAGTTTCCCTTGTAGCCTGCTGTGTCGTGTCTGCATCTCCTGCTATCAGATAAGACAATTTCTTATTTTGTGTTTTTGCTATATTTTTGCATTTTGTCCTGCACTTCTGTGGGGGCCTTCAGGCTTTTGCCCTCTCAGTTTAGTCCAGCCACTGTGTTTTGTACTTTTGCTTTTTCCAGTTTTTTTTCAGTGGCTGCTGTTTTGTTTTTGTTACACCAGAGAACTAATTTAGGTGGTAGAGGTCGTGTGATCTCAGGTGATTTTGAAATTAGTAGAGTTGGTGTTTTTTCAGGGTTTTCTGAGATTGCAGTAATTACCCTTCCTGTCCTTTTCTATTTAGATAGTTTTGGCCCCAGCGTTTGCTCATACTATTTTCTTTCTGTGTCTGTATTTCCTCTTGTCTAACCGCCATTACATGTTTGGGGGCTTTCTATTATCTTTGGGGTTCTGCTCCGGGGCAGATAGCTTTCCTATTTCTATCTTTAGGTGTAGTTAGTTTCTCAGGCTGTGACGAGGCGTCTAGGACCAACGTAGGAACGCTCCACGGCTGCCTCTAGTTGCGGTGGTTAGTCAGGGTACTGCAATCTCATAGATTCCAACTGCTCTGGTGTATTTCCTTTTTTACCTGCACTCCTCAGCTACCGTAACATAACAGTATCACCGGCCATAAAAATTGTATGGTACTCACAGAAGGGAAAAAATATTTTGAAGGAAGAAAAGTTGTCAGAGATATTTTTCTGTTTGTTGCATTTTTTTTTTTTTTTTCCCTCTGTATCTCTGGGTGCTGGGGAGGATCTTTTCTCCCAATGGAGTTTGCACAGTTGTCTGGCCGTGTGGATCAGCTTGCCACTGAGGTTCAGAGTATTGCTGCATATCTTGCTAGGTTGCCTGTTGTGGAACCTAGGATCCCCATGCCAGATTTGTTTTTAGGGGATCGAGCTAAGTTTCAGAATTTCAAAATAATTGTAAATTGTTTCTTGCCTTAAAATCTAAGTCCTCAGGAAACGCAGAGCAGCAGGTTCAAATTATCATCTCTCTCCTGCGCGGCGATCCTCAGGATTGGGCTTTTTCCCTGATACCTGGGGATCCTGTTTTGAGTGATGTTGATGCATTTTTTCAGGCTTTGGGGTTATTGTACGATGAGCCTAATGTCACTGATCAAGCTGAAAAAGCCTTGTTGGCATTAAATCAGGGGCTTGATGACGCTGAGTTATACTGTCAGAGATTCCGTAGGTGGGCAGTCCTGACCAAGTGGAATGACGACGCTTTGGCGGCCCTTTTCCGGAAGGGTCTGTCGGATAATGTAAAGGATGTTATGGTGGGATTCCTTGTCCCCTCTGGTCTCAATGATTCTATGTCATTAGCGATTCAAATTGACAGACGTTTGCGTGAGCGGAGAAGTATGCGTGGAGTGGTGTTGCCTTGTGAGCCAGCTGCTGAGCCCATGCAGTGTGATGGAGTGGTGTCTGGGGCACAGCGTCATGAGTTTCGAAAGCGCAATGGGTTATGTTTCTACTGTGGTGATGCCTCTCATGCTATTTCAGTCTGCCCTAAGCGGGGAAGACATTTTGCACGCTCAGTTGTCTTGGGTAGTGTTCAGACTAAGTTTTTATTAACTGTCACTCTGATATGCTCTCTGTCCTCATTTTCTGCTCAGGCTTTCGTTGATTCTGGAGCAGCTATTAACCTGATGGATTATGATTTTGCTAAACGTTGTGGGTTTCCCTTGATACCCCTACAGAAGTCTATTCCTTTACTGGGGATCGATTCTACCCCTTTGGCTGAGAATAAACCCCAGTTTTCTACTCAGGTGATAATGAGGGTTGAACCTGATCACCAGGAGTGCTGCAAATTTTTGGTTCTATATAATCTGCATGACATTATAGTGCTGGGTTTCCCTTGGTTACAGTCTCATAATCCTGTTTTGGATTGGAAATCTGTGTCTGTAACCAGTTGGGGCTGCCAATGTGTTAATACCAACACTCCTGTTTTTTCTGCCTCCCCCCAGGCTGAGGATGTTCCTGACTTTTTGTTTGATTTTTCTGATGTGTTTAGCGAAAGTAAATCTGCATCCTTACCTCCCCATAGGAGCTATGACTGCGCTATTGAATTAGTGCCAGGTAGTAAATTCCCTAAAGGTCGCCTTTTTAACTTGTCTGTACCTGAACATGACGCTATGCGGTCTTATATCAAGGAATCATTGGAGAAGGGTCATATCAGACCATCCTCTTCACCCTTAGGTGCCGGTTTTTTCTTTGTGGCCAAAAA
The DNA here is from genome assembly GCA_033576555.1 of Oophaga sylvatica. NCBI lineage: Eukaryota > Metazoa > Chordata > Amphibia > Anura > Dendrobatidae > Oophaga > Oophaga sylvatica. Next base: position 489,116,336 of record JARQOD010000003.1, read on the forward strand.
AGATGGTTCATTAAGGCCGTGTATTGATTATCGTCTCTTGAACAATATTACTGTGAAATATCAATACCCGTTACCCTTGATTTCTGACCTGTTTTCCAGGGTGAAAAACGCTACTTGGTTTACCAAGCTTGACCTCAGGGGGGCGTATAACCTTATTCGCATTAAGCACGGGGATGAATGGAAGATGGCATTTAACACCCCTGAAGGGCATTTTGAGTACCTTGTGATGCCCTTTGGGCTCACTAATGCTCCTTCCGTCTTCCAGTCCTTCATGAATGACATTTTCAGGGATTTTGTGGACAAGTTTCTGATTGTTTATTTGGATGATATCTTGATTTTTTCTAATGACTGGGACTCTCATGTGAAACATGTTCGAACTGTATTCCAGATTTTGAGAGAGAATGCTCTGTATGTGAAGGGATCAAAGTGTCTTTTTGGCGTACAGAAGATCTCATTTCTGGGATTCATTTTGTCCCCATCTGTTATTGAAATGGACCCGGTCAAGGTTCAGGCCATCTGTGATTGGGTCCAACCTACTTCATTAAAGGCTCTTCAGAGATTTTTGGGTTTTGCCAATTTTTATCGTAAATTTATTGGTAATTTCTCGGTTATTGTTAAACCATTAACTGATTTGACCAGAAAGGGTTCTGATGTGGTGAATTGGCCTCCTGAGGCAGTCTCTGCGTTTCAGGAACTTAAGCAGAGATTCACTTCTGCTCCTGTTCTACGGCAGCCTGATGTTTCTCTGCCATTTCAGGTGGAGGTTGATGCCTCTGAAATTGGGGCAGGTGCCGTTTTGTCCCAAAAAGATCCAGAGACCTCTAAAAGTAACCCTTGTGCCTTTTTCTCTCGAAAATTTTCTCCTACTGAACGTAATTATGACGTGGGTAATCGGGAGTTATTGGCCATGAAGTGGGCTTTTGAAGAGTGGAGACATTGGCTGGAGGGAGCCAAACATCAGGTGGTGGTCCTTACGGACCATAAGAATCTGGTCTATCTGGAATCTGCCAAGCGACTCAATCCTAGACAGGCCAGGTGGGCCTTGTTTTTCACACGTTTTAATTTTGTGATTTCCTTTCTTCCTGGCACTAAGAATGTTAAGGCGGATGCCCTCTCGAGGAGTTTCCTTGCGGACTCTCCTGAGCTATCTGATCCCTCTGTTATTTTGAAGGAGGGTGTAGTTCTTTCCGCCATCTCGCCCAATTTGAGACTTGCTCTGGAGGGGTGTCAGGAGGATAGGCCCGAGCGCTGCCCTGTTGGAAAATTGTTTGTCCCGTACCAATGGAAAAAGAGTGTGATGTCTGAGATTCATTGTTCCGCATTGGCTGGGCATCCCGGAATTTTTGGTACCAGAGACTTGGTAAGTCGCTCCTTTTGGTGGCCTACCTTGTCTCGCGATGTCAGGGAATTTGTGCAGTCCTGCGGGACTTGCTCTCGCTCCAAGCCTTGCTCTCGCTCTAGTGGTTTGTTGATGCCATTGCCTGTGCCCAAGAGACCATGGACCCATATCTCTATGGATTTCATTTCCGATCTTCCTGTTTCTCAGAGAATGACCACCATCTGGGTAATTTGTGATAGGTTTTCCAAAATGATACATCTTGTGCCATTACCTAAGTTGCCTTCCTCCTCTGAATTGGTGCCGTTGTTCCTTCAGCACGTGGTTCGTTTACACGGCATTCCTGAGAACATTGTGTCTGACAGAGGAGTCCAGTTTGTTTCCAGATTTTGGAGGACTTTTTGTTCTAAACTGGGTGTTCAATTGTCTTTCTCCTCGGCATTTCATCCTCAGACCAATGGTCAAACTGAGAGAACAAACCAGACATTGGAGACTTATCTAAGATGCTTTGTGTCTGCTGATCAGGATGACTGGGTCTCTTTTTTGCCTTTGGCTGAGTTTGCTCTTAATAATAGGGCTAGCTCTGCCACTTTGATGTCTCCGTTTTTCTGTAATTCTGGGTTTCACCCTCGATTTTCTTCAGGACAGACGGAGGCTTCTGTCTGTCCAGGTGTTGACTCTGTTGTTGAGCGTATGCAGCAGATTTGGGACCAGGTAGTGGAGAGGTTGTCCCTCTCTCAGGAGAAGGCCCAGCGGTTTGCTAACCGGCATAGGACTGATGGTCCTCGGTTTAAAGTGGGGGACTTGGTCTGGTTGTCCTCAAAGAATATTCCTATGAGAGTAGCATCTCCTAAATTTAAGCCTAGGTTCATTGGACCTTATAAAATCATGGAGATTATTAATCCTGTTTCTTTTCGTTTGCTTCTTCCAGGGACATTTAAGATCCATAACGTGTTCCACAAGTCCTTGTTGAAGAGGTTTGTTGAGCCAGTGGTTCCTGCTGCTGTGCCTCCTGACCCTGTTTTGGTTGAGGGCAATCTGGAGTATGTGGTTGAGAAAATATTGGATTCTCGTTTTTCTAGACGAAGACTCCAGTATTTGGTTAAATGGAGAGGTTATGGTCAGGAAGACAATTCTTGGGTGTTTGCTTCGGACATCCATGCTAGGAGACTTATCCGTGCGTATCATAGAACTCATCCTGACCGACCTGGTTGCTCAAATGAGGGTTCGGTGACCCCTCCTCAAGGGGGGGGTACTGTTGTGAATGGGTTTGAGATGAGTTCTGAGCAGAGGCTCCCTCTGGTGGTTACAAGCGGTACTAGTGAGGATTGTGAGGACTGGGAATCAGGTGTTACTGATTGGTCTTATATAAGGGAGTCATTTTCCCATCAGGGTTGCCGGTGATCATTTGTTCTGGTCTGAATCCTTCTTTCCAGTTTCCCTTGTAGCCTGCTGTGTCGTGTCTGCATCTCCTGCTATCAGATAAGACAATTTCTTATTTTGTGTTTTTGCTATATTTTTGCATTTTGTCCTGCACTTCTGTGGGGGCCTTCAGGGTCCCCTCCGGGGGCTTTTGCCCTCTCAGTTTAGTCCAGCCACTGTGTTTTGTACTTTTGCTTTTTCCAGTTTTTTTTCAGTGGCTGCTGTTTTGTTTTTGTTACACCAGAGAACTAATTTAGGTGGTAGAGGTCGTGTGATCTCAGGTGATTTTGAAATTAGTAGAGTTGGTGTTTTTTCAGGGTTTTCTGAGATTGCAGTAAGTACCCTTCCTGTCCTTTTCTATTTAGATAGTTTTGGCCCCAGCGTTTGCTCATACTATTTTCTTTCTGTGTCTGTATTTCCTCTTGTCTAACCGCCATTACATGTTTGGGGGCTTTCTATTATCTTTGGGGTTCTGCTCCGGGGCAGATAGCTTTCCTATTTCTATCTTTAGGTGTAGTTAGTTTCTCAGGCTGTGACGAGGCGTCTAGGACCAACGTAGGAACGCTCCACGGCTGCCTCTAGTTGCGGTGGTTAGTCAGGGTACTGCAATCTCATAGATTCCAACTGCTCTGGTGTATTTCCTTTTTTACCTGCACTCCTCAGCTACCGTAACATAACAATTCTCTGTAACAGAACATTTGCTCTTCACAGATGAAAGCAGGTTCACACTGAGCACATGTGACAGACGTGACACAGTCTGGAGATGCCGTGGAGAGCTATCTGCTGCCTGCAACATCCTTCAGCTTGACCAGTTTAGCAGTGGGTAAGTAATGGTGTGGTGTGGCATTTCTTTGGAGGGCCACACAGCACTCCATGTGCTCGCCAGAGGTATCCTGACTGCCATTAGGTACCGAGATTAGATCCTCAGACCCCTTGTGAGACTATATGCTGGTGCTGTTGGCCCTGGGTTCTTCCTAATGCAGGACAATGCCAGACCACATGTGGCTGAAGTGTGTCAGCAGTTCATGCAAGATGAAGGCATTGAAGCTATGAACTGGCCCGCCCGTTTCCCAGACCTGAATCCGATTAAGCACATCTGGGACATCATGTCTCGCTCCATCCACCAACGTCACATTGCACCACAGACTGTCCAGGAGTTGGCGGATTAATAAATTTGATTTCCATTGATGATTTTTGTGTGATTTTGTTGTCAGCACATTCAACTTTGTACAGAACAAAGTATTCAATGAGAATATTTCATTCAGATATAGGATGTGTTATTTGAGTGTTCCCTTTATTTTTTTGAGCAGTGTATATATATATACAGTATATATATACAGTATAGACCAAAAGTTTGGACACACCTTCTCATTCAATGATTTTTCTGTATTTTCATGACTATGAAAATTGTAGAATCACACTGAAGGCATCAAAACTATGAATTAACACATGTGGAATTATACATTACACTTTACAAAAAAGTGTGAAACAACTGAAAATATTTCTTATATTCTAGGTTCTTCAAAGTAGCCACCTTTTGCTTTGATTACTGCTTTGCACGCAGAAAAGGTGAACGGATGGACTCTACATGCCTGGTTCCCACCGTAAAGCATGGAGGAGGTGGTGTGATGATGTGGGGGTGCTTTGCTGGTGACACTATTGGGGATTTATTCAAAATTGAAGACATACTGAACCAGCATGGCTACCACAGCATCTTGCAGCGGCATGCTATTCCATCCGGTTTGCGTTTAGTTGGACCATCATTTTTTTTCAACAGGACAATGACCCCAAACATACCTCCAGGCTGTGTAAGGGCTATTTGACCAAGAAGGAGAGTGTTGGGATGCTACGCCAGATGACCTGGCCTCCATAGTCACCAGACCTAAACCCAATCGAGATGGTTTGGGGTGAGCTGACCCGCTCACCGCTTCAATTTTGAATAAATCCCCAATAGTGTCACCAGCAAAGCACCCCCACATCATCACACCACCTCCTCCATGCTTCACGGTGGGAACCAGGCATGTAGAGTCCATCCGTTCACCTTTTCTGCGTGCAAAGCAGTAATCAAAGCAAAAGGTGGCTACTTTGAAGAACCTAGAATATAAGACATATTTTTAGTTGTTTCACACTTTTTTTGTAAAGTGTAATGTATAATTCCACATGTGTTAATTCATAGTTTTGATGCCTTCAGTGTGATTCTACAATTTTCATAGTCATGAAAATACAGAAAAATCATTGAATGAGAAGGTGTGTCCAAACTTTTGGTCTGTACTGTACATGCATATAAACATTTGCTTCTCACAAAATTAGAATATCATCAAAAAGTTAATTTCAGTTCTTCAATACAAGAAGTGAAAATCATATATTATATAGAGTCATTACAAACAGAGTAATCTATTTCAAGTGTTTATTTTTGTTAATAATTGCTTCAAGAGCCACCACACACAGACGTATCCAGGACATGGGCTACAGGTGTCTCATTCCTTGTGTCAAGCCAATCATGACCAATAGACAGCTCCAGAAGAGTTTTATCTGGGCCAAAGCGAAAAAGAACTGGACTGTTCACAGTGGTCCAAGGTGTTGTTTTCAGATGAAAGTAAATTTTGCAATTCATTTGGTAATCAAGGTCCCAGAGTCTGGAGGCAGAGTGGAGAGGCACACAATCACAGCTGCTTGAGGTCTAGTGTGAAGTTTCCACAGTCAGTGATGGTTTGGGGAGCCATGTTTTCTGCTGTTGTAGGTCCACTGTATTTTATCAAGACCAAAATCAGCGCTGCCATCTACCAGAAAATTTTAGAGCACTTCATGCTTCCCTCTGTCGACAAGCTTTTTGGAGATGGAAATCTCATTCTCCAGCAGGACTTGGCACCTGTCTACAGTCATGGCCAAAAGTTTTGAGAATGACACAAATATTAATTTTTACAAAGTCTACTGCTTCACTTTTTCTAATGGCAATTTGCATATACTCCAGAATGTTATAAAGAGTGATCAGCTTAACAGCAATTACTTGCAAAGTCAATATTTGGCTAGAAAATGAACTTTATCCCCCAAAACACATTTCAACATCATTGCAGCCCTGCTTTAAAAGGACCAGCTAACCTCTTTTCAGTGATTGCTCCATTAACACAGGTGTGGGTGTTGATGAGGACATGGCTGGAGATCAATCTGTCATGATTAAGTAAGAATGACACCACTGGACACTTTAAAAGGAGGCTGGTGCTTGGCATCATTGTTTCTCTTCTGTTAACCATGGTTATCTCTAAAGAAACATGTGCAGTCATCATTGCAATGCACAAAAATGGCCTAACAGGGAAGAGTATCGCAGCTAGAAAGATTGCACCTCAGTCAACAATCTATTGCATCATCAAGAACTTCAAGGAGAGAGGTTCCATTGTTGCCAAAAAGGCTCCAGGGCGCCCAAGAAAGACCAGCAAGCGCCAGGACCATCTCTTAAAAGTGTTTCAGCTGCGGGATCGGGCTACCAGCAGTGCAGAGCTTGCTCAGGAATGACAGCAGGCAGGTGTGAGTGTATCTGCACGCACTGTGAGGCGGAGACTCTTGGAGCAAGGCCTGGTCTCAAGGAAGGCAGCAAAGAAGCCACTTCTCTCCAGAAAAAACATCATGGACAGACTGATATTCTGCAAAAGGTACAGGCAGTGGACTGTTGAGGACTGGGGTAAAGTTATTTTCTCTGATGAATCCCCTTTTCGATTGTTTGGGACATCAGGAAAACGCCTCATTCGGAGAAGACAAGGTGAGTGCTACCACCAGTCTTGTCTCATGCCAACTGTTAAGCATCCTGAAACCATTCATGTGTGGGGTTGCTTCTCAGCCAAGAGAATCGGCTCTCTCACAGTCTTGCCTAAAAACACAGCCATGAATAAAGAATGGTACCAGAATGTCCTCCAAGAGCAACTTCTCCCAACCCTCCAAGAGCAGTTTGGTGATCAACAATGCCTTTTCCAGCATGATGGAGCACCTTGCCATAAATCAAAGGTGATAACTAAATGGCTCAGGGAACAAAACATAGAGATTTTGGGTCCATGGCCTGGAAACTCCCCAGATCTTAATCCCATTGAGAACTTGTGGTCAATCATCAAGAGACGGGTGGACAAACAAAAACCTAAAAATTCTGACAAAATGAAAGCATTGATTGCGCAAGAATGGACTGCTATCAGTCAGGATTTGGTCCAGAAGTTGATTGAGAGCAGGCCAGGGAGAATTGCAGAGGTCCTGAAGAAGAAGGGTCAACACTGCAAATATTGACTTGCTGCATTAACTCATTCTAACTGTCAATATAAGCTTTTGTTACTCATATGTTTGCAATTATATTTCTGTCTGTGATAAAAACATCTGTCAAACACACATAAAAACCACACACCTGATTTTGACATAGAGTACTATATGTGTGTTGAATGGATAGCACTCATACCTGTCAGTGGCATAACTAGAGCCCCATGGGCCCCACTTCAAAATTTGGATCTGGGTCCCCAGCTCCATGTTGGTTAGATGTATGGGCCTTTGCAGAATTCTAGATCCTATAAAGACATACATGACCACCATTCATGTAATAATCTCCCCATCCTGGCACCCCTTCCTGTAATAATGTCCTCTGTCCTTGCCCCTTCTTGTAATAATGTCCCCCATCCTGACCTCTTTCTGTGATAATGTCCCCCATCCGGGTCCATTCTTGTAATAATGTCCCCTGCTGTGAACACCTTTGATCTGGCTTCTGAGTTTGGGCTCCCTCTGGTGGTTGCTGCTGGTAATGGAGCTGGTCTGGCAGACAGAGTTCAATCACCTGAAGGGGATGATTGGAGATCAGGTGTTACAGACTGGGAAGATTTAAGTGAGCAGCCTTCCCTTAGTTGTCGCCGGTGATTTGGTCTTTTTCCTGAGCCTTTTAGAAGTCAGCTTGCTCCCTGCTTTGTCCTGCATCTTTCAGATAAGTTATTTTTCTGTTTTAATCTGTGGCATTTGTTCCCTGCCTTGCTGGTGTGAGTTCAGCCGGGTTCCCTGTGGGAACCTGTGCTGGACTCTGTTTTCCTTTGCCGCAGGTTGTGTCAGTATTTTCTGTATTTCTAGTCTCCTGGTATTTTAGTATCTGTTGTTTTGCATACAGGTCACACCAGAGTTCTGATTTAGTGGGGGAGAGGTCGTGTGCCTCAGTATTTTTGCATATCAGACGTGTTGGAATTTTTCTTAGGGTTTTTGCTGGTTTGCAGACAGTATCCTTTCTTGTCCTGTTCTATCCAGACAGTCTGGGCCCAGCATTTGCTTGCTCTGTTTTCTGTCTGTGTTTGTGCTTCATTTGTCTCACCGTCAATATATGTTTGGAGTCTACCTATTCCTTTGGGGCTCTACTCCGGGGCAGTTAGCTTTCCCCTTTCTCTCTTTAGGCTTAGTTAACTCTGGCTGTGTCGAGGCATCTAGGGCATCGTAGGTACGTCCCACGGCTAATTCTAGTTGTGTTGTCAGTTTAGGGGTCTGCAATCCGCTAAGTTACCAACCTCTCTGGGTGTTTGGTTGCCTACCCTATATTTTATTATCCTCCTCAGTTACCAAATCATAACAGTCCCCATCCTGGTGCCCTTTCTGTAATAATATCTCTCATCCTGGCCCCTTTCTGTAATAGTACCGCATCCTGGCCCCAGCCTGTAATAATGTCTCTCATCTTGTGACCCTTCCTGTTATGATGTCTTCTGTCCTGAGCCCCTACTGTAACCCTGTCCCCTAACCTGGTATAATGTCCCCCATCCTGGGCCCCTTTCTGTTATAATGCAACCCATCCTATAACAATGTCCCCCCATCCTTGACCCCTTTCTGGTATAATACCCCCATCCTATAACAATTTCCCCCATACTGGGTCCCTTTTTGATATAATGTCCCTCCCCCATCCTCCCATCCTATAACAATGTCTCCCATACTGGTATATTATCTCACATTCTAAAAGCCTTTCTGATATAATGACTCCCATTCTGGGCCCCATCCTAGTATAGTGGCCCATCCTGGGCCACTTCCTAGTGTAATATCCTCCATATTGGGCCCCTTCCTGGTATAATGATCCCAATCCTGGTATAATGCCCCATATCTTGGCCCCTTCTTTGCATAATGCCCTCGTTCCTTGTATAATGTCCGTTCATCTGCTCTTGTCCAACACATTAAAAAAAATGCACGATTCTTCTTACCTTCCTCCATTCCCAAGACATGTGGTGCCCTCTTCTGTAGGCGATAGCCGACTTTGGTATTCTAGCCATGGGTGATGCATATCACTGCCATCTGACATTCAAGACAGGCATGCCGACATCAGCTGCCTGCCTCTGATTGCTAGATGGCATGTATTGCCAGTGCATCCGTGCACCAAAATACGCTTCAGCTGAATGTGCATAGTCAGACATAGATGCTGACATCGGCGGGCCACCCTTCCACATGCTCGAGGTCGCACCCTCTGCAACCAGGATCATTATGCCCCAGGCAATAGTCTGTGGGGCCTTTCACATGTCGAACATGTTGTAGAGACATGTACGATTTTGATCCATGGATCATTCAAACTCAGCAATGCAAGTCAATGGGTCCATGAAAAAAATCTGACCACACTCGGAGGACATCCAAGTACGGCACGATTTTCACAAATTGCCAGAATGGAGTAGATGGAGAAACTTTTTTTTTTAATTTCTCCATGTAAAAGAAAACAGATGACATTCGGGACACACTCTGATGAAAGTCTGATCAGAATAATTAGCCCATTTTTCTCAAGCCCTAAGGCTGGGTTCACACAAGTGTAGGTAAAATCATCCAAATTACATTCAGAAAAGGATGATGATTTTTCATCCACATTGTTATATGTATGCAATTACTGTGTCATTTATGTGTCTATTTTTACATCTGTATTCAATCCGTATGTCCATTTTGTACATTCATATGACATCTATTTTTTTTACATGAGCAATTTAAAGGGAATCTGTCAGAGGGTTTTTGCCTGACTCCAGGGATTTGTCACTTTCTTAGCAGCATCTTGTAGGTTCAAGAAAATTGGTGTTTCATCAGAGGAGATTATCACTACAGCACTAGTTGTCACATGCCAGGCAGTCCAGCTAATTTGTGTAACCTCACCACTGATTGCTGACAATGTACAGTGTACACAGGGAGTTGCAATCATAGGTGTATACAGAGTTATACATAGCTCAGCAGTCTGATCCAGAATACAGATCAAGTTCGTTCATGTTGCAATTTTTTTTACATATAGTTACACCAAAGCACGTACCTGTATATAACAAACTAGTATGGCACTTCAAATAGTTTACTAACACAAATGGACTTACAATACTTGTAGTCCAAAGAAGCGAACTATAATTATGAAAAGCACAAAACTTTATTGGAGATCATTAAAATACGAAAAGACCATAAAGATATACAAACAAGAGTGTCAGAGGGGCCCTCTCTATGGCAACAAATATTTCACATAACAAGAGTGGTAAATATATATTTCCAAACCTATTAGTAAAAAAATCACCACTGAAGAAGCTAGGGCGAAACGCGCGTTGGGGGAGGGGGGTCCCTTGGTGAACTCTGGCCCGTTTTCTGGATTGTGACAGTAGAGGTAATGTCTTTATTCATTCACTTTTGCCTATTTCTTGTGAGTTATTCCTTTTGATTACTATTGCAGAGTTTACACATTTATATAGGAGGAATTTTTCACTGTATAATATTTTTTTATTTGGCTAAAGTGTCCAACCACCTGGTACATATAGTAAATATTCCCCTATGTTAACAGCGACCTATGCTTGGTTCACTTCAGCTCCAAATCATTTACTCACTATTTGTATTATATTTTCTACTTTATAATTGATATTCAGTATATATAGTGACTTTTTTACTGATAGGTTTGGAGGTATATATTTAACACTCTTGTTATGTGAAATATTTGTTGCCGTACTCAGGGCCCCCCCTAATGGACACTCTTGTTTGTATATCATTATGGTCTTTTTATATTTTAATGATCTCCAATAAAGTTTTGTGCTTTTCAGAATTATGGTTCGCTTCTTTGGACTACAAGTATTGTAAGTCCATTTGTGTCAGTGGAAAGCAGACAGCTGGGGGCTGGTGTTATTATTCTGGGAAGTGGCAATAAACATATAGCTTCCCAGGCTATTAATCACAACTGTCTGCAAAGCCTTTACTGGTTATTAAAAAGGGAGACCCAAAAAAATGACATGGGGTTCCCTCGATTTTAAATAAGAAGCAAAGTCTGATATTAATAGGCTGGGAAGGGGCAATGGATATTGGCCCCCTCCCAGACTAATAACTTCAGCCCTCAGCCGCCCCAGAATTGGCGCATCCATTAGATTTGCCAATTCTGGTGCTTAGTTTTAGCTCTTTCTGCTTGTACTGGTGCATTGGCAAGCAAGGTAATGGTTTTGGGGTTGATGTCAGCTGTCCGTTGACATCAAGCCAAGAGGTTAGTAATGGAGAGGTGTCTATCAGACACCTCCATTACTAACCAGGTAGTCAAAAGTAATAAACACGCAGAAAGAAAAAAGTCATTTAATTGTACAAAACACTCCCAACCCTTTTTTACCGATTTATTAATGTTAAAAAATAAAATGATCCATTTTTTTTGCCTTCCTCTGGATCAACATGTTAGGGCAGGTTAGGATAGGATATGGGTTGAACTAGATGGACTTAAAGTCTTCCTTCAACCTTAATAACTATGTAAAGGTGTCTGCTGTAAATCCATCCCGCAACGATCCCCAACTTTGTTACATCCAGATGCAGTGTCATCAGTAATGTGACTGCTCAGCACAACAACTGGAACACATGGAGAGTAGAGTGTGAATCCGGCTGCTGTGACAAGCGCTGACATCAGTAAGATTATTGCAGTTCATAGCCGATTTACTGTGGTAACCTTACTGACATCAGCTCTGACAACGTGAGAAATTTCTCGCTCTGTGAGTGATGACATCAGTAAGGTTATTGCAGTTCATTGGCTATGAACTGTGATAACCTTACTGACATCAGCTCTGACAGCGTGAGAAATTTCTTACTCTGGGAGCGGTGACATCAGCAACATTACCGTAGTTCATCTGTTTTTTTTTTACATGGTTTTCCGGCCAATCACAGTAATGCCAATACTTCACATGGCAGTGATGGGGCCAGAAGTGCCCACACAAGAAAAGCTTGTTGATTGGCTGCTCCTTTCAACAAGCTTTGTTCGGGCTGCCAAACCAGAACAGTAACACGGACTTCCGTGAGAAATCCTTGTTAGGGGTTCGGTGCAGGCCTTGATCTTTACTGTTTGGGTTCACACATCCTTAGCTATAATCACTAAATATGGTGTGATTGATTTTTTTTTCTCCATTAAACCAATAAAATATATAGAAAAATGTAAAGTTGAGGTCATGTTCACATGTAGTGTAAATGCTGTGCCTATTTGACACAATTACAATCTTCTTAGATTATTAAATTTTTGCTCCAATTTTTGATGCCTTTTACCCCTTATTTGATGCATTTTTAGAGTAGATATGAAGCAGCTTTTTTAATATGACCGAAACGCTTTGATTCTGCCCTTAAGGATGCAACTGCAAAAATATGCACCAAAACCGCACAGTGTCTTTAGACACACAGTGGGCACAGTTTTCATAAAATCACATCCACGTTGCTTGGAAGATTGTTATTGCAGAGTTGGGTATGGAAAAAATCTAAAACAAATTATTTACTCAACGTCTGAACACGGCCTTACAAACATAAAAAATCAAGATGTCATATAGTGAAATAAAAAATATATCCATAGGTCCCAACCATCCTGGATACAGCAGGTAAGTCCCAGATCTGTGTCTACGCTCAAGTAACCAGGGCAACTGCTCCTCCGGACATTTCCTCCTTCTAGTGTAGAAATAAATGGCAAATGGGTATGGTTTGGGGATTTAACTAGGGGCATAGTCAGAATTTGTTACGCCACACAACATGTGCCGTAGTTTTTCTTCGGCCAGCGTCACACTAGCGAGTTTGATGCGAGTTAGTCGCACGACTTACTCGCATCAACACCCGGCACGGCCGCCCGCTCTCGGACCAGAGTGCGCAGCGGCATAGAAATACATGCAGCCGCGCACTTTGGTCCGAGAGCGGGCGGCCGTGCCGGGTGTTGATGCGAGTAAGTCGTGCGACTAACTCGCATCAAACTCGCTAGTGTGACGTCGGCCTTCTTCTTGCTTTGGAAAACTGGGAGGTATGCATGACTACCAATATCCCATTCAGATGTATTTTGAAATCTAGTGACAGATCCTCTCTATTAGCTTACTTCATTTAAATAATTTCATTTGTATATGAAAAATAAGTGAATCTGAGAAGAAATTATTTCTGAGTGGCTGAAAAGAAATAAAAACAAAGTTACAAGTTTCGTAATAACTATTTGCTGTAGGAATCTACACATAACTAGCAAATTACCGCAGAGCAATGGAACTGCTATTTTCATTAATGAATGAGAGAATTGGGCCCTCTAGTGTATTTTCTAGAACATTACATGAAACATTCACAATTTTATCTTCATTTTGATCTGCAAAGGATTATTTATGGATAGTTGTTAGTTCAGATAGACAGCTTGATGGTTTGTAAAGTCATTAAGAAATGGCTAATTTGATTTCTGAACCAGACAGCTTTTGAAATTTTGTTGCCTAGTCAAAGCTTTTCTGTACTATTAAAAAAGGTTAAAAACTCTGCTTCACATCTGCCACCAAATCACATCAAATAAGCGGAGAAACGCAGCAAACACACAATAATCAGAGAAGACTGCACTGTGTGATGAGGACACCTGTAGGAAAAAAAAGCAGCAGAGAGAACTCATCATTTACACTACGTATAAACATGGCCTCAGCATTGCCATTTTATAATATTTTTTATGGGTTTAATAGAGAAAAAATATCAGTCACGCCATTTTTTACCAATCACTGTAAATAATGTAATCACTGTCTTGTGCGGGTCATTACAATTACAGGGACACTAAATATGCCTGTGTTATTTGATGATTTGTAATGTTCATTTAAAAAAAAATGCATTAAAAATAAATTTTTTTCCTTATCAAGTGTTTGTCAATATTTTTTAGTAATTTTATAGGATGAAAAAAATCTCTTATTCTCTTTCTAGAAATACACATGTACAGTACATTGTGCATTGAAATACACTGGTGTGTACAATGTATCAGTATAATCTGCCTTTGGAGTCAGAGCCTGCAGTACAGATCAAGTACACAAAATTCTCTCCATGACATTACTAGAGCTTGTGGCTCAGTAGCTTAGGTTAATCACTATAATGTTGTGAGATTGAGACCAGGGGAGACTCACAGAAAAATGTTTTACTTGCTTATTATTTTTTATTTTTATAGGAACAAAAAAATATTTACTTCACCTCAGTATACAGGGACCATATAAATACATTGTTATATATCTATGGACTTGTAAAAGCTGTTCCTGAGTTCATTGCCTGTAGTAGAGGTCAAGATTACTACATTCTCCTGTATACATCATTATTTGCTGTGGCTCCTGGATAGAGCAATAACCTGCATAGCAGGAGATGCAAGTTTGACTTCTAGGGGACCCCTGATCACATGATGGAGAAGAAGTGAATATATAATTTAATTTATGCAAAAAGAAGTGTCCCCACCTCCTGAGTAGGAGGAGCTATGAAGCAATGATGACGTCGGAGAGAAGAGAGGTGAGTATAGAAGCCAGGACAAAAGCTCTGACGTGAAGGGACTGTCCAGCTGAATCTGGAACAGTTGGAAGCTATGCATACAGTGTTGGAAACATGTCTTCAGGAGAGGAGGGCGAAATGACTAGCCACAACTCAACTTCTGTGCCTCAAGCAATGCCGTTAACAAAGACTTACTATTTTGGGGGACCCAGTCTCTCAACTTACAGTGGAGAACCCACACATTAAGGGACTTTAAAGAGAAATGCAGGTAATATTCAGATTGTAAAAACTATAGCAATATAGATATTAAATATTATACCTATGTAAAGCAGCCGATAGCAGTAACCGCTACCGAGCTGCTGTCCAGTTTTGCTCTGGCACTTTACAGACAAGGAGTGTTCCAGTCCCAGTGAGTTGAAGGGTGTGGTGTGCATCCCACTCACTTGTAGGTCTCAGGCCTCCGCTGCCTCCAGGCATTCGTCCTCAGGAGACACCACACACTATGCATCGGACACCAAGTTCTTTGTAACAGTTAAACTTCTACTAAATAGTCCAAGTTCATTAGGTAGGCACAAAAAGGTTAGGGCACAGAAATTCACACTACCTTCCTCAATATGTGCAACTCCTCTTCTGTCTAGCCACTCATTAATTCTTGGCAACCCCAAGCCTCAGGGATTGGTTGTCCACTCCAGCAGTGCACCCGAGACTGACCACCTGCCCTCTGTGATGACACTGATGGTGTCACTAGTGCAGCCTAGGGCGCTATTATGGTGCATGTGAATGAGCACAGAGAGTGGAGGAACAGGGCACGCAGTGCGCAAGGACCTGAGACTAAACAGTAAGCACAGGACCTGGAACTAAGCAGTCACATGACCAGGGGGCGGAGTCACCACGCATGAGGACGGGGAAGGCAGCTGAGTACAGGGCACAGAAAGCAAATGTAGTCAAAGGATAGCTGAGGGTCAAAAGCCAGATGAGAGTGAAGTACCTAGGGATAAGACTGAGAGTAACTGGAGACGAGCCGATGGGTCAAATAACCAGAAAGGACAGGGCAGTACAAAGCAGGATTCACAGGCAAAAGTCAGGGGACAAACCGGGTCATACACAGCAAAGCACACATGCACAGAGGCACAACGTTTACGGACAAGTAACCTGTGTCAGCAACCACAAACCGAGTATATGGAAGTATCACCGACACCAAATCCAGGAACTGCCAACAAAAAATAGCCGCCCCAGAACCAAAGAGAGGCAAACTAGAATTAACCCTGACCTGACCAGGATGAATAATAATAATAAGCAACACGGCACTCATAGATAGAGTCGTTGGTGCTCAAGTTAGGTTTCCAACCCGGTAGATAAATATAAAAAATACTTGACACTGAATTGGTGAAAAAAAGAAGAAGAATTTCTTTTATTTTATTTTTTGCATCCAGACAAAATAGACTCATATATGAACATTTTCGGTCCATCAGAGGACCTTCATCGGAACATACTATAGCGACAACTGAGCAAAATGTGCTTATGGTAAGGGTAGCGTCTATTATGTTGGGACCCATGGCTATGGGAAATTACTGGATGTTGTAGAGCACAGAGTTGAAGAGAGAAGCAGCTCAAAAGGTATTGTGCTCAAATGGCAATAGACTGGTGCTTTGTGTCAAAGTCTGTGGTCCTGGGTACAGCCATTCATGGACCACAGATGACCCCCTGACTTTTGCATCTGAATCTTGCTTTGTACTGCCCTGTCCTTTCTGGTTATTTGACCCATCGGCTTGTCTCCGGTTACTCTCAGTCTTATCTCTAGATACCTCGCTCTCATCTGGCTTTTGACCCTCGGCTATCCTTTGACTACATTTACTTTCTGTGCCCTGCACTCAGCTGCCGTCCCCGTCCTTATGCATGGTGACTCCGCCCCCTGGTCAAGTGACTGCTTAGTTCCAGGTCCTGTGCTCACTGCTTAGTCTCAGGTCCTTGCACACTGCTTTCCCTATTCCTCCACTCTCTGCGCTCATTTACGTGCCCCGTAATAGTGCCCCTAGGCTGCGCCAGTGACAAATTTTAGGGGGGTTTTGTGTGTTTGTTATGGACCCGCTGAGTTCTCTGTCAGATCAGGTATCTAACCTGATCAAAATGATGCAGAACCTGTCAGTAGAGTATATCGAAGTATCTGTGGCGCCCCTGGGGTCCAGTCGCCACAGAGGTACTGCACCTCAACCAGGGGCGTGGTACGACGCTCTCAGGTAAGCAGGGGGCATTACCCAGGACTCTAACACTCGCACCCAGCACACATCAGTTCAGTCGGGGCATCTGGGTGTACCCTTGGGATGATCGTCTCATTCCAGGCTGGGTAGGAAAGGGTGTTGGGGAGCGGGTGGGGAAGGTAGAGAAGAGGGAGGAGTCAGAGAGTGTGACAGTGGTCAGAGAAGCTTCTGGAAGGAGTCTGCTAGAGGGAGAGGAGGAGTAAGCAGAGAGTAGCTCGTGAAGGAAAGACAGAGAAAGAGCCTGAGGGGGGCTGAAGCTGAGAGCAGCTTGTCCCCAGACGACAGAGAGAGAGAGGCTCCAGAGGAGGAGAGGAAGAAAAGGTCTCAGGGGCCTGGATACTGAGGAATCCATCCGTGGGGCCTGCATCCACCGGCGTGGTCAGTGGAGGGACCAGGTCACAGTTAGGGGACCGGCCCCAAAACTAGTGGAGAAACTAAGGACTCAGCTAGAAAACTGAGGGCTGCAGTATCTGAATGTGCTGCAACCACATCCAACACATTCGCTAAAAAGGAAGACATATAGGATCCAGGGGTCTAACCAATGTCGCCCGACAAGATCCGAGTCTACTGGCTCAGAACACTGTGTATGAAGACACAGGGCAGGAGAGGCGGTAGCCAGCATAGTGAGACATCCAGGAAAGGAACATCTAAGGGAGCCCTGGCAATGTGCACCCCAAGCTACCTGAGAGCTGACTGGACCACAGACCCTGAGGATACGGTACCCCAGCTGGGGATTGTAACATCAGAACTCTGAGTAAAACCTGTGAAGACTGCACACTGCTGTGTCCTCCTGTTTATTTGCTGTGTCACCTCAGCCCTGCACTACAACAATCATCATCATCATTTTACACTTTCACTGCCCTGGGGAATAGCTCTGCCTGTGGAGAGCTGTACCAACTCTGCTGCATCAACAACTACCCCAGTGGACTGAATCTGCAGCGTCAGCTAAAACCTTACTTGCCGAATACCATAGGTGGCGTCACAAATCACTTGTAAACTTTATTCCCCTTTTATCATCACATTTTCATTGGACACCCAGGGCCACGGACGGGTCATTGCTGCCGTGACACATCCCCTTAAGAACCGGCCCGGTACCGAGTATCCCCACGGCCATGGCGGGCGCTCCATATCACCGGCACCAAATCCAGGAACTGCCAACATAAAATAGCTGCCCCGGAATCAAAGAGAAGCGAACTAGAATTTACCCTGAAGTGACCAGTATGGAGGCGGAACCATCCTGTCCAGAGTCATGACACCCTCAATGTAATTACATGTCCACTGACCTCGTGATGTTGGAAAATCAGGTCCAATTCATGGTATCTAGCAGCAGCCCTAGGCTCCATACGCTGTTGGAAAGACCATCAGGGAACTCCATTTGGCCTCTCAGTGCCTCGAGCATTTTGCCCATGCTGCCCCTAGCAACCTACCCCACCTGAACTTGAACTCCACTATACACTTCACTAACTGACATTGAACTTCCATCTACCAGGAAGTGCACACCTTTATCAGCACTAAGGCGCACTCCTGTGGCTTCAATAAGCTTCTATGCGCATCCTGGGGGATACATAGAGACCCTCGCATATGACACCAGTCACTGCCTCACACAACATAAAACACTGATCAATGGAAGATGAAAAAATAAGAAGATATCAGTATCACCTTGGACAGCTGGGCAAAGAAATTATCAGTAATGATACACAGACAAGAATTGAATTATACAGGGAGAACCAAACATAAGTCTATGCAATAACATGACTTTTTGTTCATGAGTCCCTTCTAAATGTATGTAAATGAAAAGGGCAAAAAGATGCTTATACAAATATATGGTTCACTGATCATATAGATCCCACTGATATCATATACTCACAATACTAAATCTATGCCAAACAGATACACTTAATATGCAAATACTGTATATACTGTATATATTGCGGGGGTTGACTCATTCAGTCGCTTTCAGAAGTAGACACAGGAATTCTTCTTATGTAAGTCACTTCCTGGTTTATTATGGAACAGCATAAACCAAAGCAGGGTTCAGTAAAGTAAACATGGCCTTTCTGGCATAATGGCAAAACAAAAGATAAATCACAGCAAAGTTCTTATATTCAGGGGTTCGCATGCTCAAACCAGCATTTGCCTTCAACTCCTCCTGGAGCCACATCTGGAGACTTTCCTCTCCAAACCACAACAGAGAAAATAAAATAGTGGCTGAACATTTAACTCCCCAGCCACACCCTTGAGGTGGAGATATGGTGAGTAGGCGTTCTGCCCATCTCTTACCTACTCACCAAAAAAACCCAGTCCCTTATCATAGCTGATTAACCACTTCAGCACATAACATGCTGGAGAGAAACTTATCGATTTTTAGATCACGGGAGAAAGCAATCTTCGTGACACATATTATCATTATTATTATTATTTATTTCTATAGCACCATTGATTCCATGGTGCTGTACATGAGAAGGGGTTACATACAGATTACAGGTATCACTTACAGTAAACAAACTAATAATGACAGACTGATACAGAGGGGAGAGGACCCTGCCCTTTTGGGCTTACATTCTACAGGATTGTGGGGCAAGAGACAGTAGGTCGGAAGGTTGCAGCCAGGGCCGGCTCCAGGTTTTTATGGGCCCCGGGCGAAAGAGCCTCAGTGGGCCCCCTTTAACACAGACCACAATTCATGATGCACAGATACAGCAGAGAAATATAGGTACAGTACAATGCCAAATACTTCACTTCTTCCATTACATGAGTGATATCTATTGTAAATTGTACAATAGCTCAAAAAACGCCAAATCCTCACAGAGCACAGAACAGACTGGACAGTACAGTCCTCCATACAATATTATGGGCACCACAGTCTCCCCCTCATCACCCATATAATACCCCATGCAGGATGTCACCCCCCATATAATGCTCCAATACAGAATACTGGACCCAAAATAATGCTCCATACAGAATACTGGACCCAATATAATGCTCCATACAGGATACTGGTCCCCATATAATGCTCCATACAAGATACTGGTCCCCATATAATGCTCCATACAGGATACTGGTCCCCATATAATGCTCCATACAAAATATGGAGCTCTCCTCTGCGCTGTACTGCGTTCTGCACTGTTACGGCTCAGGAAAGGGCGCTGTGGAAAGACTCCCCATTATCATCATGATTGACTCCCCATTATCATCATCATTGCCTCCCTATCATCATCATTGCCTCCCCATCATCATCATGGCCTCCCCATTATCATCAATGCCTGCCCATCATCATCATCTCCTCCCCATCATCATCAATGCCTGCCCATCATCATCTTCTCCCCATCACCAATGCCTGCCCATCATCATCTTCTCCCCATCATCAATGCCTGCCCATTATCATCAATGCCTGCCCATTATCATCATCTTCTCCCCATCATCATCAATGCCTCCCCATTATCAGCAATGCCTGCCCATCATCATCTCCTCCCCATCATCATCATCAATGCCTGACCATCATCATCTTCTCCCCATTATCAATGCCTGCCCATTATCATCAATGCCTGCCCATTATCATCATCTTCTCCCCATCATCATCAATGCCTCCCCATTATCAGCAATGCCTGCCCATCATCATCTTCTCCCCATCATCAATGCCTGCCCATTATCATCAATGCCTGCCCATTATCATCATCTTCTCCCCATCATCATCATCAATGCCTCCCCATTATCAGCAATGCCTGCCCATCATCACACACAGAACCACAGCACACAAGCACTCTCTCACATACATACACACACAAAAGCACTGCACTACATACACACAGACACACACAGAGACACACACAGAGACACGTCTTACCTGTCCAGCGTCCGCGCTCTCTGCCACAGCCGGCCGCTGAATGATGACGTCATTCAGCGGCTCTGCTGTGAGAGGAAGCGCCGGCGCCCCCTGGAGCCCGGAGCTGCGGCAGCGGAGGCACGGGAGAGGTAAGTATTGTGCAAGCTGATGCCGGGCCCTGAGCAAGCGGGGGGGGCCCAGTGGCGGCGCTGACACCGCTCTCCTCCGCTAACGGGCACGGGGGTGCCAGACTGCGAGTAGGCCCCCCCGCCTGCTCAGGGCCCCGGCACTTGCCCGGGTGTGCCGGGTGCTGACGCCGGCCCTGGTTGCAGCAGTTCCGGTGTTGGTTGAGGCGATATCTCCAGTAGTGGTGAGGAGGTAGCAGGGTCATTGCAGGCTGTAAGCGACTTTACCAGAGTCAAGTAATAATAATAATAATAATAATCTTTATTTATATAGCGCCATCATATTCCGCAGCGCTTTACAGTTTAACAGTTTCAAAACACAAGTCATAAGTAACAACGTTAACAATACAATAATTAAAGCAAAATAAGCCGCCCCTGCTCGTGAGAGCTTACAATATACAATGAGGTGGGGGAGATACAAAGTACAAGTGTGTATATACAATGGTGCATTTACAATGATGCATTTACAATGATGGTCCAGCCATCTTGAGGGAGTAGGATGGATGGAGATATGAATGGTCCTAATACTAACAGATCTCCACTTTGCATGACGAGGGCTGAACCCGAACACAGTGTCTGCAAATGAGATCTGGTTTGGTATTACCTAGTCATGTGAAAAGGCTCTTAAAGGTCGACATTGACTTGTAGGATTGCTACCTTCCAAAAGGTGCACTAGAGTTCTAGCTTCTTCCTCTCTGAAGAGACAATTGCATAATTACCTTAATACTAGTGACTGGAGCCTAACAGTAGAGATGGTGATCAACCGTGTCGAAAGCTGCAGAAAGGTCGAGAAGAATGAGCAGAGAGTGGTCACCGTTATGTTTTGCTGTAAGAAGGTCATTGGTCACTTTGATGAGTGCAGTTTCGGTCGAATGTAGGGGGCGGAAACCAGACTGTGAAGGGTCTAGGAGGGAGTGATTGGAGAGGTAACGGGTAAGGAGGGAGTAGACTAGGCGCTCCAAAAGTTTAGAGATGAAGGGGAGATTGGAGACCGGTCTGTAGTTGTTTGTGCAGGAAGGTCGAGAGCGGGTTTCTTTAGTAGCGGAGTAATGATGGAGTGTTTGAAGGAGGATGGGAAAATGCCAGAGGAGAGTGAGAGATTAAAGATTGTAGTTAGGTGAGTTGTGACAACTGGAGAGAGAGACTGGAGGAGATGTGAGGGAATGGGGTCGGTAGTGCATGTAGTCGGACGAGAGGAAGAGAGGAGTCTGGAGACTTCTTCTTCTGTGATGGGATCAAATGTGGAAAGTGAGACAGGGGAAATGCAGGGTGGGATGGGAGTCACAGCACTTGGTGGTTGAGAGCAGATTTCCTGACGGATAGTATCTATTTTTTCTATAAAATGGGAGGCCAGGTCGTCAGCACAAATGTCTGTGATAGGGGCTTGTGCTTTTGGCCTGAGGAGGAGTGAAAAGTGTCAAACAGTTTCTTGGGGTTGTTGGCTAGTGAGGAGATCAGGGTGGTGAAGTAGGTCTGTTTGGCGAGGTGAAGGGCAGCATTATAAGTTCTTAACATGAATTTAAAGTGGATGAAGTCTTCTGGTGTGCGGGTGTCACGCTGTATAACAGATATACTTAATGTCTGTAACCTATATCAAATGTGACAACATTCTATATAACATATAATAGGAAATATAAACATGCACATATAGTATCTGTCAGCATTGTATTACATGACATAATCTCTTATGTATAGTGGGTCTATACTGTATGCGTGTCACGCTGTCTCAGGCTAGAGGTGGACCGGGGTCTATGCTGACCCTAAACTGGGGTCCTGACTAGTCCCTCTACCTGGAGGTACTGTTAATGGTACAGAGGTCCAGGCCGCCAGCGTAACCCTGTCTCCTATAGATCCCTGACCACTGTAATCTAGTCCTTAGAAGGACACTGATTACCACCACAGGGAATGGACAGGTCACCGCTAATAAACAGTAAAGACAAACGAGACAGACAGGGGATAAAGTAAATACTGTCTTGCATAAAACACTTCACTACAGAGGGAAAACAAAAGGTCAAGGAGATAAACTATAAGCGAGGAGGGGAGAAACCACAACAGGCGTTCTTAGCTTAAGTCTTCTCAGGACCGATGCAATCTGCTGGTCTGCATGAAAGCTTTCACCGACATCTCCAAAGCAGACTGGCAGGTATATGAAGGGAGCTAATTAGTGCATAATCAACTGCAGCCGGGCGGGGCTGGACCTAGTCTTAGCACAGAGCTAGGTAGAATTAACTCCCTCACTGCCAAACACAAAGCACAGCAACTCAGCTGCGAGAAGTCAGAATGTGTAATCGCGACGATCTTCGTGGCGATACACCCATGACAGTACCCCCCCTTCTACGAGGGGCCTCCGGACCCTCAGGGCCAGGTCTGTCCGGGTGAGTTGTGTGGAAGGTCCGAACCAAACGATCTGCGTTAATATCAGACGCAGGAACCCACGTCCTCTCCTCAGGACCATACCCCTTCCAATGAACCAAGTACTGAAGGGACCGGCGATTCCGACGTGAGTCAATGATCTTCGACACCTGAAATTCCAAGTTACCATTGACCACCACTGGAGGAGGAGGTAGAGGTGACGGTATAACTGGCGCCACGTACCTTTTAAGCAACGATTTGTGGAACACATTGTGGATTTTAAACGTAGGAGGGAGGTCAAGATGAAATGCCACAGGATTAATTATAGAACTGATCCTGTATGGCCCGATGAACCTGGGACCCAGTTTCCAGGAGGGAACCTTAAGTTTTATATTCTTGGTAGACAACCATACCAGATCGTTCACACTAAGGTCCGGACCAGACACTCTCCTCCTATCAGCCATACGTTTGTATCGGTTCCCCATAGCACTCAGATTATTCAGCACTCCTCTCCACACTGAAGCAAGTGACGACGAGAATCGTTCCTCCTCAGGAACCCCAGAAGGGCCCCCCCCATTGAAAGTACAAAACTGGGGGTGAAAACCATATGCCCCAAAAAATGGGGACTTACCAGTGGACTCGCTCCGCCTATTGTTAAGAGCGAACTCTGCCAGAGGCAAGAAAGAAGACCAGTCCTCCTGGTTCTCTGAGACAAAACACCGAAGATATGTCTCTAGGCTCTGATTCAGACGCTCTGTCTGACCATTGGTCTGCGGATGAAAAGCCGAGGAAAATGACAATTGCATCCCCCGACGTGAAGAAAATGCCTTCCAGAACTTGGACACAAACTGAGACCCCCGATCTGACACCACATCAGAAGGCAACCCGTGAAGTCTCACAATCTCCCCAATGAACACCTGCGCCAGAGTTTTAGCATTAGGAAGAGCAGGAAGAGCAATAAAATGT
Source organism: Oophaga sylvatica (assembly GCA_033576555.1). Taxonomy (NCBI): domain Eukaryota; kingdom Metazoa; phylum Chordata; class Amphibia; order Anura; family Dendrobatidae; genus Oophaga; species Oophaga sylvatica. The sequence goes on from JARQOD010000003.1 coordinate 489,140,363, forward strand.
GCCATCTTACTGAACCTGTCAACTACAACTAGTATGACAGTTTTCCCTGACGACGGAGGGAGGTCCGTAATGAAGTCCATTGACAGATGAGTCCATGGACGCTCCGGGATTTTCAAAGGTAAGAGGGCCCCAGAAGGACGGGTATGTGGGGTCTTAGAGCGCGCACAAACCCCACAGGACGCGACAAAAGTTACTACCTCTTTATTTAAGTTAGGCCACCAAAACCGGCGTGAAAGGAGATCCACAGTTGCTTTACTCCCTGGGTGTCCTGCCAAAGCAGAATTATGATGTGCCTCGATAACCTTTTGTCTTAACTGATCTGGAACAAACAGTTTCCCTGGAGGTCCTACAGGGGCGTCCCCCTGAGCCTCCAATACCTCCTCCTCAAGCTCAGAGCATACAGCCGACACAACGACTCCCTCCTGAAGAATAGGAACCGGGTCATCCGTCTTCCCGGCCCCTGGGAAACTACGAGATAAGGCATCAGCCTTTACATTTTTTGACCCAGGACGATATGTGACGACAAAATTAAACCTGGTAAAAAACAACGACCATCTAGCTTGTCTGGAATTCAGACGTTTTGCAGATTCTAGATACAGCAGGTTCTTGTGATCAGTAATGACGGTGACCGGGTGGACTGCCCCCTCCAAAAAGTGACGCCATTCCTCAAAGCCAACTTAATGGCCAAGAGTTCCCTATTGCCGACATCATAATTCCTCTCGGCGGACGACAATTTTTTAGAGAAGAAAGTGCACGGATGCCATTTACCAGGAGACGGACCTTGAGATAATACCGCACCACCCCTACGTCAGACGCGTCTACCTCCACAATGAACGGTTGTGATACATCTGGTTGAATGAGTATGGGTGCCGAAGCAAAACATTTTTTCAAGGAGGAAAATGCTTGACAAGCTTTGTCAGACCACCTAGAAAAATCCGTCCCTTTTTTAGTCATGTCAGTGAGAGGTTTGACAACAGATGAGAAATTACGAATAAACTTCCGGTAGTAGTTAGCAAACCCCAGGAAACGCTGCAGTGCTTTAAGATCCTCTGGCCGATCCCATTCAAGCACAGCTCTTACTTTCCCAGGGTCCATACGGAAACCGGAAGCTGACACCAGGAAACCCAAAAACTGAAGTTCCTGTACGGCGAATACACATTTTTCCCATTTGGCGTACAGTTTATTGTCTCGCAAGATCTGCAACACCTGTCTCACATGCTCCTGATGAGACACAAGATCCGGCGAGTAAATTAAGATGTCATCTAAATAAACGACCACAAACTGTCCCACAAGGTGGCGAAAGATGTCATTAACAAATGTTGAAACACCGCCGGGCAGTAGTCAACCAAAAGGCATGACAAGGTTCTCATAATGTCCCTCCGGAGTGTTAAACGCCGTCTTCCACTCATCCCCCTCCTTTATCCTAATCAGATTATACGCCCCCCTGAGATCCAACTTAGAGAACCATTTGGCGCCCACAATCTGATTGAAGAGATCAGGAATAAGTGGGAGCGGATACGGATCTCGGACCGTAATCCGATTAAGCTCACGGAAATCCAGGCAAGGGCGTAGGCCTCCATCTTTTTTCTTCACAAAGAAGAACCCCGCGGCCACTGGGGAAGATGAAGGTCTAATATGCCCCTTGGCCAGACTTTCCGAAATATAATCCTTCATAGCCTTCCTCTCAGGACCAGAAAGGTTATATAACCTAGATTTAGGTAACTTAGCATCAGGAAGCAATTTTATAGAACAGTCATACTCGCGATGAGGAGGTAATTCTTGACACCCCTCCTCTGAGAACACATCCTCAAAGTCCTCCAGAAAAGGAGGTAAGGTTCTAGGCACGACCGCACTGATGACCGTGTTCATGCAGTTACTATTGCAAAATTCACCCCACTGGCTTATCTCTCTGGTTTGCCAATTAATCACTGGGTTATGTTTAGTTAACCAAGGAAGTCCCAACACAATAGGAGTGGGAAGACCTTCCAACACATAACAAGACAATTGTTCTTTATGTATTGCCCCCACTCGAAGGTCTATGTTATGAACAGCTTGCAAAAAGCTACCTTGACCGAGAGGCCTGGCGTCAATAGAGAATATAGGGATAGGTTTGGCTAATACACTCAGTTGCATACCTTGCACCTGGGCAAACTGAGCGTCCACCAGATTAGCCCCGGACCCACTATCAAGAAGAACACAAATCCTCTCAGTTCTCGTACCTACCACCACCTCCGCTGGTACGAGAAACTGAGACGGACCTGGGGACGAAATACATACTCCCAGGTTGTCGACCACCACACAACCTGGGATTAACAGTCTTTCCGGCGACTTCTTGCACAGCAAGGCACGGGATGGACACCCCTCAACAAAATGTCCCTTTCTCCCGCAGAAGAAACACTTTCTTGCCTTGCGGCGCACCGCCGATCCCCTCCCTCGAAATGATGTCCCTCCCAACTGCATAGGTTCCTCAGAACAAACCAGGGGAACCTCAATATAAGGGACTTTAGTAGGAGGTGGAGTCATAACAGGGGGCAGAGTTACCTCGCACCTCTCCCGAAGCCGTCTATCGATGCGAATAGCAAGGGCCATAGCGGCCTCCAGTGACGGAGGAGAATCATACTGAGCCAAAACATCTTTTAATTTGTCAGATAACCCTTGACAAAACTGGCTCCTAAGAGCTGGGTCATTCCACTGAGTATCTGTGGCCCATCTACGGAACTCAGAAGAAAATTCCTCCGCCGGACGATCTCCCTGCTGTATCTTACGTAACTTTGTTTCAGCAAGGGAGACCCGATCCGGGTCATCATATACCAGACCCAGGGCAGTAAAAATTCGATCTACTGACTGGAGAGCCGGGGAGTCCGGAGGAAGAGAGAACGCCCAGGATTGAGGGTCCCCTTGTAAGAGTGAGATAACAATTCCCACCCTCTGCTCTTCACTCCCCGATGACCGAGGCCGTAGCCGAAAATATAATTTACATGCCTCCCGGAAGGTAAAAACCTGTGAACAGTGAACCTGTCCGGGAGAGCAACTTTAGGTTCAGATCTGGTTTGCTCCGGGGGGGACAAAACCTTGGACTTTACGTCCGTCAGCTCCATGGACAAACTCTGCAACTGCAGAGCTAGCTGGGCTACTGGATCCATGGTAGCTGGGAGAATCTTTAGTATGGTCGGTGAAAATGTCACGCTGTATAACAGATATACTTAATAATAATAATAATCTTTATTTTTATATAGCGCTAACATATTCCGCAGCGCTTCACAGTTTTGCACACATTATTGTCGCTGTCCCCGATGGGGCTCACAATCTAGATTCCCTATCAGTATGTTTTTTGGAGTGTGGGAGGAAACCAGAGTACCCGGAGGAAACCCACGCAAACACGGGGAGAACGTACAAACTCCTTGCAGATGTTGTCCTAGGTGGGATTCGAACCCAGGACTCCAGCGCTGCAAGGCTGTAGTGCTGTCCACTGAGCCACCGTGCCGCCCATTTTACAGACTTAATGTGTGTAACCTATATCAAATGTGACAACATTCTATATAACATATAATAGGAAATATAAACATGCACATATAGTATCTGTCAGCATTGTATTACATGACATAATCTCTTATGTATAGTGGGTCTATACTGTATGCGTGTCACGCTGTCTCAGGCTAGAGGTGGACCGGGGTCTATGCTGACCCTAAACTGGGGTCCTGACTAGTCCCTCTACCTGGAGGTACTGTTAATGGTACAGAGGTCCAGGCCGCCAGCGTAACCCTGTCTCCTATAGATCCCTGACCACTGTAATCTAGTCCTTAGAAGGACACTGATTACCACCACAGGGAATGGACAGGTCACCGCTAATAAACAGTAAAGACAAACGAGACAGACAGGGGATAAAGTAAATACTGTCTTGCATAAAACACTTCACTACAGAGGGAAAACAAAAGGTCAAGGAGATAAACTATAAGCGAGGAGGGGAGAAACCACAACAGGCGTTCTTAGCTTAAGTCTTCTCAGGACCGATGCAATCTGCTGGTCTGCATGAAAGCTTTCACCGACATCTCCAAAGCAGACTGGCAGGTATATGAAGGGAGCTAATTAGTGCATAATCAACTGCAGCCGGGCGGGGCTGGACCTAGTCTTAGCACAGAGCTAGGTAGAATTAACTCCCTCACTGCCAAACACAAAGCACCAGCAACTCAGCTGCGAGAAGTCAGAATGTGTAATCGCGACGATCTTCGTGGCGATACACCCATGACAGCGGGTTTTTCTCCAAAGGCATTCAGCACTCCTAGAGCATCGCTGAAGAAGTTGAGTTTGCAATGTGAGCCAGGGCTGTTTTACTGTGTGTTTGGAAGTTCTGAGGGTGAGCGGTGCTACTTGGTCAAGGGTGCTTCTAAGAGTGTCATTGTAGTGATGAACAGCCAGATTAGGACAAGAAAAAGAGGAGATTGGGGACAGCGATGAGTGTAGGGAGTCCGAAAGTGTCTGAGGGTTAATGACTTGTAGATTTCTGAATGTGTGGTAGGTAGGAGTGCGCTGGGGTGGTCGAGGATTTGTGAGCGTGAAGGAGAGAATGTTGTGGTCAGAGAGTGGAAGCGGTGAGTTATTTAGGTGGGAGATTGAACAGAGGCGGACAAAGACCAGGTCAAGGGTGTTACCATCCTTGTGTGTCTCAGAGGTTGAAAGCTGTGAGAGGCCTAGAGAAGTGGTTAGTGATAGAAGCTGAGATGCAGATGTGGAAGTAGGGCTGTTAATGGGATGTTGAAGTCTCTAAGGATAAGGGTTGGTAGTTCTGAGGACATGAAGTGTGGCAGCCAGGCTGAGAAGTGGTCAAGGAACCGGGTGGGCGAGCCTGGGGGCCGATATATGACCGCTACTCTGAGGGAGAGGGGACGAAAGAGCCTGATGGTGTGGACCTCAAAAGAAGGGCATGAGAGTGATGGAATTGGGGGGATGACCTGGAAAGTGCATTGTGGGGACAGGAGTATGCCAACTCCACCACCATGTCTGTTTGCGGGTCTCGGGGAATGGGAGAACTGTAAGCCACCATAGGAAATGGCAGCAGGGAGACCGTGTCAGAATCCTGAATCCAGGTTTCCGTGAGGGCCAACAGATGAAGAGAGTTGTTCAGAAAGTAGTTGTGCAGGAAGGATAGCTTGTTGCATGCAGACCGTGGATTCCAGAGGGCACAATTAAACGAAGGAGATGAGGGAGTGCAAGTAATATTAATAAGATTATTATAGGTTTCGATATGAGGTAGGGTAGGGATTGAGGTTAGGGGATGGTGGACCAGGGTTGGGGGAGATGTCCCCTGAAATCAGTAGGAGTAGGAAGATAAAGAGCAGGTAGTTGTTGGAGTTGTAAGTAGGTTTTTTCTGTGATGTGTTTGGGCAAGATGGGCTGAGGTTTCTCAGGAAGGTGAGGAGAGCATGGGAGCTGTACATGGGAGAGGGAAGTATGAAGGGGCTGATGTGTATGAGTCGTGATGGAGGGGGGATGGGGCGGTGAATGTGGATGGCAAGGGAACACAGGAGGATAGAGGTAAAGTACATAATTAAAAAGAAAGCAAAGTGTTGGGTACCTGATTCCAGCCCTGATTAACTGCCATGGATAACTGCCGTTTACACGATGCTTATCTTCTGGGATGCTTTAACTGCCGTTTACACGATGCTTATCTTCTGGGATGCTTTGCTTCTGGGGTGCTTGACTGCGTGCACCCCACACATGCGTGCACCCCTTAGACTAGTCCTAAATATATAGCCCACACTACAGGGTTAGGAGAGTGGGATTGTGGGAGCTGGTTTGGGATAATTTGGCAGCTGGGGCCAGCACACCAGGGGGTGGTTAAATGATCAAGGGCCTAGACCTGGCAACATCTATATGCTTTAGCACCTTCCACCTGATAAGATCTAGAGAGGCCCAAGTCACAGGATATGAAGCAGTAAGTATTAAAGAGTGCTAAAATGAATTATACTAAAGCTTTACCAGACACATTAAACTATGTTGCAAGATGGTTAAGCAGTGGTTGGCAGCAACTAGAAGTATGGAGTGCATACCAATAGGATATATAGCAGCATACAAGACAGATAGCAGAGATGGGGATTGTATCATTCAGCTGTTTGCTTCCAATGAATAGAATGCATACCAATAGGATATATAGCAGCATACAACACAGATAGCAGAGATGGGGATTGTATCATTCAGCTGTTTGCTTCCAATGAATAGAATGCATACCAATAGGATATATAGCAGCATACAGCACAGATAGCAGAGATGGGGATTGTATCATTCAGCTGTTTGCTTCCAATGAATAGAATGCATACCAATAGGATATATAGCAGCATACAACACAGATAGCAGAGATGGGGATTGTATCATTCAGCTGTTTGCTTCCAATGAATAGAATGCATACCAATAGGATATATAGCAGCATACAACACAGATAGCAGAGATGGGGATTGTATCATTCAGCTGTTTGCTTCCAATGAATAGAATGCATACCAATAGGATATATAGCAGCATACAACACAGAGAGCAGAGATGGGGATTGTATCATTCAGCTGTTTGCGTCCAATGAATAGAATGCATACCAATAGGATATATAGCAGCAAACAACACAGATAGCAGAGATGGGGATTGTATCATTCAGCTGTTTGCTTCCAATGAATAGAATGCATACCAATAGGATATATAGCAGCATACAACACAGAGAGCAGAGATGGGGATTGTATCATTCAGCTGTTTGCTTCCAATGAATAGAATGCATACCTGTGTGAAGAGAGAAGATGAATGTTAATTCCTTGCCATGGATAACTGCCGTTTACACGATGCTTATCTTCTGGGATGCTTTGCTTCTGGGGTGCTTGACTGCGTGCACCCCACACATGAGTATCAGCAGGACATGAAAACGGAGTGATAGGGGGGAGGCTGACATGACGATGGGAGGGACGATAAGACTGCAAGGGGGGGTTGTTTAGGAGGGGATGACGAATAAGGGGATAGGGGGCGTAGGGAGGAAATGACCTAGGGAGGTGGGGTCAGGGAGGACAAAAGGACAGGGCAAAGGGCGTTTAACCCTCTTTGCCCTCAGACGCCCTTACAAGGAGGAAGAAACTTTTTTTTTTTGGTTGAACAGGTCGGTCACAGTTTATTAATTAAATTACACCACGCGGGGAGGGGCAAGTTAAGTTCTGCAACCGGCTCAGTCGCCGCAGGCCCCGTCTGTGATAGACATGCGAGCCAGCCAACGAGGTTTACGCCCCCTTGTCCCTCCCGGCATTACCGCTGTGACTTAAAACAGGACGAATAACAGAGAAAAGATTTTTTATTTTTTTTTTTAAAAAAAGGGGGTATATGATTATACAGGCAAAATCAAAAGACGACATATATACATAAGGGAGGGAGTGTGGGACAACAGCTACCAGGGGTCAGCCGAGGAGAAAGAGGAAGCGCTGACCCCTGGTACCTGGATTTAACCCCCGTGGGTGTGGCTGTCCACCCCTTCCTCCTTTTCCTATTGGTCAGTCGGGGGTCCCAGTGTAGCCTCACCGGGGGGGGAATAGAGGGAGGGGGGAAACTCTGGCACCGTTATCTTAGCTAAGGTCTATGGGGGCTACGCAGTCAGAGGCACGCTCCTTAGTCAGTGCCGTGCCTGCCAGACTGCGCAGACCCGTTTTTGGCGTAGGTGGTGCATATCTCCCCTCACATACAGTGCCAGTGACCCTGTCACTATATATACTGTATATGTATATATCAAATTTGCCAAAACAAGAGAGCATCAATAAAGTGCATATGCATGTGCCAATAAGCATGAGATTCCCCCAGCATTTACAGCTAATGCTAATTAATGACACTGTGTCATATGTGAACATCTATTAAATCAAATTCGATAAATTTTACACATAGTAAAGTGCAAGTGCAGAGACTCAGGAGACATGATACACGTTTCGTGTCAGCTTTTTCACAGGGGTATAGATCTTAAATGTCCTGTCTGCTTTTATAAAGCATGTAACCAGTGCTTGGCGCTGGAAGTACCTGTCACATGATTGGCATCTCTGGGAGGGCGCATGTTAGAGAAAAACTCCAGATGACATCACAGGCATGCACACTGCCAATTAGGAGGCCAAATGTGATGGAACGGAAGCAAAACCACAGGGCACATGCGCAAACTGGCAGTCATGTTTATGAAGTGCAATGCAATCAGCCTTTTTTTTATAGTATTCAATAAAGAAATATCCACCAGTTCATAAAAGTAAGTGAAACACCAGTGAAAAAGATTAATGACAAGAGTGCATTAACAAAAAGGGGGAAAAAGGGGTGAGGAAACAATGGGAGGGAAAGCGGAAATATAAATGATGAGAGAATACTATGGTGATATCAGGATGTTAAGTTTAAAATATCACTGAAAGATAAAAGAGGCAACTAAAAATAACCTAGTGAATAATAAAGGTCCAATAAAGGTCCAAAAATAATTTTTGAGAACAAATTGATTAGATAAATACAAAAAAATACATGTGTATTGAATGAATAAAAATGATGAAAGAATGACATATATAGAAATATTATGATAACTCTTGAACGCTGATCAGAAACTTTCAGATCTTGTCGCCTTTTGCAGAATCTCAGATGGCTGGAGGCACAAAATAATCTTCAAGAATCTACAACCTAAAGAATAACCAGACAAGACAAACACAATTAAAAATAGAGAAAATAGGGAACCACATATAGAACTTATACATACAAGTAATATAATACATAAGTACATTAATATACATGTTTGCTTATGATTGTTCCTAGAGAAATGGAAGAAAACTCAATTATTCATTGAGACCCTTGAGGGTCATGGTGTCCAAAGAAAAAATCCATTTACACTCTAATTAATCCAGAGTATGCTTTAGGTCACCCCCTCTAATTGCCCCATGAACACAGTCACTTCCTTGGATATTTAGGCTCCTAGGATCGTAGCCATGATGGATCTTAAAGTGCCTAGGCACTGTTTTAAGGATCGTCATATCCTTAACCTTTTGTGCATTCATTATATCCTGCACATGTTCCCTTACTCTAATTTGTAGTTGGCAGGAGGTGAGGCCAACATAGATCTTAGAACATGCACATGGAGCGCCCCACCAGGGCCGTGGGGTACTCGGTACCGGGCCGGGCAGTTCTTAAAGGGGAAGTCATGGCAGCAGTGACTCAGTCCTTGGCCCTGTGCGTCCAATAAAAATGTGAAATATGATGGTGGGGGTAGTTTGTAGGGGGATTAGTTCATGACACCACCTGTGGTCTTCGGCAATAAAATGGCCGACGCTGTAATTCAGATCCACTGGGGCGGTGTCACAATCCACATTTGGATCTGTGGCAGATCTCTCTCTGCATGTTGAAACCTTTTTCCTGTCTGGCCAGCGAGGTTAATCCCAGTCTTTGCCCCCAGTGGCCGCTGGTGTAATTGCATTGCTTGACTTATCAGGAGAAGGTGGAGTCCACTCCCACGATCCTTTAAAAGGCCACATTAGGCCTCAGCTGGTGTTGGTAATATTGCTTCCTCTGGAAACCAACCAAGCTGGAGCCAGGAGCTGCTGAGAGCAGTTGTACGTCAGTTGCTTCCCTCATCTGGGGCCTTACTCTGCTGTGCGGAGCTTAACAGCAGAGAAAGCTAAGTGTCTATTGTTTAATTGATTTAATCCTTTGGTGTCTGTCTTTCCTTTTGGTTGTTTTGGTGTAATTCACTTTATTCCCTGTCTCACCTCCTGGGGAGGGGGTTGGTGGGCTTAGCTCAGGGCTAAACAGGAGACAGGGACAGGTCAGGGACTTGGGCCTCGCTACCTTCAAGCGTACCCCCAAGTTAAGGAAAGACAGATCCTCCCTTAGCTTTAGGGGCAGTTCAGGGGCCCAGGTTCCTCGTCCCCTGTATTCCTTCAACTGCCCCGTGACAGACAGAGATATTACTACTCTCCACGGGTAGAGCGGGGCCCCAGGGAAGATACGGCAGTATGTTCAGGTGGTGGTGAACGTTGATGTGCAGAGAATAAGTAAGGGACACAGAAAAGTGCAGTTTTCTTTACCTTTTACTTTTTGGTAAGTGAAAATGCAATCCGGTGTACTAATTACAGATGATAACAGGAGTCTGGCTCGCCTGTAAGCATTCAGGGGTCCACCATGCCAGGTGGGGTTACAGACCTTCCTCTTTTTTCTGGTCCGACCCTTTCCAGCGTGTTGGCTTTAGCCTGTATTTCAAACAGCATGAGCCTATCACAGGCACTGTCTGTTCACTGGCAGCCCTGGGCTCTTGGTCTGCTGCGGTGCCTCCAGGTGTTCGGTGTGGTCAGGGAGCTTGCAGTCCCCTGCTCTCCAGGTTCAGCTGTCAGGGCGTACAGCACCAACACAGCCCAGGACTCTGGTGTCCTTTTTATCAGCGCCCCTCTCCTGGATCAGCTCTGACGCAGCTGCAATTCCCAGAGCTCTTGTCTCCGCTCCTCTCTCTTCCCTCACCTCAGACCAACTGACTCTTTCCAGAACAATCTCCTTACCTCAGCACTAACTCCTCTCACCAACTGTCACTCTCTTAAGCTCTGCCACTTTTGGTCTGGAGTTAGAACAAGTGTTGGATGCTGTGTATTACCTCGAATGAGGACCTCTTCCTGCTTCCAGGCATGACATCACCACCCTGTAGAGGGAGGCAATATCACCGTGGCAACCGGACTCTGGGGTGCCACATTCCCCCCTAGTTAACTTCAGTACGTCTCGGATTGAGAAAGCATAACAAGAACAGTTAATAAGAACAATAAATGAAAGTTTACAAAGCCTTAAAAATTTAAAAATTACAAAATCCCAAAAAAGGAAAACAATAACAGTTACTGCAGCACCTAGTCCTTAGGCTGCCATCCAGGAATTGTCTTTGTCCATGTACCTGTTAGTTGGTGGGAACCGCCTTAGCCCACTTTGTGTGTTTTGACCCTGGGCGTGGCTACAAGGCACTCTGTAGGTGGGCCAGGTTTTCGGCCACGCAGGTGGCTTATTTTTAAGGCCAAATCAGGGTAAATATTTACAAGTAAGGTCCTGGCCACATATAGTCCTGTGGCCTAATTGTCCATCAACAGGTTAATACGAATATTTAAAAGTTCATACAGTAAGTCTCTGTAGTATCTCATGCTTAAATGGTTGCAACTATACACTTATTTACATTTTAGTCCCTATACCGGGCTGGGATCTGACTTCTCATACTACGGGTGGATCTACGCAGTACTGGTATCGCTAATGACCTAGCCTTGTCTAGTGTGTTTGTTGATTTTGTTGATCTACTAGTGTCTGTGCTGCTGGTAGGACTGCATCTTACTGGTAAACTGGACAACAGTCTGCGACTTCTTAGACTCACCATTGGTCTGACAGATTCACCGCTAGCAGGGGGCATGTTTCCATGTTCCATTGCAGATGTGGCACCTGTTACTGGAGCCTGCTGGTCTTCAGGCTGATCTAGAGTTGTATCTCCTTCTGGCACTACTGGTTGAGGAAAGATCAAGACGGGCACAACTATGGCCTGGTTCACTCTTGTCCAATTTGGAGGGAACTCGCCGAGTACTGTGCTTACCTTTTCCTCTATCTCTTCTATGGGCTGGGGACTGTTTGGGTCTTCAAACCCTTCCTGTAATTGGTCAGTGCACAGTACTGTGCTTATCTTTTCCTCTATCTCTTCTATGGGCTGGGGACTGTTTGGGTCTTCAAACCCTTCCTGTAATTGGTCAGTGCACAGTTTTAGATGATCCCTTGACACTGTCACTGAGGTTTCTGCACCATCTTTACTGATGAGGCACACCTTGGTCTTATCAAAGTCTGATGGTAAAACGGTGTATGGCTCAGCCTCCCATGGTCATCTAATTTGTGAATTTGTCTTTTTCTTTTGAGTACCTGTTCTCCAAGTGACAAGGGAAATGCAGGTGCTTGCTGATCATAATTTCTTTCCTGCATCTGTCTTGCCTGGGACAAACTTGTCACTACAAATTCTTGCATTTTACGGTATTGTTGCTGCCGCTCTGTATCCCAGTCTGTATCTTGTGATGTCAACTCAGGTGTTAAGACTCCCATGTCCAAATCAATGCGTAACTTGCCAGATCTTGCCCTCATCGGTTAGGCCGGAGTGCAGTTGGTGGAGTTTACCGGTATATGATTATATAGATCTACCAGATCTGGCAACTTCTCTGGTCACTGGTTTCGTTCTTCGAGAGGTCAACAATAGGTCAATTACCACCCGGTTCATCTTCTCACATATGCCATAAGTTTGTGGACGGCACGGCGTCATCCTTATTTTCTTGCAACTGTACTCCTGGAACACTTCTGCCTCAAATGCTGGGCCATGGTGGGTGAGCACTTGTCCAGGGTAACCGTGCAGTCGACAAAAGTGTTGTTGAAATGCATTGGCTACGGTCAACGCTGTTTGGTCTTTGACAGGCACGACTACCAAGAACCTTGAGTAATGGTCAACGATGGTCACAGCGTAGGTGTAGCCAGTCCTACTCGGAGTCAACTTCACGTGATCCAAAGCTACCAGTTCAAGCGGCTGCTTCGTGATGATCGGCTGTAATGGGGCTCGCTGGCTGTTACGGTCTTTCCTGCGCAGGTTGCATGGGCCACATTCTCAGCACCATTTATCAATGGCTTTCCTCTTGCCAACAAAGTAGAATCTTTCACGAAGTAGGACCTCTAACTTCTTCCACCCGAAGTGTCCTGCTCCATCGTGGTACGCCTCCAAGACCATTGGCGTATCCCGCTTCGGGACTACCACCTGCCAGACCAGTTTGTGAGTGCGTGAGTTGATGTTCCTCCGACACAGCTTACCCTCATAGATGAACAGCTTGCCCCTCTCCTTCCACAACTGCTGTGCTTCCTGTGGAGCATATGGACCAGGGTGTGAATCAGCTTGTGTCAGCAACTCCTTTACTAGGCGAATGGCTGGGTCACTATCTTGCTTCTCTGCCCACTCATGGTGGTGCAATAGGTTTAACATGGCCTCTTGCACAAAGTAGCGCTTGTTTCTCGCCCCTTGGGAGCGCTGGGCCACTACTGGGCAGTGGAAGGCCGGTAACTTGAGTTCTTCTGGATCCTCTCCCCTATCAGGTGAATTGGGCCTCCTAGACAGCGTATCGGCATTAGCGTTCTTATGCCCTGCTCGGCACTTGATGGTAATCTTGTAGTTGGACAGCCGGGTCATCCAGCACTTCTCCAGTGTACCCAGCTTTACTGTTTCAAGGTGTGTCAGCGGATTATTGTCCGTGTAGATGGTAAACTTTGCTGAAGCTAGGTAGTGCTTGAAGCGCTCTGTTACCGCACAGACTATGGCGAGGAACTCCAGTTTAAAGGAACTGTAGTTGTCGGGGTTCCTTTCAGTGGGACGAAGCTTCCTGCTGGCATAGGCAATAACTCTTTCTCTGCCTTTTTGCATTTGTGATAGCACTTCTCCCAATCCCACGTTGCTGGCATCAGTGTAAAGTATAAATAGTTGGTCATAATCAAGGTAGGCCAGGACTTCATCTCCCGTGAGGGCCAATTTCAACCTGATGAAGGACTCTTCTATCTTTTTGTTCCACTCGAATGGAAGACTCTTATTCTTGGGCTTCTTGGATTGGCCCACTAGAAGATCTTGCAAGGGTGCGGCTATTTTGGTGAAGTCCTTGATTAATCTCCAGTAGTAGCCTACCAACCCAAGAAACTGCCTTACTTCATGAGTGGTGCTGGGTCTTTGCCAGTCCTGGATAACAGTGACTTTGTCACGGTCTGGTGCCACACCTTCAGCGCTTACCATATGGCCTAGGTACTGCACCTTGGTCTTCAAAACATGACAATTGGACGGCTTTTCTTTCAAACCAAATTTGGAAAGGGCTTCGAATACCTCGGCTAAGTGCTTCAAGTGGTCTTCGTAGGTTTTGGAGAAGACGATGATGTCATCCAGGTACAGCAGAACGGTTTCAAAGTTTTTCTGTCCAAGGCAGCATTACATTATCCGCTGAAATGTTCCCGGCGCATTGCTGAGCCCGAACGGCATGTATTTAAACTTGTCTGCCTCTGCCATGTGGACCTGCCAATAACCACTGGTGAGATCCAAAGTAGAGAAATAGTTAGCAGTTCTCAGTGCAGCTAATGATTCCTCAATTCTAGGTAATGGGTAAGCGTCCTTATGTGTAATGCTGTTAATCCGCCTGTAGTCTACACACATTCTCATAGTACCATCTTTCTTTTTAACGAGGACTAATGGAGCTGCCAAAGGGGCTACAACTATCTCTGATTACCCCAGCCTCCTTCATCTCTTGTAGCATACTCTTTGCACATTGATAGTGTGCTGGAGGTACAGTCCGGTACCTATCTTTAATGGGTGGATGATCTCAGGTGGGGATATGGTTTTGGACCCCTTTTGCCTGCCCAAAGTCTAGAGGATGTTTGCTGAAGACCCGTTCAAATTCTCGAGCCACCCAGTAAGCCCCATGCTTTTGGTGCGAATGGGTAGAGTCAGTACCTACATATATCAATCCTCCAGCTTCCCTTCAGAGCCCTTGGTCTCCACCTGGTCGGATGGAAGCAAGGGTTCCGCTGCCTCTATTGCATTGTTACTGACAGTGAACAGCTTAGCAAGGGTGGCATATCGGGGTAAATAGACTTCTTTCTCCCCACAATTCAAGATGCGTACTGGTACTCTCCCCTTGCGAACATCAACTACCCCTCTGGCTGTCAGGATAGTGGGCCTACTATCAGAGTACATGGGTTCTACCAGGGCTTGGTAATCTTAACCCCTGAGGCCTATTGCTGCCCGACACCAAATTAACATTTCACTCCTGGGGGTACTGCAATGGGGAATGGATCACTTATTCCGACACTGCCGACTTCTCCTCCAGACAGCTCTGCCTGTTGTCTCTGCATCAGGGCTCTGATCTCCTTTTGCAGGACTCGCTGCTGACTGGAGCTGTCAGTCTCGGCTACCTGTTGAAACAAAGCAATAATTTCTCCAAGACAATTTTCTATTACATTGGTGCCTAAAGTGATCATAGAATGGCATTCTCGTTTGTCAATATCAACTAAAATCAAACCTTGCGACTGCAATTCCACTCGGCCAGTCTTGATAGTCACCTCTTTAAACCCCACCAGAGGCAAGGGCTGACCATTGCTGGCAAAGATGACAAGGTGTTCATCTGGGCTGCGAGTAATGTCTGAATCAACCCAGTACCGCATAAAGAGGACATATGGCATCGTTGTCACCTGGGAGCCAGTGTCCAGTGAGGCGTTCATTGGGAAGCCATCAATCACGACAGGCAGGATTGGCCGTCCTCCCACGTATTTGTCTCGCCAACTTTGTGGACCTGGATGTCTTACTCATAGGGGTTGGCCCTTTGCCCCAGGAGTTGCTTGTTTAAATAACAGAATCTTGCGATGTGTCCCGCCTTGTTGCAGAGGCAACAGATGGGCTGTCCGTTCTCGTCATAACGATCGCTGTCTCTTCCTCTGGTCGGTGGAATTCTCCTCTGTCGTCGCCACGTGACGTCATCTGGACTAGAGGCCAGCTGGATCTTCTTCTTTGGAGCCACTTGCAAGCACTGCACAGTTTTTCTGAGTGCAGCCACACTTTTGGTCAGTTGCTTGACCTGGAGACGTAGGTCTGCAGCAGAGTCATCATCTTGGGCCAGTGTGTCAGTCTCAATAGGGGTTTGGGGAAAGGATGCTGCCTCCTGCTGGTATGTAATTGCTGGGCACCTAGAGGACTCTGTGCCGCTAGGATTTGGTTCACGGAGCACACCCTGATGTCCCTATCTTTAAAGTGTGCAAAGTCCAGTTCAGGATTTTGTAGGGCTATTATGCGCAGCTGTGTCCTTTGATTGTTAGACTGGAGTCCTTCTATAAACTGCTCCGTTAGCAATTTAACCACATCTTGCACGCTGTCAGGGTCAACCTGCTTTATGGCCCATCGCGCCTCCTGAAGGTTAAGGGCATAGTCCCCTATACTGTCCTGCACCCTTTGTTTGCACCCAAAGAATCTCATTTTTATCTCTGCTGCAATGTGGGTGTCAAAGGTGTCCTTCAGCCTGGCCAAGATTTGTTTGACAGTTCCTTTATCGGTATGATAGAGTAAGCTGACAGCACACTCAGAGTGGGGACGCACGTACCAAGTCCAAGGAACCAGCTTGGAAAATCCATGCAAAAAACAAAATAGAACAGCGCTCCATCCAGGTGTATATAGTAGAAAAAACTTTATTCAGCCATAAAAGACGACGTTTCGACCATAGTCAGGTCTTGACAAAGCATTTTTTACTGTGTGACAGCAGCCAAACATAAAATAACTATATCAATCTGGCATCGCTGTAATCGCACCGATCTGAAGAATAAATTAGTCTCAAAAATAAGTCGGCATAAAATAATAAATAAAACCAATTCTTCACCTGCTGTTGATTTTTTTCATTCTGCCTCCCAAAGATCGCAGTAAGGCTTGGCTCACATTTATCCTGTGCTCTGCGCTGAGCGCTTACACCGGTGTTTCCGTGTAAATCTCTGAAACACGTGATTCAGATGGAACCTCTGGCAGAAGATTCCCTATAATGAGGCAGTCTGGTCTATAATCCGGCAGTGTCCGTCTTTTTTATTAGCAGTGCATAAAAGTGCCATTAGCCACAGTTTTCTACACCTCTGAAAATAGGACACCGCTGAATAGATGCCAGGAGGAATCCAGAGTAAGAATATGTACACACGATCAGTAATTGCTGTGGGTTTGACGCTGCAAACCCGCATCGGCCAGCCGTTACAGCACAGTGGATGGGATTTCAAAAAATCCCATGTCCACTATGCATTTACAGATGCCTTTGGATCACCAGCAGAGACTGGCATGCGACGCGTCTTTCCAGACCTCAGCATATGAATTTCTCTTGCGAAGATTCTAGTCTCCGCAACAGAAATTTCACCCTTAGAATGTATTGCATGCGGTAAATCCACATGGTTCAGTGTACACGATTTACCTGCGTTCAGTAGAAGGTAGTGGTTTGGACGCAGCAAATATACGCTGCTTCCAATGCACTGCTAGTTCCGGATCGTGGGCACCCAGCCTAACTCTGCTGCCTCATTATAGTGAGTGGCTCCCTCGGGGGTTGTATCTAAATTACATCACTCAAACATTTAAAGGGATATCTCAATTTGAGTGGTCAGAGTAGAGCGCTGGATAAATGTGACCCAAATTGTTATTTAAAATGTTCCCAATAAAAGCCTCAACTTAATCCACAAAAAAAAAGTTGCCATTCACGTCAGTCATCTGTTAATGGAAATATAGGGGTTTTCCACGTTACTGGTAGCACAAAAGCTCAGGAAAAGCTAAATGGCCCTCGCCCCCCAAAAGAAATACAGCAAATTCTATGCTCACAAATCCAAATGCCCCCCTCCCTTCTGAGCACCAGTGTGCCTAATCCACATTTAGAGTTCGCATGTTTGGCATTTCTGTAGCGATGACAGCACGACTAATTTACAGGTTCATGAGCTGGGTGATTTTCAATTTTTGGAATATTCGCTCAGCAACATCCACTACTGCTTTTTTCTGGAAAACTCCCATGGAGTCAAAATCGTCACGACACCTGTAGGGTCACTTGAGGGGGATTTTGCTCTTCTAGCACTTAGGGGCACTTAGGGGCTCTGCATATGGAGTCCGTAAACTATTCTAGAAAATTCTGTGCTCCAGGATGCTGCTTGTATAACAGTAGTGCTTAGCCATACGGCGAGACTCTGGAGGGATGGATCGCTATTTGCCAATAGTGCTCTGTCCCTCCCGAGTCTTGCCGTATGGCTAAGCAGTACTGTACAGCCACATTTGGGGTATTTCCATATTCAGCAGCAAATGTGGGACAAATTTTGGCGCTATTTTACCTATTTCTCCATGTGAAAATATAAAATCTGGGGCTTAAACAAAATTTTGGTGGTAAAAATATAACTATTTTTTTCTTTATTGCACCCTCAAACTAGTCCAGCAAAATGTAAAATTCAATATGGCGCCTTTTCCCTTCTGAGCCTCAAAAGTAGTTTTTGACCACATATGGGATATCGGCATACTCAGGAGAAATTGCACAACAAATTTTGGGGTCCGCTTACTCTGCTATCCTTGTGAAAATAAAAAAATGGGGCTAAAATAACATTTTTGTAGGAAAATTATGATTTTTTTTTTATTTTTACTGCTCTACGTTATAAACTTCTGTTTGAAGCAGCTGGGGGTTTGAGGTGCTCACCACACATATAGCTACATAGCTTGAGGGGTCTAGCTTCCAAAATGGTGTCACTTGTGGGGGTTTTCCCACTGTTTAGCCACATCAGGGGTTCTTGAAACGAGACGACATCGGCAAACCATTCGATCAAACTATGCATTCCAAAACGCCTTCCTTCTTTTCTGAGCTCTGGCGTGAGCCTAAACAGTATTTTACATCCACATATGGGGTATCTGCATACTGAGGAGAAATTGCACAACAATTTGTATGGTGCAATTTCTCATGTTACCCACTGTTTAGGCACATCAGGGCTCTCCAATTGCGACATGGCATCCGCTAATTATTCCAGCAAATTGTACATTCAAAAAGTCAGATGGAGCTTCTTCCCTTCCGAGCCCTGACGTGCACTCAAACTGTGGTTTTTACCTACATATGAGGTATCGGCATGCTCAGAAGAAATTGCACAACAAAGTTATGGGTCCATTTTTTTCTATTACTCTTGTGAATATAAAAAAAAATGGGGTCTAAAGTAAAATTTGTGTGACAAAAAGTTAAATGTTCATTTTTTCAAAATATTCCTGTGAAGCACCTGAAAGGTTAATAAACTTCTTGAATGGGGTTTTGAGCACCTTTAGGGGGTGCAGTTTTTAGAATGGTGTCACTTTTGGGCATTTTCTGACACGTAGGCCCCTCAAAGTCACTACAAATGTAATGTGGTCTCTAAAAAAAAAACGGTTTTGTAAATTTTGTTGGAAAAATTAGAAATTGCTGGTCACCTTTTAACCTTTATAACTTAACAAAAAAAATTGTTTCAAAAGTTGTGCGAAATGTTATTTATTAACTTTGTTGTGTATGATTTAAGGGCATACAATTTCAAAGTTTGAAAATTGCAAAATTTTCAAATTTTTCGTCAAATTTCCTTTTTTTTTTTTCACAGACAAACACAAGTGATATCGAAGAAATGTAACCACTATCATGAAGTACAATATGTCACGAAAAAACAGAATCACCGGGATCCGTTGAAAAGTTCCAGAGTTATTACCTCATAAAGTGACATTAGTCAGAATTGTAAAATTTGGTCTGGTCATGAAGGTGAAAACAGGCTCAGGGTAAAGGGGTTAATATGCGTAATCACGTTTATGGAGCAGTAAGATGTCAGTTATTATTTCCTTCCATGCATTTATATGTATACAAATTATTATTTCCTCATGCATTATTGTATACAAATTATTAATATGTATTTGTATGCAAAAGAAGTTTTGCAATACATAAAAGCACCAGCAGATGGCAGCATCGGTCACAGTAGCTATAGTTTTGTTGAATCATGCTCTATGTGCAGGGCTGGACCTGTGTAGCTGTGCTGTGATCGTCCAGAGGTGTGCATGTCGGAGTCAGGAGCCGCTGAAGTCGTGCTGTGATCGGTGAGTGGGCTTCACAGTGTCCCCTGCAATCACGTCCTGTGCTAGGACTAATCTAGCACCGAGTGTGTGTGGTGACATAAGAGTGCGGCACTGCCTGCAGCCACAGGGGGCAGCAGCTTCCCCTGTGTCTCTCCATGTTCTGCTAAGTGCATGTAAGAAGCAAAAAGGGGTCATGGCTCAATAGTTCAGGATGCATGCTTTTATATCTATTTATAAGAGTTGCCATATGTGACACATTTATTGAACTGGTAGACATGATGTGCTATATATTTGACATTTCAGAAACTTTTTTTTTTACAGTTATTGTTGTGGAATAGCCTGGTGACTTTCTTCTGTAGATCACAACTTGTACAGTGATCCCAAAAATGCTTTAAAAAAAACAAATGGCTTTCTGGTGCCGTGTTTGTTGAGATCCAGTTCACACAAATTCGAACATAAAGAAATTTGATCTGCGGTTCACAGAAAAAATATTACACAGCCCCATTTCCAACATGGTTGAAGCATCAAAGAGCAGGCAAATAGTGATGGGTGGACCTGTGGATTTCCAGGTGCAGCGAGACTTTAAAAAAAAAACGTTTGGTTCGGGATCTGGACCTGAACCGAACCCCATATAAATTAATGGCGACCCGAGCTTCAGGCTGTAAAATGTTCCTAGTAACCTCCAGGGGCCAGCAAAAGGAAGCAAGATGTATGTAGGAGCAGGACAATTGCCCAGCAAACATATGGGATTGTAAATTTAAAAAAGGTGGAATAGCAAAAAAAAAAATGACGTGAGGTCCCCTCTATTTTTGATAACCAGCGTAGGTAAAGCAGACAGCTGGGGCTGGTATTCTGAGGCTGGAAAGATTCGCCAATTCTGGTGCTTTGCCCGTGTCTTCCCGCTTGCCCTGGTGCATTGGCAAATGGGTTAATATTCTGGGGTTGATGTCAGCTGTGAATTGACAGCTGACATCAAGCCCAAAGGTTAGTAATGAGGTGGCATCTATCAGACACCCCATTATGAACCCGGTAACTGAATCGTTAAAAAAAATACACAGGAAAAAAAAGCACTTTCTTTGAATAAAGACTTCCTCACACTCCCTAGTTTACCAATTTATTAATTAAAAATAAATAACTTGAGCATTCAGGTTCACAAATCAATACAAGCAAACATTATTTTGCGTCGCCTTGCGGGCCTCCTCCAATAGCAATGCAGTAAATCTGCTACATATGGGCGATCTCAGCCCCTTTTCTCCCCAGCAACCCAGATACCAACCAAACTTCAGCATGGTTAACCCTTAAAGGAACTCAGAAACATAAACAGTATTAGTCGCACTGGTCTTAACAAAAGCTTTATAATCGCATGTTCCCCTTTAGTTTATTACAATGGATCTAACGTTCGACTGACAGCTCCCTCCCCCGAGACTTCCATACACCGGAACGCTCGGCAGTCGACTAAGCGCTCCTGTGTTCTCTATGAGAACTGCTGCCACATTCCTCTGGGTATAACAATAGGATGATATTTTTGAAGGCGACCATTCCCACCAATATCTGTTGGTCCGGCTGATTTTAGTCTAATGTGTACAGGAGCCTGTAATGATTTTAGAGGTTCTCATTGTATAAACAGCATGACTGTCACACTAGGGGTATGAGTGAATTGCATTTCTGTATGGGTTCCAATCATGACATCTATTGTTTTAAAATATGTAAATATCATGCTATATATTGAAATATTGTATTGAGCCAAATTTATCATTGCAATTACACCAGTTTCCAAAACGTTTTCTGGCACTTGGGCAATTTTTGTGGTTACATAAAGGCCACTTTTCAATTTGCGTAATTTGCATTAGTATTTCAAAGCCAAAGCCAGGAGTGGAACCTATGGAAAGAAAAAAGATAGTAATGGAAAGATTTGTTTTACTTCCATAATTTGGGCACTCTCCTGGCTTTAGGTTTGGAATTCTGACCTATATATTACCATGTAAAAGTGGCTTCCCAAAAATTGGAACATTTGCCACAAAAATTAACATTGCCAGAGATACCCTCAACACAAGATTGTACTCCTTATATTTAAATACGAGCATTTAAAAGGCTTGTCCGGCCTTCTGCTGCAATTCTGTAGTCACTCACTGACTGCAGACTTGTGAATCCTCACATCATGCACACTGAACTGTGAGATTCTCCGTTGGCGGGACCAGGGAATCGCAAGTGTGCCACTTTCCAACTAGACTTGTCTGGCCTCACTCCATACACTTTCATTTATCGAGGCTGCCCTCATCTAGTCAGCATGTTACCATGCTATGTAAATCGCATACTTGTGGTCACACAACTGCTGCTCCCGGGGGCGGCACCGAAGGATCCTCACAGCGCCCTGCATGTCCGATGCGATGCTACACATGTGTGCAGTCACAGAACGACTGCAGACTTGTAGCCTAAGGCCATGCAACCTCTTTAAGTTGCATTTACATCTCGCATTACAACTTTCAAGAACGGTTCCAGTTTATCGAAAGCAAGTAGAGCTTGCATTGTGCTTCTGGAGTTGTGTAATGTATATAAATGGGAATGTGATATTTAAGAGTTTGACTTAGATTTTTCTCATTTATTCCTTAAAACAGCAACCAATATGGGCTCTAACCTGTCAGTTAATGAATCGGTGCAAGTTGTCATCATAGGTGGAGGATTTGCTGGCAAAGCTGCTGCCAGTCAGCTAAAATCCAATGGAATTCCATTTGTTTTAGTCGATATCAAAGAGGCTTTCCATCACAATGTCGCAACCCTTCGTGCTTCTGTAGAAGCTGGTAAGACATGTCGATAATGTCAAGTAAATAATGTTCAGATAAGACCTAGTGCTGTTCCTTCTTAAACCATTTTAGGACAGTTTTCTAAAAAATTGTTGAACAGCATTTTATATTTTGTCTGAGATGCTGCTACCCGATGTTATGGTAAAAATGCTATTAACTTGCATATATGAGGTTAATCTGCAGTTTAATAGTGTTATGAAGCTGCCCATCGCCCTCAATGAGAGTCACGCTGTCTGGAGGAAAACAACTTAATTCCTCCCGGCAGCCAAGGGCTTTCAATCTTAGGAGGGCGGCCGGCGTAAGTTCAGTCACCACTCTGTGTATAGAGAGTGGCTGTAACTGCGCCCCAGCACTGACTGACAGCTAGCTCCGCATTAGAGTGGGACATTATGCACTAAGCCATGACTGAAGCTTTTAATTGAAAGGAAGGAAAAAAGTTAATTTCCTCCCATCAACGGAGTTCATTTCAGCATTATGAACATAACAGACGCTCACTGGTAACAAAAAACAAAAAAAGGGAAGACCTACTACAGGAGACTCTGCACCCACACCAAACTGGTCCCTGTACAGGCTAAAAAGACCCTAGCCTCACAACTCAAAAAACACCACCTCTGACCTGTATCCCTAAAAAGTCATCAAGGGGTTTCTTACGGCCTTCCCTCTGGTTCCTTAGGAGGTACAACACACTGCCAACAAGAGGAAAATATAAAACCTAGGATGAGAAAATAAAAATGTTCATATAGGGTAGAGAGGGAAAGTTAAGGAGAAGCAAAAGTAAATGGAGCATGTATAACCTCCCAGAAGCCTAAAGAGATAAAAGGGGAAGGAAAAGAAACAAAAAAAATGGACTCACTGCAGAAACTCAACTGATGTTTACCATGCAAGGTAAATCCCTTAGCTGAAGGGCTGGAACTCCTAAACCCAAGTCCACCTAAAGGTTTAGCCAGCAAGGAAGTGCAGTGAAAGGTAATCCTATAAACCCAAGAATGTGATGGGTCAGACTAAAATGGGAGAATGGAAAACACCTGGAGAGAAGCAAACCAAGAACGGGGCACAAAGACAATTGGAACTAGCAGCATGTGGTCAGAGAAGAAAAGGCAATGTCCCAGCAGACAAGGGAACTGACTACGCAGCAAGAGGTCATAAAATCCGCAAACCAATGGTAGTCAAGCAGCCCAATGACATCACTCCATTATGACGCCTGTGCCAGACTGACTGCAGAGAGAAGGAGCACAGCCACATTACTCATTGTTTGAGCGAGATGAGCTTCATAGCAAGTAGGTACTATTATGATTGCATAGGGGATTGGACAGAAGTTGTGAGGAAAGAAAGTGTGCACATCCATGATTAAAAATATATACAGTTTATTATGAAACAATATAAAAGAGTATATCAACAGAAAATACATTTAAAAATGTACATAGAAACTAGAAGGGTTGGCTTAAATAATCCAATTATTACTTCTTCATCAGGCAATGCTAAGAAAGCATGTCTGCCTCAAAACTAAGGCGTCATCAGAGGAGTGAACTTGTAAATACAAGCTAATTGGGTGAGACTGATTTTTTTTTATTATTAGCACTGGCACTATGAGCACTTTATTATTATCATTATTGTTTGTTGTGTATAAGCTAGTGCAGCTTTTTTTTAATATATTTATTAAAAGTTAGGTTTTATACTCTGCTATATATGATATACACACATAGAATTATATTATCACTGTACATGTTACAATATGTGTTGATTTTGCACTTGTTTCAGGTTTTGCAAGAAAAACGTTTATCTCCTACAAAGAGTCATTCCAAAACAGCTTTAAACAGGGGCGAGTGTCTGGAATAAACCTGCAGAAGCAGTTGGTAGTGCTTGAAAACAATGAGGTGAATACCGTCTTGTCAGGTGTTGCAATGCTCTAAATTACAACACGAGAACACAGATGGATGCATGCCTGGTTACAGTGCCAATTTTAATTAGACATTCCTGCTAACCGTAGTTTAAAAAAAAAAAGTGCTAGTTTAGCAAAATCACACCTAAAAGTGCCCAATTTGTTTTTCAGGCATTTAGGGGGCATTCCTTGTGATAGGTCTCTAAGACTGTAATAAAATAGCCTTGTCATTGTATTCAAATGGCAGCCCATCTTAGTCACTTGTTAGGACGGGCAGCAGACTGAAGACATACAGCTCCCAAGTGTCACAACTGACAGAGCACGATGTAAGCATACATGCTTCTGTGAGCCAAGGAAAAGGATGTGAAGACAGAAGAATTAAATCTTCTCAACTCACTCCTCAGAACAAGGGATTTTTTTTTCTCCAGCCTCAGTCCTCCATGTTCAGTTAGAGGAGGCGAGGATTTATTTCTTTTCCTGTCACACACTTCTCCCGAAGCTCCGGTATGTTTATTTATCATACAGCTCCTGTAGATAGCTGTCAGGGAACAGTAGGGAATTTTTAATGCAAGTGTATTAGAAATTAGTTTAGATTATGGCACTAAATAGATAGGGATTTAGATTAAAATTTATTTTACCTTCAGACCACCCTTTAATATGTAGTTTCCATTTTTCAAGGGACCAAAAGAAATTGGACAATTATCTTAAAAGCTTTTTAATGGGCTGCTTGGTCTTTTCCCTCATTAAGCCATCATTAATTAAAAAGGTAAAAGGTCTGAAGATGATTCCTGGTGTGGCATTTGCATTTGGAAGCTGCTGCTGCAAATTCACAATATTCAGTCTAAGGATCTCTCAGTGGAAATTAAACTGACCATCTTTAGGCTGAAAAAAAAAGAAATCCATCAGAGAGGTGTCAGAAATGTTAGGAGTTGCCAAATCAACAGTTTTGCACATTCTGCAAGAAATGCCCAATGCACTGGTGAGCTTGGGAACTCAAAAAGGCCTGGACATCCACAAAAGACAACAGTGGTGGTTGATCACAGAATCGTTTCCACGACAAAGAAAATCCCTGCACAGCATCCACACAAGTGAAGAACAGTCTTCAGGCTGTAGATTGTATCCAAGTCTACCATAAACAGAAGACTTCATGATAGCAAATGCAGAGGGTTCACTACCCTCTGTGTTTGCTCTTATGAAGTCTTCTCTTTATGGTAGGCAAGGTGCAAATCATTAATCAGTCTTTAAAATAGAAAGGCCAGATTAGGCTGTGCCAAAATAGCATCTAAAGAAGCCAGCTCAGTTCTGAAAAGCATTCTCAGGACAGACGAATCTAAGATCAACCTGTACCAGAATGATGGGAAGAAGAAAGTATGGAAAAGGCTTGAAACGACTCATGATCCAAAGCACAGCACATTCTCTGTAAAACATAGTGGAGGCTTTGTAATGTTCTGGGCATTCATGGCTTTCAATTGCACTGCTGAGTCACTAGTGTTTATTGATGATGTGACTAAAGACAGAAGCAGCCGGATGAATTCTGAAGTGTACAGGGCGATACTTTCTGCTCATATGCCCCCAAATGCAGCAAGGTTGATTGGACGATACTTCACAATACACATGGACAATGACTCAAAACATACTGTGAAATCAACCCGGGAGTTTAAGGCACAGAAGTGGAATATTCTGCAGTGGCGAGTCAATCCCAGATCTCAACACCATCGAGCAGCATTTCACATGCCTAAGAAAAAACTTAAGGCAGAATGGCTAACATTCAAGTAAAAACTGAAATCGGCTGCCATAATGGCCTGGCAAAGCATCACAAAGTAGAAAACCTAGCGTTTGGTGATGTCCATGGCTTCCAGACTTCAGGCAGCCATTGACTGCAAAGAAGTGTCTACAAAGTATTACAAATGTAACATTTTATTTAAGTTAAAAATAATTTGTCCAATTACTTTTGAGCCCCTGAAATGAGGAGGCTTTGTAGGAAAATGGTTGCCATTCTTAAATGTTTCACAGGATATTTTTGTTCAACCTCTTTAAGCCTAAAGTCTACACCTCAATAATTTGCATATTCAGTGTCTTCAATAAAATTGCGCTGGAGATTGCGGTATGCACACTTGCTGACTCCAGCGCCATTTTATTGAAGTAATGTACTGCAACAGTGTTGGCGAACCTTTTAGAGACAAAGTGCCCAAGCTGCAACCCAAAACCCACTTATTTATCGCAAAGTGCCAACACGGCAATTTAACCTGAATAGTGAGATTTAAGTTTAGAAAAACGCATTCAGAGAGCAGATGGGGCAGCAGAGCAGCCGGGGCAACAAATTGCAGCTACAGGCAGGAGCAGGGGTACCAGACTGCAGATCTAAAGGACTATGCCATACCCATCTTGGTATATGCAGCCTGCGCTGCTGTTGTTCAATACATAGAAAAGAAAAAAAAAATGCAATGAACACTCCTACTCACCTTTTTCCACGCTCCCCTGCAGCGTGTCGTCATCTTCTGAAGCCAGCAGCTGGATCAGCGTCCATGCGATGGGGACACATGACATCACTGCTATGCACCCAGTCACGTGCATGCCGATGTCAGCTGCTGGCCTCTGATTGTCCAGGAGCGTGTATTGCGACGCACGAACTCGGCAAGTTTGTGTGTTTCAATACACTTCAGCTGTATGTGCATCCGAGGACACACATCCAGTTGAAGTTGGGCCGGCTCCGGCGGCGTCTGCACTACGGCAACATTTTATTGAAGACACTCTTTAATAAAATGGCAATGCAGTGCGGTATGCGCATGCGCTGACTCCGTCAGCAGAAAAACAAACAGTTATACATCTCAGAAAATACAAAACAACTTTGTTTCTACAAATAGTTTTCATTGAATAAAAGCAGCAATATATAAGAAAAAAAATATAGTATATGGTATTGCTGTAATTGTATAATAAATAAAGCGGTGTTATCTCTTTTACCACATGGTAAACTTCATTAAAATAAAACCCTCAGAAAACAATCTGAATTGCGGGTTTTTGTTAGTTCTACCTCCCAAAAGTCTGAATGGCATGTGATCAAAAAATATTATGTACCCGAATAAGGTACCAGCAAAAACTGTCAACCCGTCCTGCAAAAAAAACAAGCTGTCACATGACTGTCCGAAAAAATGTTGAAAAATGATAGCTCTCAAATATGGTGATGCAAACACTTTTCTGTATAAAAAGTGGGGGGTTTTAGTGTGTTAAAGCAGCTAAAACATGAAAAAAAATATATATAAATCTGGTATCGCTGTAATCTCACCAGCCCTAACAATAAAGTAGTCTAATCAATTATACCGTGGTGAAAAAAATAAATAAAATAAAATAAAACCAATTCTTGACCTGCTGTTGATTTGTTCATTCTGCCTCCCAAAGATCGCAGTAAGGCTCGGTGCATATTAATTCTGCACTCTATGCTGAGCGCCTACATTGGGGTTTCCGTGTAAATCTCTGAATTTTGTAATTCAGACGGAAGCATTGACTGAAGATTTCCTATAATGAGGCAGATGGAAACAGTGTGGATAATGCCTGGCCTGTGATCCGGTGGTGTCCATCTTTATAAACGTGCACAAAAGCACGGTTGGCCCCAAACTGAGTACATAGTAACTCCGCCTGCCTCATTAGTGAATGGCTCCATCTGAATTATGTGTTTCAGATATTTAGATGGAAACCCTGATGTAAGTGCTCAGCTTAGAGCATTATAAGTCTGGCCCAAGATCCTGCTGTGTTTATCTTTTTAGACGTGCATAAAGCACAGTCGGCCACAGTTTTGTGGGAAGGAAACCGCTGAACAGAAGCCAGACAAAGTCCGGAGTAACTCTCCTGCCTCATTATAGTGAATAAATCCCTCAGGGATTTCATCTGAATCACGCAATTTAAAGATTTAATGGATTTAGATGGAAACCTCGATTTAAGTGCTCAATGTAGAGCGCAGGATAAATGTGATCCAAAATATTATGTAAAATGTTCCAATAAAAGCTTCAACTCGCACAAAAAAAACAAGTCCCACACAGGTCAATCATCTGTTATTGGAAATATAGGAGGCTTCCAGTTATTGGTGGATAAAAAAGCTCCAGAAAAGTGATATGTATCCCTCCTCTGCAACCCACCAAAGAAAAAAAATCCAGCAAATTTTGTGCTCCCAAATCCAAATGCCTCCTCCCTTCTGAGCCCTACATTGTGCCTAAACCACATTTAGCATCCACATGTTTGGCATTTATGTAGTGATGAGAGGTCGCTTAATTTACAGGGTACGTATCTCTAGAAGCAAGAGCTGGGCATAATGTATGGGCACTACAATGGCAGATTTCCTGTTTTCACTCGGCAACATCTTTTGCAGTTTCTGAAAAACACCTATAAAACACCCATGGAGTTAAAATAGTCATTACACATGTAGATAAATTCCCAGAGGGGTGTAATTTCCAAAATGGTTTCACTTGAGGAAGGATTCTGGTACTCAAGGGCTCTGTATATGGAGTCTGCAAACTATTCTATGAAAATTTGTTCTAGAGTCAAGTAGCACTCCTTCCCTCCCGAGTCAAACCATGAGGCTATATAGGGATAAGATGTATGGGATATAGGAGTGATAAAAATACTTGCTTCTCCCATAGATGAATTACTCGAGAGGTGTAGTTTCCGAAATGGGAAAACCTGTGGGGGGTTCTGCTGTTTTGTTATGTCAGAGGCTCTACCAGTGGGTCATGGCAACCGCAAACCATAACTGTAAAATCTGCACTATATATGGTGCTCCTTCCCTTCTGAGCTTTGCACTGTGCCTGAGAAGTAGTTACCGATTACATGTAGGGTATTGGCGCACTCAGGTGAAATTGCACAACGAACTGAGTGGTCCATTTTTTCCTATTGGACCTGAAATATTGAATTCTAGTTTATACATAATGGAATACTAGAACACTGAACAGTTAATCCCTGATGTATAACTTGGGTGTCAAGTTATTATCGCGTAACGATCAATATAACTGTGACATGAATTACATCTCTTTAAAGAGTTATATGCTATGTACAGACAATGTTCCACTCTTTTGGTTTTAATTCACATTTTTCTGTAAATTTCTCTTTATCCAGGAAATACATTATTCCCATCTCATCATTGCAACTGGAAGTGATGGTCCATTCCCTGGAAAATTTAACAAAGCAACGACCAAAGAAATGGCCATTCAAGTATATGAAGATCTAGTAAAGGAGGTGAACAAAATAACAGACCTGATCAATCTGTGGCTGCCTTTCCAGTAAAATGGCAAGCGGTTCTTATGAATTCCGTGGTCAGGTGGTAGAATGCTCTACAAAAGATAGATAAATCAGAGAGCTATGACTGAAATCCCACATGGACCAATGTCACACTTGCGTGTGTGATGTGAGAAACTCGCACGTGTCTCTCGCATCAACAACCGGCACTGCCACCGGCAGTCGTACCGGAGCGTGCGGCTAAATAGAAGTACATGAAGCTGCACGCTCCGGTCCAAGTGCCGGTGGCAGTGCCGGGTGTTGATGTGAGAGACTCGTGCGAGTTTCTTGCATTACACACACACACACACACAAGTATGACACCGGCCATAGGTAAACAGAATTACCTTTGATTGGAGTCTATGAGCTCGGACACCAGTTACATTCCAAAACTATAACATACAAATTACTGCTATGCCACAGGTTTCTAATGCCAAATATGTGTGACCACCACCACAAAGAAACCTTCTTTTAGTAGCACTTTGCTGGCCATAGATTTCCAAAGTTATTTCTCTGGTGATAATCCAATAATCTGTGAGATGTGTGTCGTCCCACCAGGTTGGTAAAAATGTGTGTAACAGTGTTCGCAACAGTATAATACTGTACCTGTTGTAAATGGATTTGAGCATCTGCAGTAATGGTGCTATTTGGTCACAAGATGTCGCTGTGGCTTAAGCATTGCTGATAGACGCTAAGATGCAAAATTAATGTTGGGTGGAGCTACAATCTGAGGTGATGTGAAACAAGGGAAGAGGAAGTGCGGCCATCTTAAGGGCAGTATGCGGTTATTGAGAATATCAAGTATGCAAATTGTCTCTTCAGAGGGGAAGAGGCCTAGAACTCTAGTGCCTCCTATGGGAAGTAGAAATCCTAAAAGTCAATATTGACCCTATAACGAGCCTTGTCACATAACTTAGGATAAAAGCCAACCAGAATCTTAATTTGCAGACACTGTGGTACGAAGTACTGACCCTCATCAGTGCAAAGTGTGAGATCTGGTTTGGCTGGGTGAGAGGCGTCTGACCGCGATCCAAGGGGTAACGTTTCTCCTTGTTGAGAGTGACAAGCCAAGCTTGGTGTGCCAAAGTGAGGAGACTTTTAAGCCTTGCAATGTTCCTCTGCAAAATTAAATATGCAAAGTGTCTCTTCAGAGCGAAAGAGGACTAGAACTCTAGTGCCACATTACCCCTTATCCAACATTACCCACTTTACACTGATGAGGTGCTGCACCCCAAAACAGTGTCTACAAATTGAGATTTTGGTTTGGCTTTTATCCCAAGTCATGTGGCAACACTTTAAATGTTCCCTGTTTTCAGGTTGAGTCATAGACCTAACTAAGTAAAATAATTACGGTGTGTGAACTGTGCAGGAGTCTGTTTTCTCGCCCATGACTTCACTGTTTCCTGAGGAAAACACCCGGTACACAACCTAAAAATCTGTTTGGTTAAAAAAAAGTGATATGAGAAGTATATCCCTTATCCATTTTTCATCTAATATTATGAAAAGAACTTCAGCTATTTCATTCTAGATTGCATTGTCTGATATATGTTTTAAAAAATTTTCTTTAAAATAAATCTAGGGTGGGCCTATTCATGATGAACTTTTTTTTTTACATTAAGTTCAATGAAATGTATTAATTCATCCTCAATTTGGTTCCCCTGCTAAATAACAAATCTGTGCAAAAGTATATCCTTCCATTAACCTTCAGATGCAGCCACTTTCCTGAAGTAGCTTTGCCTTTGTTCCTGCAGTGCCGCAGGCTGTTTCGCTCTAAACTCTGTGTAGAGTGTGGGCGGCTTCTTAGGAGAGGCGTGAACATGTCGCTTCTTTTAGCTTTTTCAGGGTTTCCAAACCATGAAGTGGTTAAAGAGAATTTGTCCGCAGGATTTAGCCCTATAAATTAAACCCTTCCTGACATGCGCTGTACATATACGGCACTGCAGGAGCTGCGTTCCTGCAAACCGCTGTATAGGTATGGAACCGTGATCGCGTAGACTCGTGCTAAGCTCCACCGCGATCGAGTGTGGATGTCAGATATGAGAACTGACACCCTGCAGCAACGCTCACGATCGGTGATGTTTAATCCCTCTGATGCCACTTTCAATAGTGACAGGGACATCGAGGAGCATTGCAGAGGGAGTGAGCTCCCTGTCTGATTCCATCAGTAAAACGCATTTATTTATGTAAAAATAAACAAAAAAGTACACACATTTAGTATTGCCGCTTCCGGAATGACACATCCTATAAAACTGTCCACTAGTTCACTGAAGGGGATGACACTGTAAAAAAATAAATAAAAACGAGGCAAAAACTATGCTTTATCATCATACTGCCGAACATAAAGTGCAATAAAACATGATCAAAAAGACGAATGTAACTAAAAATGGTACCGCTGAAAACATCGTGTCCCACAAAAACAAGCCACCCTAAAGCTCTGTTAGCGGAAAAATAAAAAAGTTATAGCTCTCAGAATAGAGCGATGCAAAAATAATTATTTTTTCTATAAAATAATTTTTATTGTGTAAAAGCACCATTGTATCTCACAAAAATTGGAATAGAAAGCGATAAAAAAATGTCATGTGCCTGAAAATGGTGCCAATAAAAAACATCAACTCATCCCGCAAAAAAGAAGCCATAACATGACACTGTCTGCCAAAATATGGAAAAAATTATAGTTGTCAAAATATGGTGATGCAGAAACTAGTTTTTGCAATATGTTTGGCTGCTGATACACACTAAAAGACGCTTTTTTTTTTGCACAAACTAGTTTTTGCATCACCATATTTTGAGAGCTACAATTTTTAGAGATGGGCTAACCCGAACAGTAAAGTTTGAAGTCCATACTGAACACCTACTGTTCAGGCACGGGCTTCCACAGGAAGTTCATTTTACTGTTTGGGTTCAGCACTCTGAACACCGGGTGTTTCTCCGCTGTCATCCGCAAAACAGCATGAGCAAACCGGCTCTGATCAACAGTAAGAGTAAGGCCGGGATCACACATGCGAGTAAATCGGCCGACACTCGCATGTGAAATCCCAGCTCTGGCGCCGGCACTCGGGAGTGGAGCAAGCGGCTGCATGTATTTCTATGCAGCCGCTTGCTCCACTCCTAAGTGCCGGCGCCAGAGCTGGGATTTCACATGCGAGTGTCGGCCGATTTACTCGCATGTGTGATCCCGGCCTAAGGCAATTCTCGTTGATGGGAATCTATATAATGAGAGGATTCACATTAGATAGGTTCCCAGCAACAAGAATCTCCTTATCGTGGCTTCTGGGTACACATAAATTGACAAATTTATGCCCTAAGTATTCTCAAGTTTTCCTATTTTCTACAGCAGTAATGCAATTCAGATTTCATATATTTCATGTTTGCATGCTTATAGCGCTATAGAGTGCAACTTTATTTGTTGGTTATTTATGGAGATGGCTACTCTTAGTTTGCACGAGTACACACTTGTCTTCTGTATGGAAGTCAAGGTCAGTCTTTTGTTATTATGATGTGGGAACTGCTATGTCCGTCATTCCTCGTAAAAGGGTTAATGGTGTTGCCGGCTTTGTGGCCCTTCAGAAAAGGAGTGTATATACTCACAGATTATGTGATACTTAGATTGCACACAGGGGGACTTCCTTTCACTAAGCATGTGATTTATGACGGTAATGGTTGCACAGAATTTTTCGGGGCTTCATCGCTAAAGAGGTGAATTCGTATATATGCACATGCACTTTTTAGTTATTTGATTGCATGAATTTAACCCTTAATGACCAGGGTTATTTCAGTTTTTGAATTTCCTGTTTCTGCTCCTCTTCTTCCAAGAGCCATAGCGTTTTTATTTTTCGGTCAATATGGCCACGTGAAAGCTTGTTTTTTGCGGGACAAGTTGTACTTTTGAACAACACCATTGATTTTAACATATCGTGTACTGGAAAATGGGAAAAAGATTCCAAGTGTGGTGAAATTGCAAAAAAGTGCAGTTCAACAGTTTTTTTTTTGTTTTTTACCATGTTCACTAAATGCTAAAACTGACCTGCCATAATGATTCTACAGGTCGTTATGAGTTCACAGACACCAAACACGCATAGGTTCTTTTTTTATTTAAGTGGTGAAAAAAATTTCCAAAGTTTCTGAGATTTGTAGCATCTCTATTTGTGATCTGGGGCTGGGTGAGGGCTTATTTTTTGGGTGCCAAGCTGATGTTTTTGGTGATACAATTTTGGTGTAGATATGATCTTTTGATTGCCTGTTATTGCATTTTATTGCAATGTAGCAGCAACCAAAAAAAACATAATTCTGGTGTTTTTAAAAAAAAATTTCTCTGTATTCCGTTTAGCGATCGGGTTAATTATTTTTTTATATTGATAGATTGGGTGATTCTGAACACGGCAATACCAAATATGTGTTTGTTTGTTTTTTCTTTATTTTGAATGGGGCAAAAGGGGGGTGATTTGAACTTATTTTTTAAAGATTTTTAAAACCTTTTTTTTTACTTTTTGCATGCTTTAATAGTCTCCATGAGAGATTATAAGCTGCAATACTTCGATCGCCTCTGCTACACACAGGCGATGATCAGATTGACTGTGTGCAGCAGAAATGCTCCATTGCTATAAGCGCTGACCATGGGGCAGCGCTCATAGCAATCTGGCAATGACAACCATAGAGGTCTGCTGCAAATTTTTTAAATGGTCTATAAATATGTTGAAGCACATATATTCCATCTTTGACATATGTTAGATGATTTTTTTTATCCTTAGATACTATTTGTAATCAGTTCTGTTATATTTCACAGAGACGGACATCGCTTGAAAAAAGATTGTTAGCCGAAACGTTGAATGAATATTTGTGTCTGCATTCTTGGGAAAAAAAAATTTCTACTACGATCTAATATTAAGGAGAAATTTATTTTGCATTTTTTGAACATCCAAAGAATAAAAATTCTAATAAATATTTTGAGTGCCAGAGTTCTTTATCCCTCTCTGATATTTTTTTCTCCTGAGCACCATTCTTGAAGGCAGTGAGCACCTCTTAGTCTTTCTAGGCAGACCTCTGGTTGTCATGCCAACCCCATCGGTGACCCGTGATCATGTGACAGGGTCACCGATGGG
The DNA here is from genome assembly GCA_033576555.1 of Oophaga sylvatica. Lineage (NCBI taxonomy): Eukaryota > Metazoa > Chordata > Amphibia > Anura > Dendrobatidae > Oophaga > Oophaga sylvatica. Next base: position 489,175,004 of record JARQOD010000003.1, read on the forward strand.
CAGGATTAGCGAACCACTTCCGTTAAGTAAACGCACGTTGAATGCCGCTGTTGGATATTGATAGCGCCATTTAACTAGTTAACAGCCGTGGGTGGATAGCGATTCGGAGTTCTCTGCTTCATGATGTCAGCTGTATGTTGACAAGATATGGCTGAAGCACTCCAGTAGAAAAAATGGTACATGTCTCTTATTCATCCTGTAACATGAATGCACCCCTCTAAGGGTCTTTGTCAAGCCCTGAAGCTACTTCTCGGAGGATACACTAGAGTTTCTGCACACAGCACTCACAGACTGTATGTGGTGTTTTATAATTATAACTAATCCTTCTTTAGATCCATAGTTCTCCATGCATTAACCCTCTTTTTCTAGTGCTCTAGTACATTCCTTCCATTAATAGCTCTGTTCAGTCTATTATACTGTGATCTTGATCTTTCAGGCCACACTCCAGGTCTCTTGGCAATTATGACTGAGATCCAACTTTTCTCTGGTCCCATATAACTAGTTCTTTTCACATCCCTGACTAGACCCAGCTTATAGGTTCTGCTGAGTTTCAACTCGCAATCACATACCCTTTCCTTGTTCCCTCTATGTTAACATACAGGTGCTTCTCACAAAATTAGAATATCATCAAAAAATTTATTTATTTCAGTTCTTCGATACAAGAAGTGAAACTCATATATAGAGTCATTACAAACAGAGTGATCTATTTCAAGTGTTTATTTCTGTTAATGTTGATGATTATGGCTTACAGTAGTGTCCTCTCTAGAGCTAACTGCACCCAGTCGAAGAGTACACCGCCCTAACCTGCTTAAGTGGAGGCTTCTACAGAACACCTGAAAGCTTCCCTAATTTTTAGGCCAGCCTAATTGGCTCCCAGTATCTAGAGACAGACACGGTACCGTATTTTCCGGACTATAGGACGCACCGGATCATAAGACGCACCCCAAATTTTCAGAAGGAAAATAGGGAAACAAAATTAATGCGTCAAATGGGGGTCAGTCTTGCAGTCAGAAGTCAGCTTACCGGGGGAAATCAGTAGTGCTGGTGGAGCGTGGTCACAGGGGGTGTTTGGTGGTCTGGCGATAATATGACTCCCATCCCAGACTGGTGCGGCAGGTTCTGCGGTGCTCATGGTGCGGGGCACCACCAACATTTTGTGAAAGCCCGGAGCCCCTCACATCCCCAATCACCGATTCTCATCAGGCAAAATGCTCCCACGGTCTTCAATCCATCATCACTCCCGATATCCAAATCAGCATTGTTTTCAAACACATTACAATCTTTCAGGGTGGAGCAAGCCTGAGGCCTATCTTGCTTAATTGCCATAAAGTAACAAGCAAACAGTTAAAGGAGACCTCATCAGTACATGTGTATACAGGTTATACAGGTCATATTCTTTATAAGTTGGCCTCTTGTTTACTTATTGTATTGTATTATTCTCTGTATATGTCCTCCCTTAATTTTAAAATGCTGCCAGTTTGGCTCCTCCTCCCGCTGGCTTTTACCAGGGCTGCTGCAGGTGATTGGCAGGTCTCTCTCTATGTACAGCCAAGGGATAGAGCTAGAAATAACCTGCAGCGGCACTGGGAAAAGCTGTCTAGGGGCAGAGCCAGACTAGCCTCTTCTCCAGCTACTGTCCTCAGCCGGATCATCTAAATATATTCTCTCTGAATTGCCGGAGTATTACAGAGAGAACTATATACTTGTGCAGCCAGGCTCGGTGATTTATGCTGACCGGGGTTTGGGCAGTATGAATCAGATGAGGTTCCCTTTTAGGGCTCATACTCACTTGCTGGAAAAAAATCGGTCAGTTTTCAGGTTGGTCCGATTATGTGCAATTGTCATGCGATTTGCATGCGATTTTTTTTATAGCACCATCTATTGCATTAGCGATTATCATGCCAAAATCGCATCAAATCGCAGCATGTTGCGATTTTTTTTCTCACACTGATTTCGGATAAGAAAAAAAATCGCAAATGAGATGTCACCTATTGAATAACATTGGTCCGATTTGAATCAGATTTTTTTATCGGCTGAAAATCATCCGTTTTCGGCTCAAGTGAGTATGAGCCCTTAAACTGCTTTTCATATTCAAAAAAATTGTTTTGTGACATTCCAGCAAAATAAATGAGTCTAGATGCATCACGGTAACAATAAAACCCAAGAAGCATAAATGCAGGTCAAGTATATATTCATATTAAGGGCAGACGTTGCAGAATCTGCTGTGGAATTTTCTGAGCAGATTTTGCTAAATCCGCAGATAACATGACCTGCGTCTTACCTGCAGATTTAGTGCGGATTTTCCGCGGATTTACCCTGCGTTTTGAGACCTGCGAATTCCTATAAAGAGCAGGTCTCAAAATGCTGCGGAACTACACAAAAGAAGTGACATGCTGCAGTTTTAAATCCGCGCGGAAAAGTCCCCAGCATGTGCACTGAGTTTATTGATTTCCATTTAATATATTGGTATTGTATATCACTTGCAGTTCTGCTGCGGATCCGCAGCAGATTCCGCAACGTGTGCACAGAGCCTAAAACATTTTTTTTGAGAGCCTGATGAAAAAGCATAAATATATCTATGTGCCCAACAGACGCATAAAATGAGACGTGTGAGCTTAAGATAATCCCCAGTAGACCGATGAATAAAAGTTCAACAACTACAATACCTATATGAGGAACCAATTATTAAAATAATATGCAAAGTGAAATAATGAACTCAGATGAATACCTTTAACACCTTGCTCACATTACCGTATAAAAATGGCTCTGATGTTGCTTCTAAAAAGGTGGACGAGTGGAACCTGCATGGTTCAACTTATGTCAGGCGAGTGCTATGTGAGTGTGCAAATTTTTTTTTTCCCTCTCCCCTAGCATCCATATGACATTGTATGCAATGCTTTTTTAACATCACCTTTCACATACTGTAATTCTCTATCATTTAAAGCTTATTTCAAACTAATAAAGCTATCTTATATACATGTATGGATAGATAGAATATATAGATATCCTGCCTCGTAATCCTCCAATCTATCCTAAACTCTGCTGCCCGACTAATCCACCTATCCCGCAGCGTCTCCTCTCTGTTAATCCCTTCACTAGCTCACCATTGCCCAGAGGCTCCAGTTAAAAGCCCTAACCATGGCATACAAAGCCATCCATAACATGTCTCCTCTACACATCTGTGACCTAGTCTCCCTTTACTTACCTGCTGCACGGAACCTCCGATCCTCACAAGATCTCCTTCTCTACTCCCCTTTTATCTCCTATTCCCAAAATCGCATACAAGATTTTTCCCATGCATCCCCCTATTCTGGAACGCTCTACCCCATCATATCAGACTCTCGAGTGTCACCTACCATGGAAACCTTCAAAAAGAACCTGATACCTCATGTACCTTGACTGCAGGGTGCAATAATGTCCTCAGCCTGTAATAATGTTCCCTGTCCTGTAGTAATGTCCTCATCCTTATTCCCTTCTTGTAACAATACCCACCCCCCATTCTGCTGCTCTTTACCTACATTGCATTTTTATTTGTTAGGTTGTATTGCTTTTACATTGTGTAATGGTATACTTCCATATTGCAGTCTTTTGCTGTGTCAGAGAAGGTTTTATTAAAAGTACCACATGGCGTGGCCTTTTATTAGGCCCTTTGGTGCCATGACAGTTCATTGGCACCCTGCTATCAATGTACATCTAGCTCATAGGGTGACAGGAGTGTGCCCCTCCATATTGTTAATAACTACAATTCACAATACAATTATAACAGTTAGTAAGAACATAATATTAACTGCGTTTTTATGTTCCCCAAAGGTCCAAAAAGCTAAACATGTGGTGGTTGTTGGTGGAGGTGTAGCTGGAGTTGAGATGGCTGCAGAGGTGAAAACTGACTATCCTGAAAAAGAGGTAGAATATTAATGTGAATCCTTTCAGATTGCAGATTGTGATTTCAGTATTATGTACAGATATAAAAACATTCAACTTTCTGTATTACACGATGTATAGAAAGTTTGATAAAATCCAAATACTTTGCTGCGTGGTGTAAATTTGATATTCATCTTCCTTTTTAAAAGGCAACTCCAGTTAGATAGCTGACAGCATCTCCTGCCAGACTATAGATGTTGCCTACTTCATAGCTGTGGTCTAAAGTGCCAGAGAAAATGTATCTAGTCAGTGTCCTAAGATCAGCTACTGCATGTCACATCTGATTCATGGCTACTTATTTATTGTGTTGCCTTCACTAAGGTTTTCTACTTTTCTCTGCATAGGTGACATTGATACATTCAAAAATTGCTTTAGCGGATGTAGAGCTGCTGCCACATGTAAGAGAGACTATAAAGAATATCCTTTTGGAAAAAGGAGTTAAGCTAGTTTTGGGTAAGTAAAGTAAATCTAAATAAACTTTTAATAGGGTCTGTGCACACATTGCAGTTTTGTGTTTTTCTGCACAGATTTGTCACAAAGCCAGAAGGATTTCCTAGTGCCAGCAAAGTGAATGAGATTCCTGAAGTCTCATGTACACATTGCTTATTTTTTCATTGCTGATTTGTAGCAGATTTAGGCTATGTGAGTACTTTGAGTATTTGCTTTCAGAAATTTCTGCAAGGTTTCTGCATCTCTTGGCAGGAAAAACGCTGCTGGAAAAACGTGCGTTTTTGGTGCGTTTTTTGCATGCGTTTTTGTACAGCAGTGAAGGCTTTTTGAGCTAAATAAAGATATTTTAAAAAAAAAGTTTTGTAATGTAATTTCTTGGCTCAACACCACCTTTTTTATGCTGATTGCAGTGTGGCATCAGGGTAATGGGATTAGGGCTTGGTGTCAGCAACTGTCATTGACACCTAGCCCTACGTTTTGTAATGAAAAGGTGTCAGCCCGACACTCTCATTAGTAAGCCGATAAGTGTGCACACACACACACACACTCTCAGACACACACACAGGAGCCATAGCCATAAAGGTTCCCAGGCTATTAATATCTGCTCACAGTTGTTTGCTTAGCCTTTACTGGCTACTTTACAGGGGGACCCCAGAAAAAAATTGACATAGGGTCCCCCTATAAAATCTAACCAGCAAAGGCTAGGCAGACCACTGCGGGCTGATATTAATAGCCTAGAAAGGGGCCATGGATATTGGCCCCCTTCCAGACTAAAAACATCAGCTCTTAGCTGCCCCAGAAAAAGTGCATCTATAAGATGCACCAAATCTGGCACTTAGCCTTGCTCTTCCCACTTGCCCTGTAGTAGTGGCAAGTGAGGTTCATATTTGTGGGGTCGATGTCACCATTGTATTGTTAGGTGACATCAAGCCCACAGGTTAGTAATGGAGAGGCGTCTATAAGACACCTATCCATTAGTAACCTCATAGTGATATTGTATGAAAAACACAGACCCATAATAAAGTCCTTTATTTGAAATAATGAAACAGACTCCTTTAATGAATCTTAATTAAACCATACTCGCCGAAAACCTAATCCACTGAAACCAATGTCTCCTGCAGCAAAAATAAAATAATAAATCACAATATTCCTCACCTGTGTGCAGAGAAGATAATTCATAATGTCCCCCCAACGATCCTGATGACTTTGAGAGCAGTCACTGATGTGACTGCTCTCAAAGACAGCCCGGCCATACACTGACAGGAGGTAATTGCTCCCATAGTGTATCACTTAGAAAGTTATTACGCAGTGGTGCTGTAAGTGAGAGCACCGGAGCTGATCAGCTGATGAACTCCGGTGAACTCTCTTACAGCAGCTAAGTGACACACTGTGGGAGCGATTACCTCAAGTCAGTGTATCACCGGCGGCCAGGTAGAGCAGTCACATCTCCCGTTGTGACTGTTCTACACTTGAGATCGCCGTTGGACACTCAAGATTACGTGGACTATGGCAGACAGGTGAGTATATGTTGGTTTATTATTTTACATTTTGTCTAGGAGACAAGGGCATCAGGGATTTGGTGTGAGGTGACTATAATGGGTTTTTAATTTGAATATGTATGTAATTGTTTTCCTTTTTTTTTTTTTAAGTGTGAGCACAGGCGCCGGCTGATGAGACTACGTCTCCCATCAGTGGCACCTGCTGTCACTGTCATCAGTGACAGCAGACGTAGCCCGATGGGAGCAGTAGTCTCATCATCCCACACCTGCTGACCTACAGTAAGCTTTTTACTGCAAGTCAACCCTGCGGGTCAGTCACAGCTGCGGGGTCACACTGACATCTGACAGCATGACCCCACAGTGCTGTGACTGACAGTCTTACCGGCGGTAGCGTTACCGCGGGTCACAGTCACAGCTGACATCTGACAGCATGAACCTGCAGCGCACTGACCAACGGTCTTACTTGTGGTAGCGTTACTGCCGATAACTTCCATGACGGTGTTTCCCATGCTGTCACACTGATGACAGCGTGAGAAACACCATATGAAACCTGTAAAAATGCTAACAGAAACTCGGCATATCTGCAAACATTTTTTATACCAATGTTTTTGCTGCGGATTTGACTGCCTCATTTGAAGTCAATGGATGAAAAACGCTGCAGAAACACACAAATAATTGACATGCTGCATAAAAAAAACGCACTGCAAATACTCAAAGGAAATTTACTGATCATGTGCACAACACTTCAGGATTGTCATTGAATTAGCTTGCATAAGGATTCCATAGCGTCTTTGGCTCATTTCCGAGCAGAAAAAACGCCGCCAAAATGCATGAAAAGCACACAGCCTTAAATCTACAGCATGACAGTTTTGCAGTTTTCACCTATATTAATGAGTGGGGAAAAATTTGCATCAAAAATGCATGTAAAAAACAAGCTTATTTCAAGCAGTGTTTTTCCTGCCAAGAGATTCAGAGATGATGCAGACATTTTTGCAGCAAATACTTAACATGTGCACATACCTATAATCTGGGTCATCTGTCTTTTAGGTACCCCTATAATTCTATTTTTTTTGTGATGCCCTCATTGCTATACTTGGTGTGAACTGATTTGCAGGACCCGGTCTATCACCCATGTCTGTTAACTTTGTCCTCTGTTTTGGAGTCCTGAGAACTGGCTCCTATCTGATGGCATCCTCTGAACATCTTTTGATTAGTCGAGTTGACTAATCAAAAAGCCAAGATGCCATTAGGTAAGAGAAGATTTTTATGACTCCAGCAGCGATAGATTACTGACGTGGGTGATAGAACTCTACTCATTACCGGTCTATTTGAGCCTAGCACTGAATATATGTGCTAGTCCCCCTACCCGGTCCCCCTACCCGGAGCACTATGGAACGCACGCTCCGTCTGCAATAAACTGTCATTTATCCACGACCTCTTTATCACCAACAAACTCTCCTTCCTTGCCATCACTGAAACCTGGCTCACTCCTCTGACACAGCCTCTCCAGCTGCGCTTTCCTATGGCGGATTTCATCTTTCTCACACCCCTCGCCCCAGCAACAAACGTGGTGGAGGAGTTGGCTTACTCCTGTCTGATACCTGCTCCTTTACTCCTATTCAAATTCCACCCTCCGCTGCTATTCCCTCGTTCGAAGTGCACTCCGTCCGCATCTATTCCCCCTCCAACCTCCAGCTGGCTGTCATCTACCGCCCCCCGGAACTTGCCATCTCCACCTTTCTCGACCACTTCACCACCTGGCTACTCCATTTCCTCTCTGCTGACATCCCCACCATCATCATGGGCGATTTCAACATCCCCATTGACACTTCCACCCCGGCTACCTCTAAACTTCTTTCGCTCACGGCTTCCCTCGGCCTCACTCAATGGTCCTCTGCGGCCACCCACAAAGGCGGTCACACGCTGGACCTTATCTTCACCCGCCTCTGTTCCCTCACCAATCTCACTAACTCCCCACTCCCCCTGTCTGACCACAACCTACTGACATTCTCTTCCCTCTCCTCTGTTAGTACGCATCCCCCACTCCACAAACTCACCCACCCTCGCAGAAATCTCAAACACCTCAATTTACAATCGCTCTCTGAGTCCCTCCTCCCTCTCACAGACATAGCCTCACTTAATGACACAGATGCTGCTGACACATTTTATAACACAACAATAAAAACCACACTTGATTCGGCCGCCCCCCTCACGCAGAGCAAAACTCGTACAATCAACAGGCAGCCCTGGCTGACCGGCCTGACCAAAGAGCTGAGACGGGCTTCCAGGGTTACCGAGCGGAGATGGAAGAGAACCCATTCTACCGAGCACCTCAACGCATACAAGCAGTCCCTTGCCAGCTTCAAGTCCACGCTCTCTGCCGCAAAACAAACTTACTTCGCATCTCTCATATCCTCCCTGTCTCACAACCCTAAACAGCTCTTCAACACTTTCAATTCTCTACTCCATCCCACAGCACCTCCTCCCTCTCCTCTCATTTCTGCTGAAGACTTTGCCTCCTTCTTTAAGCAAAAGATTGATACTATCAGAGAAGGCTTTGGCCCGCAGCCCCCAATGCCCCTCTTAGCCACTCAGCCCTGTTCTTCCAAAACCAGCTTCACCACCATGACAGAAGATCAGCTCTCCACTCTCCTGTCAAGATCACACCTCACCACTTGCGCACTTGACCCACTCCCGTCCCACCTCATCCCTAACTTTGCCACAGTCTTCATCCCTACTCTCACACACCTCTTCAACCTTTCACTTACAAATGTTTCATCCTTCAAACATGCTTCAATCACACCTATCCTCAAAAAGCCCTCCCTCGACCCATCCTCTGCGTCTAGCTATCGCCCGATATCTCTTCTCCCCTACGCCTCAAAACTACTGGAACAGCATGTATATCTTGAACTGTCCTCCCACCTTTCCTCCTGTTCCCTCTTTGACCGGTTACAATCAGGCTTTCGACCACATCACTCAACTGAAACTGCCCTAACTAAAGTCACTAACGACCTGCTAACCGCCAAGAGCAAGCGACACTACTCTGTCCTCCTTCTCCTGGACCTGTCTTCTGCCTTCGACACTGTGGACCATTCCCTCCTGCTACAGATTCTCTCATCTCTTGGCATCACAGACCTGGCCCTATCCTGGATCTCATCATACCTAACAGACCGAACGTTTAGTGTCTCCCTCTCACACACCACCTCCTCACCTCGCCCCCTGTCTGTCGGTGTTCCTCAAGGCTCAGTCCTAGCACCCCTACTCTTCTCCATCTACACTTTCGGCCTGGGACAGCTCATAGAATCCCACGGCTTGCAGTATCACCTCTACGCAGATGACACACAGATCTACCTATCTGGACCTGACCTCACCTCCCTACTGACCAAAATCCCACAGTGTCTGTCTGCTATCTCAGCCTTCTTTTCTGCTCGCTTTCTCAAACTGAACATGGACAAAACAGAATTCATCATCTTTCCCCCACCTCACTCTACCCCTTCACCAGACCTATCCATCAATGTCAATGGCTGCTCGCTTTCCCCAGTCCCACATGCTCGGTGCCTTGGGGTGATCATCGACTCTGCCCTCTCTTTCAAACCACATATCCAAGCCCTCGCCACCTCCTGCCGCCTGAAACTCAAAAATATTTCCCGGATCCGCTCATTCCTCAACCATGAAACCACAAAAACACTAGTGCATGCCCTTATCATCTCCCGCCTCGACTACTGCAACCTCCTACTGTCTGGCCTCCCCTCTAGCACTCTGCCACCACTCCAGTCCATCCTACACTCTGCTGCATGACTAATCCACCTGTCTCCCCGCTATTCCCCAGCCTCCCCCCTATGCCAGGCCCTTCACTGGCTCCCTATTGCCCAGAGGCTCCAGTTCAAAACCTTAACCATGACATACAAAGCCATCCACAACCTTTCTCCCCCATACATCTGTGACATGGTCTCCCGCTACCTACCTACACGCAACCTTCGATCCTCTCAAGATCTCCTTCTCGACTCCCCCCTCATCTCTTCTTCCCACAACCGCATACAAGACTTCTCCGGGCTTCCCCCATACTCTGGAACTCCCTGCCGCAAAACATCAGACTTTCACCAACAAAGGAGACCTTCAAGAAAAACCTGAAGACCCACCTGTTCCGACAAGCCTACAACCTGCAATGATCCTCAGTGTACTGAACCATCGTACAACCAGCTCTACTCTTTCCTAGTGTATTCTCACCCATCCCTGCAGTCTGTGAGCCCTCGCGGGCAGGGTCCTCTCTCCTTCTGTACTTGTGTGTCCCTTGTCCAGCACATGTTTATTGTACCTGTCTATATTTTCCCCTTTTCATATGTAAAGCGCCATGGAATAAATGGCGCTATATAAATGTATAATAATAATAATAATAATAAAATATTCCATATGATTCAGAGTGACCTGTTACAAATAACCTTTTACTTGTTCATAAAAGGTGCTAGTATTGTAAAGTGCGATGAAGTTTAATGCACATATTGTGCATTATGTACTTCAGCCGATTGCTGCAAAACAGGAAGTAATGTTAGAGGAGGGGGTATTATTTTGGCAACATTACACATAGAATACCTTGAAAACTTAGACACCAGAATAAATTAACAGCCCCCCTATCTTAAGCCTTTTAGCGCCATATCAATTATCAACATTTTCCTGAAGTTTTAATTCTAAGGATTTTTCACTACTTTTTATGATGTACAATAAAAAATTAAATTGTGGTTAGCCAGAAAAATTTATGTAAATACATTTCTGCCCAAAAATGACAAAAGTATTCTAGGAGTGATACCTTTTATTGGCTAACTAGAAGAATTATATTTGCAAGCTTGTAGAATACAAAGGCTCCTTCTTCAGGCTGGTTTACAAATTAATTACTGAGGCAAGAGCACAACATTTAAGAGATATTCCTATAGGAGCATTCCAACTCCATAGTTCCATTAATTGAAGAGCCGAACATCAGGCATTTAAATGTATAGAAGCCATGTCCAGACCACCTGTACAGTCTATAGTTGCATCAGTAGCTGCATTAAAATCACCCACGCATAATATAGGGCAGACCAGAAATGACGCAACTTTTGGGCAATCGATGACACCCCCCACCCGCGAATAGTTAGAGGTTACCATGCCACTTCTTTTGGCAAGCCAGGCTCTTTTTAGGGCTAGACACTTCTGACCTGTGAGATGCATCTCCTGTAAGCAAATATTTGACACATGTTTCTTAACAATTCATTACAATGGCTCTTTTAAATTTGGAATTAATCCCTCTCATTCCAGCTCAGTACATTAAAAGTCATCATCTCCAAAAATTGAAATTGTGTCTGACCCAGACATTATCACAGTCTGAATGCTGGAAAGGAGGAAAGTTGGGAGAGAACAAGAGCCTGAAGCAATCGCCATTACACACAACCAACACACATCATACCATACAGAAAACCATATGTAATTATTAAAAATAACGTTCCCCCAACAAGTAACATGGAATAACATTATTCCTGCTGTACCCTGTCTAGCACTAATTAACGTAGACTTAGACCCTAAATACTAACTAACTAAAGAACTACAGTTTTTTGGCAAAACCTGAGGACAAATACAACTGAAAGTTCCAAATCTGTGACCCTAGAAATGAAAGGTAGATAAGGTTAAAGCAGTTAGTATTTGGTAAGATAAACCTGATGAGTACACCCACTGGAACTCTTTATAACATCCAAGAGTTTACACAGCCATAGGTAAAAAAGCTGGAATGGTGTGGTGTTTTTCCCTCAGTCATTCTTATGTTGAGTATGAGGGGCAGCTTCAAATCACATCATCGCATTTGCAGGAGATGTGAAGAAAGATCTTTCAACCAGTTCTCAATGAAGGATATGGCATCAGCTCCTTCAGTTTTCTCCTGCAGGCCTACTATCCTGAGGTCATTTCTCCTGAGATGATTTTCAAAATCATCCTTTTTCACCAGAAGCATTGATTTGTTTCTTTAATTCGGCAATTTGACACGGCATAGGTCTTTGAGTATCCTCTACATCCGAGATTCTGCTCTCCGTATCTGATGTGTGTTCTCGTTTCCTGCAAGTCATGTTTCACAATCACAAAGTCTTCCCAGAGTTCGTTCACTTTAGTTACCATCATGGCTTGACAGTTGTTGATAGCTACGGCAATAGAATCTGGGCACATTTCTGGTCAATGTTTGTAGTGTTTGTAGTTTGTTTTTGAAATTAGGAAAGTAATAGCCCTCACTCCCCAATATGTCATTGCTTAGTAATTGTGCTAACATATATTAAATAGGGCAAAGAGTTTCCAACCTGAATGAGTTAACCTTGAATATTGTGCAAGAGAATATGGAATTGCATTTGGACAAGGATACTGAGGTGATCACCGCGGACCTGATCCTCTGCTGCACAGGAAGCAGGATTAATTCATCTTGCTACATTGATTCATTTGGTAAGTGGATGAAAAATAATGAATACAGTTATCAATAGTTGCAGAGCTGAAATTGTCATCTACACCAATTTGTATTAAAAAAATACTTTTTTGTAATGTTTGCCCAGAAACTCCCTGTTGACAAGATTGTTTAACCATGATTGACAGCTCAGCTTTTGAAACTACTGTTTTAACTACTTCACCCCCCCCAAGCCTGTTTTTCAGGCCAAATGACCAGGCCAAATTTTACAATTCTGACCAGTGTCACTTTATGTGGTAATAACTGTGGAATTCTTCTACAAATCCCACTGATTGTGGGATTGTTTTCCTGTGACATATTATACTTCATGATAGTCATAAAATTTGTTCGATAGGAATAGCATTTATTTCTGAAAAAAACGGAAATGTAAAAATTTAGCAATTTTCAAACTTTTAATTTTTATGCCCTTAAACAAGGGAGTTATGTCACACAAAATAGTTAATAAATAACATTTCCCACATGTCTACTTTAGATCAGCACCATTTTTGAAACATAAAAAAATATTAGGAAGTTAGAAGGGTTAAAAGTTGACCAGCTTTTTCTCATTTTTCCAACAAAATTTACAAAACTATTTTTGAGGGAGCATCTCACATTTAAGTGACTTTGAGGGGCCTATATGACATAAAATACCCCAAATTGACACCATTCTAAAAACTGCACACTTCAAGGTGAGCAAAACCACACTCAATAAGTGTATTAACCTTAAACATTTAACTTTTCTTCACAATAATTTTACTTTACCCCTTTACCCCCAAAGCCTGTTTTCACCTTCATGACCAGGCCAATTTTTACAATTCTGACCAGTGTCACTTTCTGAGGCAATAACTCTGGAACGCTTCAATGGATCCCACTGATTTTTAGATTTGTTTTTTCAAGGCACACTATAATTCATGATGGTGGTAAAATTTCTGTGATATGACTTGCCTTTAGGGGGTCTATATGACAGAAAGTACTCAAAAGTGACACCATTCTAAAAACTGCACCCCTCAAGGTACTCAAAACCACATTCAAGAAGTTTAAAAATCCTTCAGGTGCTTCACAGGAATTTTTGGAATTTGGGAAAAAAAAAGAATAGTTAACCTTTTTTCACAAAAAAATTACTTTAGACCCCAATTTGTTTATTTTCACAAGGGTAACACGAGCATTACGTGATCTTTGGGAGGCAGAATGAACAAAACAGGTGAAGAATTGGTTTTATTTATTAACCCCTTCACCCCCAAGGGTGGTTTGCACGTTAATGACCGGGCCAATTTTTACAATTCTGACCACTGTCTCTTTATGAGGTTATAACTCTGGAACGCTTCAATGGATCTTCGCGATTCTGAGACTGTTTTCTCGTGACATATTGTACTTCATGTTAGTGGTAAAATTTCTTCGATATAACTTGCGTTTATTTTTGAAAAAAAACGCAAATATGGCGAAAATGTTAAAAATTTTGCAATTTTCAAACTTTGAATTTTTTTTCCCTTAAAACAGAGAAATATGTCACACAAAATAGTTAAGAAATAACATTTCCCACATGTCTACTTTACATCAGCACAATTTTGGAACAAAATTTTTCTTTGTTAGGAAATTAGAAGGGTTAAAAGTTGACCAGTGATTTCTCATTTTTACAACAAAATTTACAAAGCCATTTTTTTAGGGACCACCTCACATTTGAAGTCACTTTGACGGGTCTATATGGCAGAAAATACCCAAAAGTGACACCATTATAAAAACTGCACCCTCAAGGTACTCAAAACTACATTCAAGAAGTTTATTAACCCTTCAGGTGCTTCACAGGAGCTGAAGCAACGTGGATGGAAAAATTAATATTTAACTTTTTAGCCACAAAAATTATCTTTTACAAACTTTTTTTTATTTTCACAAGGGTAAAAGGAGAAAATGGACAGATAAAGTTGTTGTGCAATTTCTCCTGAGTACGCCAATACCCCATATGTGGGGGAAAACCACTGTTTGGGCACACGGCAGAGCTCGTAAGGGAAGGAGCGCCGTTTGACTTTTTCAAACTAAAATTGGCTGGAATTGAGATTGGACGCCATGTCGTGTTTGGAGAGCCCCTGATACGCCTAAACAGTGGAAACCCCCCACAAGTGACACCATTTTGGAAACTAGACCCCCTAAGGAACTTATCTAGATCTGTTGTGAGCACTTTGAACCCCAAAGTGTTTCACAAAAGTTTATAATGCCTGGGTGTGAAAAAAAAAAAAACAATTTTCCACAAAAATGATTTTTTAGTCCCAAATTTTTGATTTTTCCCAAGGAAATTGGACCCCAAAACTTGTTGTCCAATTTGTCCTGAGTACGCTGATACCCCATATGTGGGGGGGAAACTGTTTGGGCGCACGGCAGGGCTTGGAAAAGAAGCAGTAACGTTTTGGAATGCAAACATTGATGGGGGTCATGTTCCGTTTGTAGTGCCCCAGATGAGCCTAAACAGTGGAAACCCCCCACAAGTGACCCCATTTTGGAAGCTAGACCCCTAAGGAACTTATCTAGATCTTTGGTGAGCACTTTGAACCCCCAAGTGCTTCACACAAGTTTATAATGCCCGGGCATGAAAATAAAAAATCCTATTTTTTTCCCACAAAAATTATCTCTTAGTCACTAATTTTTTATTTTCCCATAGGTAACAGGAGAAATTGGACCACAAAATTTGTTGTCCAATTTGTCCTGAGTACGCTGATACCCCATATGTGGGGGGGAACCACTGTTTGGGCGCATGGCAGAGCTCGGAATGGAAGGAGCACTATTTGACTTTTTCCAACCAAAATTGGCTGGAATTGAGATTGGACGCCATGTTGCATTTGGAGAGCCCTGATGTGCCTAAACAGTGGAAACCCCCCACAAGTGACCCCATTTGGGAAACTAGACCCCCTAAGGAACTTATCTAGATCTTTGGTGAGCAATTTGAACCCCCAAGTGCTTCACACAAGTTTATAACGTAGAGCCGTAAAATTAAAAAATTATATTTTTTCCACAAAATTGATCTTTTCACCCCAATTTTTATTTTCCCAAGGGAAACAAGACTCCAAAAGTTATTGTGCAATTTGTCCTGAGTGCGCTGATACCCCATATTGTGGGGGTAAACCACTGTTTGGGTGCATGGCAGAGTTTGGAAGGG
The DNA here is from genome assembly GCA_033576555.1 of Oophaga sylvatica. Taxonomy (NCBI): domain Eukaryota; kingdom Metazoa; phylum Chordata; class Amphibia; order Anura; family Dendrobatidae; genus Oophaga; species Oophaga sylvatica. The sequence goes on from JARQOD010000003.1 coordinate 489,190,467, forward strand.
AAGGAGCGCCGTTTGACTTTTTCAACGCAGAATTGGCTGGATGCCATGTCGTGTTTGGAGAGCTCCTGATCTGCCTAAACAGTGGAAACCCCCACAAATGACACCATTTTGGAAACTAGACCCCTCACGGAACTTATCTAGATGTGTGGTGAGCACTTTGAACCCCAAAGTGCTTCACAGAAGTTTATAACGTACAGCCGTAAAATAAAAAAATTCTTTTTTTTTTTTTTACAAAAATGATTTTTTAGCCCCCAATATTTTATTTTCACAAGGGTAGCAGGAGAAATTGGACCCCAAAAGTTGTTGTCCAATTTGTCCTGAGCATGCTGATACCCAATATGTGGGAGTAAACTACTGTATGGGCGCACGTCGGGGCTCGGAAGGGAAGTAGTGACGTTTTGGATTGCAGACTTTGATGGAATGGTCTGGGGGAGTCATGTCGCATTTGGAGAGCCCCTGATGTGCCTAAACAGTGGAAACCCCCCACAAGTGACCCATTTTGGAAAATAGACCCCACAAGGAACTTATCTAGATGTGTGGTGAGCACTTTGAACCCCGAAGTGCTTCACAGAAGTTTATAACGTACAGCCGTAAAAATAAAAAATCCTTTTTTTTTTTACAAAAATGATTTTTTCGCCCCCAATATTTTATTTTCACAAGGGTAACAGGAGAAATTGGACCCCAAAAGTTGTTGTCCAATTTGTCCTGAGTACGCTGATACCCAATATGTGGGAGTAAACTACTGTATGGGCACACGTCGGGGCTCGGAAGGGAAGTAGTGACGTTTTGGATTGCAGACTTTGATGGAATGGTCTGGGGGCGTCATGTCGCATTTGGAGAACCCCTGATGCGCCTAAACAGTGGAAACCCCCCACAAGTGACCCCATTTTGGAAAATAGACCCCACAAGGAACTTATCTAGATGTGTGGTGAGCACTTTGAACCCCGAAGTGCTTCACAGAAGTTTATAACGTACAGCCGTAAAAATAAAAAATCCTTTTTTTTTTTACAAAAATGATTTTTTCGCCCCCAATATTTTATTTTCACAAGGGTAACAGGAGAAATTGGACCCCAAAAGTTGTTGTCCAAATTGTCCTGAGTACGCTGATACCCAATATGTGGGAGAAAACTACTGTATGGGCACACATCGGGGCTCGGAAGGGAAGTAGTGACGTTTTGGATTGCAGACTTTGATGGAATGGTCTGGGGGCGTCATGTCGCATTTGGAGAGCCCCTGATGCGCCTAAACAGTTGAAACCCCCACAAGTGACCCCATTTTGGAAAATAGACCCCACAAGGAACTTATCTAGAAGTGTGGTGAGCGCTATGAAACCCCAAGTACTTCACAGAAGTTTTATAACATACAGCCGTAAAAACAAAAAAAATCATTTTTTTTTTTACAAAAATGATTTTGTCGCCCCCAGTTTTTTATTTTCCCAAGGGTAACAGGAGAAATAGGCCAAATTGCACAATAACTCTTGGGGTCCAGAGTATGCTGATACCCCATATGTGGGGTAAACTACTGTTTGGGCGCATGGCAGAGCTCAGAAGTGAAGGAGCACCATTTGACTTTTTCAACGCAGAATTGGCTGGAATTGAGATCAGACGCCATGTCACATTTCGAGAGCTCCTGATGTGCCTAAACAGCAGAAACCCCCCAATTCTAACTCCAACCCTAACCCCAAACACCAATAACCCTAGTCCCAACCCTAACCACAAACCTAACCCTAACACACCCATAACCCTAATCCCAACCCTAATCCTAACGTTAGCTCCAACCCTAACCCTAATACTAACGTTAGCGCCAACCCTAACCCTAACTTTAGCCGCAACCCTAACCCTAACGGGAAAATGGAAATAAATACATTTTTTTAATTTTATTATTTTTCCCTACCTAAGGGGGTGATAAAGGGGGTTTGATTTACTATTTATAGCGGGTTTTTATGATTGGCAGCTGTCACGCTAAAAGACGCTTTTTATTGCAAAAAATAGTTTTTTGCATCACCACATTTTAAGAGCTATAATTTTTGCATATTTTGGCCCACAGAGTCATGTGAGGTCTTATTTTTTGCGGGACGAGTTGACGTTTTTATTTGTACCATTTTTGAGCACATGACATTTTTTGATCGCTTTTTATTTCGATTTTTGGGTGGTTAGAATGAACAAAAATCAGCAATTCATGAATTTCTTTTGGGGGAGGCGTTTATACCGTTCCCGTGTGGTAAAATTGATAAAGCAGTTTTATTCTTCGGGTCAGTACGATTATGGCGATACCTCATTTATATCATTTTTTTAGGTTTTGGCGCTTTTATAGAATGAAAACAATTTTATATAAAAAATCATTATTTTTGCATCGCTTTATTCTGCGAGCTATAACTTTTTTATTTTTTGGCTCATGATGCTGTGTCACGGCTCGTTTTTTGCGGGACAAGATGTCGTTTTCAGTGGTACCATGTTTATTTATATCGGTCTTTTTGATCGCGTGTTATTTCACTTTTTGTTTCGGCGGTATGATGATAAAGCATTGATTTTTTGCTTCGTTTTTTTTTTTTTTTTTTAAGGGGTTCACTAAAGGGTTAACTAGTGGGACAGTTTTATAGGGGGGGTTGTTACGGACGCAGCGATACTAAATATGTGTACTTTTATTGTTTTGTTTTTTTTATTTACAGGAAAAAATGAATTTATTGGGGAATATTTTTTTTTTTTTTTATGATTTTTTTTTACACTTTTTATTTTTACTTTTTTTACTTTTTTACTTTGTCCCAGGGTGGGACATCACAGTATTTTATCAGATACGCGTCTTAGGCATCGCTGCCAGGCTTCCCCAGCGCCTGCTCTCAGCAGGCACTGAGGAAGCCGCCTCCCTGCAGGACCCCGGCGCCATCTTGGATCCGGGGACCTGGAGGGAGGACGGACCCTCGGAACAGCGCGACACATCGCGCTGCTCTGAGGGTCTCAGGGGAGCGCGCAGGGAGCCCCCTGCCTGCGCGATCCTCCCCTGTGCCCCGGGTACACCGCGATCATGTTTGATCGCGGTGTGCCAAGGGTTAATGTGCCGGAGCGGTCCGTGACCGCTCCTGACACACAGTCACGGGTGTCAGCTGTGATAATCGGCGGGAGCGCAGCTGATCGCCCATGACGTACTATTCCGTCCATGGGAATTAGGTCCAGGGTCACATGGACGGAATAGTACGTCTGATGGCAGAGAGGGGTTAAGTATAAGTGATTAGATGACTTTATTCTCTGAGTCGGTGCGATTACAGCAATACCAGATGTTTGGCTGCTGTCACACAGTAAAAGACGCTTTGGATTGCAAAATATAGTTTTTGCATCCCCATATATTGAGAGCTTTAATTTTTACATATTTTGGCCCACAGAGTAATGTGAGGGTTTGTTGTGTTTTTTTTTTTTTTTTTTTTTTTGCAGGACGAGTTGACATTTTTATTGTTACCATTTTCAGACATATGATATTTTTTGATCTCTTTGTATTCTGATTTTTGGGAGGCAGAATAAACAAAAACAGCAGTTCAGGATTTTTTTTTTGGGGGGGGGTTATGTTGTTCCACTTGTAGAAAAATTGATAAGGCAGTTTTATTCTTCGGGTCAGTACGATTACAGCGATACCATAGTTATATAGTTTTTTATATTTTTGGAGCTTTTACACAATAAAAACTATTTTATAGAAAAAATAATTATTTTTGCATCGCTTTATTCTGAGATCTATAACTTTTGTATTTTTCTGCTGATAGGGCTGTAACATGGCTTATTTTTTTGCAGAACAGGACATTTCAGCGATACCATGTTTTTTATATTCATCTTTTTCATTGCATTTTATTCCACTTTTAGTTCGGCGTTATGATGATATAGCATTGTTTTTTGCCTTTATTTATTTATTTTATGCTGTTCCCTAAAGGGGTTAACTAGTAGGACAGTTTCATAGGTCGGGTCGTTCCAGACACGGGATACCAAATATCTGTACTTTTATTGTTTGTTTTGATTTTTTTCTTCAGAATATTCATTCATGGGTACAATATTATAATTTTTATTTTTTTATTTTTTGTTTGTTTTTTTAATATTTTTTACAATTTTTTAACATTTTTTCTAACTTTTTAAAAATTTTTACTTTGTCCCATTATGAGACTAACATTTTTTGCAGGCTGATTGCCTGTATAGCATGGGGATGCAGCAGCATGCCTGTGCTACGCAAACTGTCAGCACTGGACTGACAGATAAAGTTGCTAATCATGCACTGCACATGATCATCGGGTCACCATGGCAACGATCGGGTCCCCACAATGACATCATGGGGTCTCTGATCCAAAGGCAGAGGGGCTGTCTTCCTTCTGCCAACTCCCGAAATGCTGTAATCGCGCTCAATTGCAGCATTTAGGGGGTTAAAGTGTCGAGAGCGGTGCGGGACTGCTTCTGCTACTGAGTGCCGGGTGTCAGCTGTCAGAATCAGCTGACACCCGGCTGCGATCGCGGGCACAGCCCGTGTGCGCACAAAATCACCTGGACGTATCCATACATCTCAGGTCAATTAGTCTCTGAGATGTATGGATATATCCAAGGTTGGAAAGGGGTTAAACATATATATTTTTTTTTATCACAAGGGTAACAGGACAAAATGGACACCAAAATTTGTTGTGAAATTTCTCCCGAACATGCTGATACGCTATATGTGGAGAAAACTATTGTTTGGACACACAGCAGGGCTCGGAAGGCAAGTAGTACAGTTTGACTTTTTGAATGCAAAATTGGCTGGAATCGACAGCGGACAAAATGTCGTATTTGGAGAGCCCCTGATGTGCCTAAACAGTGGAAACCCTCCACAATTGACCCCATTTTGGAAATTAGACCTCTCAAAGAATTTATCTAAATGTGTGCCAAGCATCTTGAACACCAGGTGTTCAAGATGAACACTATTGAACACAATAGCCTGATGATGGGACTACTAGTCCCATCCGGCTATGTCTGCTGTCACATAGAACAGTGACAGCATTAGCCGATTATGGGATAGTAGTCCCATCATCCAGCTACTGTGTTCAATAGTAAAAAAAAACATTCACATACTCACCAAACAGTTAATCCCTGACGCCCTCAATCGCCTGCAAAAAAAATAAAATAATAAACCAACACAATATTCCCTGTTACAATGTAATCCATCTAAACGAGTGTCCCACAACCATCTCCCATGTAGAGCTGTCACATCGGGAGATGTGACTGCTCTACAGGGGCTCCGGTATACAGTGACAGAAGGTGATCCTTCCGCAGTGTATCACTCCGCCGCCTAGAGGTCACCGGATTTCGTCCTGTCACTTGCGGCACCGCTGCGTGGGAAAATTGTCACGCAGTGGTAGTGCCGTAAACTGAGAGCACGAACTCCGATGAACTACACTGCGGGAAAATTATCTCCAGTCAGTGTGTCACCGGAGGCCGGTAGAGCAGTCACATCTCCCGAACAGCTCTACACGGGAGATTGTCGTGGAACACTCGTTATTAAATGGATTACATCGGAACAGGGAGTATTTGTGTTGGTTTATTTTTTTTTGCAGGAGATCGATGGCGTCGCAGGATTTAAGCGTATGATAAATATGGCAAACTGTGTTGTGTTTTCTTTCATTAAAAGATTTTATTCTGGCTGTGTCTTTATTTAACATGTAACAACTATAGGATTAGTAATGGATCGGTGTCTTATTGACACCTCTCCATTACTAAGCTGTTGGCTTGATGTCACCTTACAATACAAAGGTGACATCAACCCCACAACTATTATCGCACTTGACACCGCTGCAGGGCAAGTGGGAAGAGAAAGGCTAAATGCCAGAATTGGCGCATCTTAGAGATGCGCCATTTCTGGTGCGTCTGCGAGCTGGTGTTTTTAGCCAGGAAGGGGCCAATATTCATGGTCCCTTCCTAGGCTATTAATATCAGCCTGCAGTTGTCTGCATAGCCTTTTTTAGCTATTAATTATAGGGAGACCACACGTCATTTTTTTTTTTTTTTGAGGCTCCCGATTTTAATAGACAGTATAGGCTAAATATACAGCTGTGAGCTGATATTAGTAGCCTGGCAAATTCCATGGGTATTACCCCCTTCCCAGTCTATAAACATCTGCCCCAGTCGCTGGCTTTCCCTGTTCTGGTTTTGAAAATTGCGCGGGAGCCCCCGCCATTTTTTTTTCCATTTTTTTTTTTTTTAAATTAAACAGATATTGTGTTTTTAAGGCCAGGGTCACACTTGCGAGAGTCTCGCACCTCAATACCCGGCACTACTGCCAGCATAAAAAAGAAAGTTGGGGCAAAAAGCCCTAGCCAGCTCACCAACCAAGTCGAGGCGTGGAGTAAAGTCCAGACCATCAGACGTGCAGCTCAACCAGAATAAAAAGGGATCACTCCAGCTTCAGACGTGAATACTCTTTAATCGTGAGTGTAAAATACAATCATGAGAGAAACTCCTCCATAAAAGTGGAGACAGCTGTGTCTCCTACGCTACTATAGCGCATCCACTTTTATGGAGGAGTTTCTCTCATGATGGTACTACTGCCAGCTCTCAGGACTGCCGTGTGTGGCTGCATGTATTTCTATGCAGCTGCAGTGCCGGGTATTGAGGTGCAAAGTTTCTCGCAAGTGTGACCCCGGCCTAATGCAGACTTTGTGTGTGTGTATCTTTAACTCTTTATGTACCATTTTATTATGTTCATTACTAAACATAGGGCTTGGTATTTATCTATTAATAGATATATCTATATATAGATATAGCTATAGTTATATGTATATATAGATATATATAATGTAAAACAGTAAGAATGGAATGGCACTCACCAGGTGAAATGATCAAGTCATTATTGCAAAAACATACAAACGGGAGCTGAATACAGGAGTAAGGACGATCGTTTCGCGCAAGATGCGCTTCCACAGGTCATATGTGAAAGTGGAAACTGGACCGCAACCAATCACATGACAGGAATTTCTGCTGTTGATGACATAATCCACTGGGTTTAGTGATTGACTGCAGCAGTGATACATGCAGTAGTTATGTTGCCACTGCAGCTAAAACACTGAGACCTGATGAGCTACCGGGAGCTGGTGTTACGCCGAAAGAGGGTGAGTACTATCACTTCTTTTATTTCCTTTTTTTTTTTTATTACTATCTGATCTATTGTGATCCACTTCTCTAATAGTGTTAGTTACACCCATTTTAACCTTCTGTTGGGAAAAGCTTTTCATTTTGTTGCGATCTACAATTAGTATTGTTTTTTTGAGGGGGATTCACCATTAGGAATTTCCAAAAAAATATGATACTGTTCTATAAAATCTGATATTATGGTGACAAGTCATACCCTGAGTCTTTTACTGACACACAAATATATTTTATATAATTATTATTTTTAAAACTAAATAACTTTTTATCATTAAGGTGATAAAGTGTCAAGCAACGGAGCTTTAAAAGTGAATGATTATCTTCAAGTGGAAGGATATAATAATATTTATGCTGTCGGAGATTGTGCAGATTTAAGCGAACCTAAGATGGCCTATCATGCAGGCTTACATGCCAAGATTGCTGTAACCAACATCATTCACAGTCTTATGGAGAAACCGCTGAAGACCTATAAAACAGGTACTTATGGGCTAAAAAGACCCAACTTTTTTTTGTCTGTTGGATAGTAGATAATTTAAAATTCAAATAATGTTCTTTATCTCTTTAGGTCCTGTCAGTATGCTTGTGTCTATGGGTCGAAACGATGGAGTCGGTCAGTACAATGGTTACTACATAGGACGTTGTCTTGTCACTGTATTGAAAAGCAGAGACGTGCTGGTTACAAAAAGCTGGAAGGAAATGGGGCAGAAGATGCCAAAATAACTTTTTTTTTTGTACTACTTCCACTACTACCTCACAGTAACATCACTTTATTATTTACTGTACGGAGAATATTAATATGCAAGTGTTTAATGCAAAAGCCTATTTATAAACCATCACTGTAAAGGTGGTTGTCCAGCTAGAGAAAACAAAAATAAAACTCATGCTCACCTACCTAACCCTACCGCTCCTCTTCCAGTGTTACTCAGTTCCCTCTCCATTCTTCATCTAGGATGGTGTGAGAATGTGACCACTATTGTCAAATAATGACAATGATCATGACCAAAGTGTCACTGCTGTAGCCATTCAATGATCATATGACCAGAACATGATGCACAGAAACCAGCAATGTGTCAAAGAGGTGTATTTTTGTTTTTTCGATGATTTTCACTGTGATTCCTGTAGATAAATTGTCATGACACCAGTAGCCATTTCAGCAAAATTTGTGTTTTAAAAGCCTAATGGTCATTCTCTTCAGAGGCCAGCAATGTGCCAAAATAGTAGCATATGTCCATATACACACGTGGTCAAAATTGTTGGTACCCTTCATTTAATGACAGAAAAGCCCACAATGGTCATAGAAATAACTTAATCTGACAAAAGTAATAATAAATCAAAAATCTATGAAAATGAACAAACTAAAGTTAGACACTGCTTTTCAACCATGCTTCCACAGAATTTAAGAAATAAAAATAAAACGAGGGGTTCCAACAATTGTGACCACGTGTGTATATGGCATTGCTATAACCAGGAGAACCCGCTTAACATGTTAATGGTCTGAGAGGCAAGAGATTAGGGCCTCAATTAAGTTGTTTTTTAATACCAGGAAGCACAATATAATGGAGAACTGTCTTTTTACTATTGCACAAGTTGAGCACAACACATTGCTTATCTGTGGAAAAGTTACAGACATCATCCACTGCACATTGATTTCTGTAAAATACCTGTGGTGTCAAAGTCAACATACCTCTAAATAAATTTGTTGATATGTATAGTTTCTTGGGGGTTTAATAATGTAATAATACCTTTTGGGGTTCTGCAATTACGTACAACATGTCACAGAAAAACCATTAAAAAATCTGCAGTCCAAGCCAAATGGTGTTTCTTTAACCTTCTGAGCCTTGATGTATGCCCAAAGTTTACAACCGCTTGTGGAATTTTGCGGTAATTGGAAGAAATTGCTTTAAAAAATTGTGTTGTATAATTTAAAAATAATGTAAGCTAAAACTGCAAATTTTTAGAAAATTGTATAATTTGTATAAATTTTGTGAAATATCTATGGTGTCAAACTCCTAGCTTTCATACATCCCGGTATCATGGGTCAGTCCCGCTATGTCAGGGCTCTGTCCCGACTCTAATGCTCACCTCTCTCTGACGTCATCATTGTTATGTGACTTCTCCTTGTGGGGGGGCAAAGCCACATGTCTCTGCTCTGAGCTAAATTAAATAAACAATTTTCTTTTCTGGTCTCCCCAAGACTCAAAATTGTGATCTCTTGTTCACAGGCAGCAGCTCTAGCTATGAGCCACAGCCCACTATGCTTAACTTGGGAGCATTTGGTAATCTTGAGCTGTACTGCAGGCATTGACACCAAAAGCAGATTGTACAGGTGCATAGAGATACATTGTGCATAGCAGTGTATTTCTGTGTCCCTGTATTCTAGAGTGAAGAAAAAGCCAGATTTTTTTTGTTCCTATAAAACTACTAATATTAAAAAAAAAACTATTACAAAAATGTTATCTTTTTGTTGTGAGTCTTCCTGAGACTTGAATCCACAACCTCTATAATTGCAGACTACAGTTAAAACCATGAGCCGTTGGCTCCAGTACTGTCACTGGAAAAATTTGTTTTACTTTTATCTGTATTGCATCCACTAACCCTACAGGCAGATTATACTTGTACATAGAGATACATTGTATACAACAGTGTATTCCTGTGTCCCATATTCTAGAGGGAGAATAACAGATTTTTTTCATCCCATAAAATTACTGAAAAATAATGAAAAACACTAATTTTATTTTTAAATAATAAACATTACAAACCTGCAAATAAATGGACATATTGGGTGTCCCTGTAATCGTAACTCCCAGCACAACACAGTAATCAGATTAAGGAGGATTGATAAATGGCATAAGTGATACTTTTTATGGTCTGAATAGAAAAAAAAAAAGAAGAATGTAATTCTGAGGCTGTGTTTGCATGTAGCATAAATGCTGTGTTTTTTCCACTGTGTTTTTTCTGCAGGTATCTACACAACACAATAACAATCTTCTTTGATCATTGTGTGTTTTGTGTTTCTTTATTCGTTTCTCCACCTTATTTGATGCAGTTTTGGTGCGAATATGAATCCGCATTTTTAATGCTTTTTTAATACTACAAGAAAACTTTGGTTCTGCACTTAGAAATGCAATGGCTTTTTTTTCCCTTGTGTTTTTTCAGGCTCCACTTAGCAGTCTATAGAGAAAAAGTACCAAAACCGCAGAGTTCAGCAGCATCTTTAGATGCACCAAGGGCAGAGTTTTCATAAAATTGCATCCACTTGCTTTGACATTTAGACTGTATTCACATGTATCGAAAATGCGTATTTTCTGCTGCTTTATTGCACAGAAATTCTGCTGCATTTGACTGTGTAAGCAAAGTGGATGTGATTTTATGAGAACTGAACTCACTGTGCATCTAAAGACGCTGCTGAACTGTGTGGTTTTGGTGCTTTTTTTTTTCCCCAAGAGTCTCATATCGCATGTGAGAAACTGCAGTTACTTAAAGTGCAGAATCAAAACTTTTCTGTACTGTAAAAAACATATTATTAGCGCGGTTTCACATCTGCACTGAAAAATGCAACAGAGATGCAGTAATTACAATATTGTGTAGTTTGAAGAAAACAAAAAATACAATATTTACGCTATGTTTGAACTTGGCCTTGCAAGATATAAAAACTCCAGATGTTACCGTATATACTCATGTATAAGCCGACCCGTGTATAAGCCGACCCCCCCCCCTAATTTTGCCACAAAAAACTGGGAAAATGTATTGACTCGCGTATAAGCCTAGGGTGGAAAATGCAGCCGCTACTGGTAAATTACAAAAATAAAAATAGATACCAATAAAAGTCAAAATAATTGAGACATCAGTAGTTTAAATGTTTTTGAATATCCATATTGAATCAGGAGCCCCATATAATTCTCCATACATTTAATGATGGGTCCCATAAGATGCTCCATACAAAATACTCCCCATATAATGCTCCATAAAGGTTAATAATGGCCCCATATGCTCTATAGATTATGCCCCCATATGCTCCATAGATTATGCCCCATATTCTCCATAGATTATGCCCCATATGCTCCATAGTATAGGTCCCTTATGCTGCTGCTGCAACTAAAAAAAAATGAAATGACATACCTCTAGTCACTGGGGGCCAGGTGCTGGTGCCCTGAGCAGGTGGGGACACCGGCACACTATGGGGGACAGGTGCCGGTGTCACCGCTCGCTCATGGCCCCAGCACCTGAGATATTCACCTGTTCCCGGTCCACCGCTGCACGCCACTGTCTTTCTGTTCCTCTGTCAGTGACTGTTCAGGCAGAGGGTGCAATGACGTAGTTAGTGCGTGCCGCGCCCTCTGCCTGAACGTCACAGCCAGAGGATGAGGAGGTCAGAGCGGTGCGCAGCGGTGGACCGGGGACAGGTGAATATCGCATATACTCACCCCCTCCTGGCGTGTCTCTGCAGCCCCTGCTCTTCTCCCGCTGTCTCCGGCAGCTATTCCTTCAGCGGTCACGTGGTATCGCTCATTATAGTCATGAATATATGCATATTCATGACTATAATGAGCGGTACCACGTGACCGCTGCAGGAAGGAGCCTGAGATCGTGGAAGAAGCAGGGGGGCTGCCGACCCCCCAGTATATGACTCGCGTATAAGGGGGACTTTCAGCCTTAAAAAATGGGCTGAAAATCTCAGCTTATACGCGAGTATATACGGTATATAGTGAAGCTACATAAAAATGAAAAAGTTCTGGCTGTTATGACTGTGAATGAATGAACAAAAAATAAATCCATAGGGCCCAACTAGAAATGAGCATGACACACGTGGTTGTGTGCCACGGTTCGGGGAGCACCTGGAGAGGCCTAAGTAAGCAAGCAACTGGTTCTTCACTAGAGCTCCTGATGGTGTGGTTGGATTTGAACCCAGGTGGATGTCAGGTGCTACTCCAGGACAGACCCCAAAGCCACAGCAGCTGACACCCAAAGGGGCAGGAAAGCAGGACCAGCCAGGAACTGGTTAACAGGAGGACGTGCAGCTGGTAAACAGAACTGATTCTGAATCAGGACTGCACAGCTGGTAAACAGGACTAGAGTTGAATGAAAATTTCAATGTTCGGTTTGGATTACGATCACCGAATTTGCAATATTCACCGATTTATTTGCCTAAAATATCCAAAAGCCATTCAAGTCAATGGGAGGCAAAAACAAATGCATATACAACACCTTTAAACGGGCCCAAAAGCTGCCAAAACACATCAAAGGAGGGACAGACACTAGGAAAATGGCCTCAATTCACCCACAGTACAAATTAAAGCATGGCACGGCAGCAGTCAGCTAGGCATGAGGTATCGGGGTCTGAGCCAGCATTTACAGCTTTGAATTGAACTTCAAATTAAGAAGAGTTGGGGGTGAGGGATCAGTGTAGGCCTGCTGTGCTGGATACCACATGCAACAACTCAACCTGCTTTCATTCTCAGCCACACTCAAGTGGCACAAATATCAGTTTCGTAGACTATTATTGTCAGTAAAATCTAAGGATAGTAGCACGGGTAGCTGACTCCAAGGAAGTGGATGCCTGACAGTCTCGGAGGCCTACTGCTACAGGTAACAAACATGAAAGAGACCCAACCAGGAGTCTACACATTTACAAAAATTATTAGCAGACACCAACAAAGTGGCATCAATTTCACCAGAGTAGAAATAGTATAATGGAGATTGATATCTCTTTCACTACAGCCAACAGATGGAGAGACCCAACCAGGACTCTCCACGTTTCCAAAAATTATTGACAGACACCACCAAAGTGGCATAAATTTCAAAAGAGTAGAAATAGTATAATAGGCATCGACATCTATATCACTACAGCTAACCCATCACATGGACACTCAACCAGGAGTGTCCACATTTCCAAAAATTAGGGCCTGATACCACTGAAGTGGCATAAATTTCACAAGAGTAGAAATAGTATAATTGGGACTGACATGTCTTCCACTGAAGCCTACCAAGCAGATATAGACCCAATGAAGAGTCTTCAAATTTAAAAAAATGATGACCTGACACCACCGAAGTGGCACAAATTTCACGAAAGTAGAAATAGTATAATAGGGACTGACATGTCTTCCACTACAGCCAACCCAGCAGATGGAGACCAACCATGACTGTTCACATATCCACAAATTTGTGTTAACATCTGCAGCAGCAGCAATAGCAGGCACAGAAGCCACACTAAAGATATGAGTGCAATTATGCGAGATTAATGCAACACACAAAAAAATGCAACATCGCCTAACTTGTACAGTCTGCGATTGGGGTGCAAAAGTCCTTGGAGATCCATGACTTGTTCATCTTGATAAAAGTTAGGCAGTATACACTTTCAGGGGACAGCCGGCTGCACTTATCCATCAGGACACCACCCGCAGCGCTGAAGAAATGTTCTGAGATGGCATGATAAAACCTCCAAGTCGAGAGAGTAGAGCTTAGGCCACTCATCCAATTTTGAAGACCAAAATGTGAAAGGATCCAAACTCTCCCTGATGGCATTGATATTCAGTTCTAGATACTACTGCGCGATCCTCTCCATTCGATCTCCACGTGTCAGACTTGGACTCTGTTGAGCTGGTGCACGAACTGGTCTAAAAAAGGTGTCAGAGGACTCACAGAAATTGCTTCTTCACTTACACTACTGCTGCTGCTGCTAATGTTTTGGCGTGATGAATTGACGTGCCGCAGGTTGGAAGTCTAGAGCTGAGATGCACACTGTGTGCCTCACTGGTTTCTTGGGGAAAACCTCTCTTAAGGTTGTGTAAAAGCGTGTTTCGATACTCCAGCATTCGCAGGTCCCTTCCAGGGAGGGAAGTGTTGTGAATGTGCTAGAGATGGTTTCTGAGCAGAGGCTCCCTCTGGTGGTTACAGACAGTACTAAACCTTCCAGCGAGGAATGGCAATCTGGGATCACTGACTGGACTGATATAAGAGAGGTTCCCTCCCATGATGGTCGCCGGTGATCAATTGTTCTTGTCTCAATTGTGGTTCCTGGTTCATTTGGAAGTTTGCTGGAGTCTTGCCTGCATCTGCTGCTTTCAGATAAGATATTTTCTGCTTTTCTTTTTGTGCTTGCTTTTTGCATAGCTTTCTGCACTTTTGTGGAGGTCAGCCGGGTGCCCTCCTGGGGCTTGTGCTCCTCTCAGTTTATCTGTAGCCACTGTTATTTGTTCATTTGCTTTTCCTGTTTTTTTCAGTGACTGCGGCTTGGTTTTGTTACACCAGAGATCTGATTTAGGTGGATGAGATCGTGTGATCTCAGGTTTTTTGGCAATCAGAAGTGTTGGTATTTTTTAGGGTTTTTTTGTTGGATTGCAGTCAGAATTCTTTCCTGTACTTTTCTGTCTAGACAGATTGGGCCCCAGCGTTTGCTCATTCTATTTTCTGTCTGTATCCGTGCTTTCTTCTTGTCTAACCGCCATTACATGTTTGGGGGCTTCCTATTTTCTTTGGGGATCTGCTCCGGGGCAGATAGCTTTCATCTTTCTGCCTTTAAGTGTAGTTATCTCTCAGGCTGTGACGAGGCATCTAGGATCAATGTAGGAATGCTCCACGGCTACCTCTAGTTGTGTGGTTAGTTCAGGTTACTGCAATCCAATAGATTCCAGCCTCTCTGGTGTATTACCGTTTTTGCTATTTCTCAGCTACCTAAATATAACAGGGAAGTATCTGGCAAATTTTGGTCTATAATGTGGAATTAACAGAGTGGCAACCCAGTAGTCAGCACTATTTTGGAATCATAACTATACGGGGATCATGTTGCAGATAGTGCAGCAAGAAGGCACTGATGCACTCATGTCGAGCTCTTCCATGAGGTCCAATCCCGTGCTGTGTTGGTGGCAATGTTATTCCTTCTGCATCCTCCTCTGTTTCCTCCTCTTCCTCTGGGACCACCACCTCCTCCCGCATGCAATTCAAAGTCTGCTCTAGCATATAGCTGACCGGAATAGTGAAGCTGATGACTGCATCATCAGTGCTAACCATCTTAGCCATTTCAAAACTGCAGAAGTCCTTAATCTGTACCCACTCCGTAAATGTGATATGTGCTATGTACGTACGTGCGTTGGCCCAGGCTATACAACATGACATACTGCGTCAGGTCTCATGTCACCGGTGTGTCAGAGGCTGCAGACCATCGCACTGCATCTGGCTGCAGAAGGTCTCAGCAGTATGCTTTGCCAACTTCTTCCTGGTCATTCTGACTCTATGACCCAATGGCTACCTTCCCCCAGCTTTAAAGGACACACCTTGTCCGGGGTGTTTATAACTCCCAACTTGCTGTTGGGAGTTGCCGGTGATATTTCCATTCCCCCATTGAGGCTTGGAGCTATAGCAGTTGGCTAGCTTCCTCTTTGGTGTTTGGAGGATGTCTGTGTTTCTCTTTGAGTCTACTCAAGCTAAGTGTTCCACTGGTTTGTGTATCCCTTCTGTCTTTAGTTATAGTGGGGATTGACCCACATCACCCCATCTTTCCCTAAGCAGTGCTTACTGCTAGGGTCAGGTAGGGATTAGGTAGCCTGCTCGGCGATAGGTGCAAAACTTATATAGGGACGCTTAGGGCAGACAGGGTGACGTTAGGCAGTCTCCACTCCCCCACTTCCCTAGGTTTGGGCTCCCTTCCCCTTATCCCTTTGTGTTGCACTTTGTCTTTCCTACAGCTCGTTGCTGCTGCAACAGTCGCTGCAACATGTGCAGAGTGGAATTCCACCGTGTCAGCACATCGCATATCAGTCTGTTAACTGGCATGGACAAAGACCTCTGTATCAATGCAAGTCGATGATCTAAGGGGTGCGAACGGCGAAAGTGAATACACAGCTTCTGTGCTTTTTGCAGCATCTCACCTAGGCCATGATAGTGGTGGAGAAAATGCTGTACCACCAGGCTGAGGATGTGAGCTATGCAAGGCACGTGTGAGCTTGCTTCTCTGTAGTTCCACCACCAGATTCGCACCGTTATTGGACACGGCCTTCCCTGGTTGTAGGTTCAGTGCTTACTGCTAGGGTCAGGTAGGGATTAGGTAGCCTGCTCGGCGATAGGTGCAAAACTTATATAGGGACGCTTAGGGCAGACAGGGTGACGTTAGGCAGTCTCCACTCCCCCACTTCCCTAGGTTTGGGCTCCCTTCCCCTTATCCCTTTGTGTTGCACTTTGTCTTTCCTACAGCTCGTTGCTGCTGCAACAGTCGCTGCAACATGTGCAGAGTGGAATTCCACCGTGTCAGCACATCGCATATCAGTCTGTTAACTGGCATGGACAAAGACCTCTGTATCGATGCAAGTCGATGATCTAAGGGGTGCGAACGGCAAAAGTAAATACACAGCTTCTGTGCTTTTTGCAGCATCTCACCTAGGCCATGATAGTGGTGGAGAAAATGCTGTACCACCAGGCTGAGGATGTGAGCTATGCAAGGCACGTGTGAGCTTGCTTCTCTGTAGTTCCACCACCAGATTCGCATCGTTATTGGACACGGCCTTCCCTGGTTGTAGGTTCAGTGAAGACAGCCATTGCTCAAACTCGACCTGGTGAACTGTCAACAACTCTTCAGCTGTATGACTGCGATTTCCAAGGCATATCAATTTTAACGGTGCCTGATTGTGGTGAGCCCTGCCTGCACAGTACAGAGGTGGTGGGCATTCGTGTTGCACTGTTGGAACTCATGTCTCATTAAGATTGAGGGTGAAGGTGGAGGACCTAGAGTAGGTGGAGGAGGCAGAAGCAGTGGAGGAAGTGTGAACTATAGAAGTTTGTCCTGCAAGCCTTGGGTATTCTAAGACTTGTTGAACAGTGCCTGCCCCCACAGCCACCACATTCACCAAGTGCCCAATCAGTAATATGTAACACCCTTGGCCATGCTTACTCGTCCAAGTGTCTGTGGTGAAATGCACCCTGGCAGACAGATTTAGTTAAGGAATGAGTGATGTTGTCTGCAACATGCTGGTGTAGCGCAGGCAAAGCTTTCTTAGAAAAGTAATGACAACTGAGCTACTGGTACTGGGGGACTGTAAAGGCCGTCAGCTTTTGGAGACCGTCTGTATGTACCAGGCAGAAAGGCAGCATTTCTGTGGCCAACAGATTGGAGATGGTGGAGTTCAACCTCTTATCTTTGTCATGTGTGGGTGGAAACAATCTTTTACGTGACCACAACAGCGGGACTGTGGGCTGGCGGTAGTGCTGAGAGTGGGCGGAGTAAAATGAGCCAGACAAACTGCTGGACTGTGAGGTTGGTGCAGGCGGAGATGATGCGATGGATTGAGAAAGTTGTGGTGTGCTCGCTTTCTGAGATTGGTCAAAACCAGAAATCATGTCCGCTTCCGTTACATCTGACGGCGGGCTCTCAGTGTGACTGGAGTGGGTAAAGAACCTGACGTTCTGCAGTCGGAGACCTGCGTCACAATATTTGGCACAGTAACAGAGAAGAAGGAAGAAGCTTCAGATGTGATTGATGGGGTAGCTGATGGTTGTTGAGGTCTGCTGGTCCGCATTTTAGCGCAGTGGGATTCCCAGAGTAACACATGTTGATTGCGCATGTGAAGGTTCATACATGTAGAAGTCAAATTATTGCACTTTTTCCCTCTACTTAATTCATTTTTTGCAAAACTGGCAGATTACGTGAGTTGGTTCTTCCTTTGCGGTGTCAAAAAGGGCCCAGGCTAGGCAACTCTTGCCACCCCTGCATGCTGCAGACCTGCGGATGCTGCTGGTCACAGCCATAGTTGTGGCTGAGGATGCATTGCTCATTGTGGCTGCATCACTACGTGTCTGTGATATACAGTGCAATGTAACCTCCTCGACCTCCTTAGATGACCTACTGAGCTGTGTGCCTCTGTGTTCATGCCAACTGGGATCTACCATCTCATCATCATCATTCTCTGTGTTATCACATTCCTCGCCCTTAGAGTCACCCTCCACCTATTCCTACCCTGACAGCACAGTACAGTCCGCATGAGCCTCAGATATCAGGATCACCTCCGCACAGGGGTTAAAGTCTGGTGACGAGGGTCAGAATACTGCTTGGATCCTACTTTGTTCTGCCCTAAAAAAATTTGGGCATCAATGCAGATTTTCTCCTCTTGACTCTGAAGATTTTGAGTACTTTTCTGATGCCTATGGCATAGAATGTGTGAACAGCTCTTCAGACTCAACCATCTGTGGTTCCCTACAGTCAGTTAAATGGTTGGAGAGTTGTGATGTGGGGGGAAGCAAGTGTAATTTGGGTGCCACCTCTCTGTACTGTACTGGGTACTGGGTGTGATGTTGAAGAGGAGGAGAGGCCACTTGAAGCTTGAACGAGGATATGGCGGGCTGTATCACGTTTAACAACACGTATCACGTGAGGGCTGAAGACATTCACCACCAGAAAATTACAACAGGGGATTGTGCAGACATAGGTGTCAGTGGATGCTCTCAACCACTGGCCCGGCTGTCTTTAGAAAGACTGCATGGACCTGTGCTCATACCACTGAACGGGCGCTCTCTTTCCCCATGGGCGGAACACTACTCAGACAACACAGAGTGAGGGTAAAACAATGTGGCAATAATTTATTGAACCACCAACACACAATAGCATACAGAACAGTCCCAACAAATACCCAAGATGGTGCAAATTACAGAGTCTCACCCTTCTGCTGATTCGCAGAGAGTAGAGCTGCTTCCAGTGCTGAATACCCCCACTGTGGCTCCCCACTTTTGGTAAACCCTCACAGCGAGGAGGTGACAACAAGCTTAGGAAGCTGACCGAGAGCAGTGAGGTGTGTGGCCAGGTGACTTGTTTGTCAAAACCTGGATATTTTAAGACGTCTCTGGGGTTTCAGTGATGGTCAATGAAGCAGTCCTGTGTTCTTACAACCGTGGCCATAGTCCCCTAAGCTGATCTCCTGTATAGTCACACGGACCAAAAGAAAAAGTCTCTTCATATACTTCAAAAACTGGTGTTCAACCAATATCGAGATATCAAAGAGATGTGAATGAGACCAACTTGCATTGTTTGATAATGTAATACATTTTCATAGTTTTTCCTTCTCTGTTTGGGAATGCCAACAAACTGTCTAGCATGGACAATGTATGTAGTCATTATATCAGCAAACATCATTGTTCAGTGGCCATGCATTACTATTTTGCAAAGGTAACAGAAAATAAACTGTAGGAGACAGGGCCGGCTCCAGGTTTTTATGGGCCCCGGGCGAAAGAGCCTCAGTGGGCCCCTTTAACACAGACTACGATTCATGATGCACAGATACTGCAGAGAAATATAGGTACAGTACAATGCCAAATACTTCACTTCTTCCATTACATGACTGATATCTATTGTAAATAGCTCAAAAACCGCCAAATCCTCACAGCGCACAGAACAGACTGGACAGTACAGTCCTCCATACAATATTATGGGCACCACAGTCTCCCCCTCATCACCCATATAATACCCCATGCAGGATGTCACCCCCCATATAATGCTCCATACAAAATACTGGACCCAAAATAATGCTCCATACAGAATACTGGTCCCCATTTAATGCTCCATACAGGATACTGGTCCCCATATAATGCTCCATACAAAATATGGAGCTCTCCTCTGCGCTGTACTGCGTTCTGCACTGTTACGGCTCAGGAAAGGGCGCTGTGGAAAGACTCCCCATTATCATCATGATTGTCTCCCCATCATCATCATTGCCTCCTTATCATCATCATTGCCTCCCCATCATCATCATGGCCTCCCCATTATCATCAATGCCTGCCCATCATCATCATCTCCTCCCCATCATCATCTTCTCCCCATCATCAATGCCTGCCCATTATCATCATCTTCTCCCCATCATCATCAATGCCTCCCCATTATCAGCAATGCCTGCCCATCATCATCTCCTCCCCATCATCATCAATGCCTGCCCATCATCATCTTCTCCCCATCATCAATGCCTGCCCATTATCATCAATGCCTGCCCATTATCATCATCTTCTCCCCATCATCATCAATGTCTCCCCATTATCAGCAATGCCTGCCCATCATCATCTTCTCCCCATCATCATCAATGCCTGCCCATCATCATCTTCTCCCCATCATCAATGCCTGCCCATTATCATCAATGCCTGCCCATTATCATCATCTTCTCCCCATCATCATCATCAATGCCTCCCCATTATCAGCAATGCCTGCCCATCATCACACACAGACAGCACACAAGCACTCTCTCACATACATACACACACACATACACACACACACACACATACATACACACACAAAGCACCGCACTACATACACACACAGAGACACACACACACACACGTCCTACCTGTCTGGCGTCCCCGCGCTCTCTGCCACAGCCGGCCGCTGAATGATGACGTCATTCAGCGGCGCTGCTGTGAGAGGAAGCGCCGGAGAGGCACGGGAGAGGTAAGTATTGGGCCAGCTGATGCCGGGGCCCTGAGCAGGCGGGGGGGGCCCAGTGGCGGCGCTGACACCGCTCTCCTCCGCTAACGGGCGCGGGGGTGCCAGACTGCGAGTGGGCCCCCCGCCTGCTCAGGGCCCCGGCACTTGCCCGGGTGTGCCGGGTGCTGACGCCGGCCCTGGTAGGAGATAATAATATTAGAGGTAAATATTTGTCCTACAAGAAGAGTCAGTAGTACTTCAGACAACAGTTTATTATTTTGGCCCTACACAATTTAAGGTCTGGCATAATTAAGAAGAAATGCTGTGTCATCACAGGGATATAACAGGCTGTATCATGGTTAGTAACATAACTTTTTTTCTTTTAATGTGCATGAGCTAAGCAGACTGTGGAATTTCACCACCACTAAATAACAAGGTGAGATATGGCATGGTAATTCACCGTAGCAACTGCCAAAAATTTTTTTGTTCATGCACTGTTCAAATCACAGAACAATGTCACCACACCACTAAATGACAAGGTGGGATATAGCTGGCTGTTTCACATTTAGCAAGTGAAAAAATAAGATTTAGAATGGTCTACTTGTGCATGAAGCACAATAGAAGCGGTGCACAACACACTTGTATAAAATGTGCCCTGCTGTCTTTGTGGACCTCAGTAATGGCACAAAAAAAAATCTGCTGGAAGGTCAATTTCACAGCCACACTGGACACTAGCTAGCTAAACTATCTGACTAATAAACAACCGCCTAGCTAACCTAAAATCTTTCTGCAAACAGTGCCAGCGTCAGCAGCAGCCTCTCTGCGCTTTTACAGTGTCAAAATGGTGCTAAAGCAAGATGTCCACTCTTTATATGGAGAGGGACATGTGATTTCAGCAGCCAATGACACACACCGTTGTGTAAGGACATTCTGGATGTTTTCTATGCCCTGATTCGCTAGCCACAATGTGCACACATAAAGTTAGAAGAAAAAAATTTTAAAAAATAAGTTTACAAGCATGCCGCTCCTCTGAGCTCTGCAAAATCCCTACCCTCATCAAACACATGCCCCACACTCATGATACACCACCATTATTGTAGCCAAAGTGCTGAAAATACTTTAGTGGCAACGCAAATATTTTCCCGCACTTTTTAACGAATGTTTCGGATTTGATAAAATATTGCTCGCTTCAGATCACGAATCTGAATGTGCCATATTCGTGCCGATTTTGTTTGGCGATCGTTTTTCAAACAGATTCGCTCATTACTACTCTTTATCCCATAAGGACCACAAGTCATGTACAGTTTATACCCCAGGGGATTGATGGAAATAACCAGCCAGTACATCATCATCCTCAAGTGTGGCCAATAGAGACATCCAAGCCCTGGTCCCCAAGTGAGCTCATTGTTCTCGCTACTCAACTCCCCATCCCAGAGGGCCCCCTCTAACATTCAGAACTCACCTCCAGGGAGTCCAGGAGGCATATTGGGCCACATGGGATGACCTAGTCTCGATCATTTTACAGAAAGGTAGTGACCCCTAAGGCTGTGGTTCCACGGTCCGGAACCACAGCGTTTTGGACGGAGCGGAAATTCCGCTCCGTCTAAGCCCCGCCCCCTTTCTGACGCGCGCTCTTTCCGGAGGTGTTCAGGACACCTCCGGAACACCTCCGAAAGAACGTAGGGCTACATAGCCCTGTGTGAAATTCTGTTGCGGCGACGCACCGTCGCCGCAACACGCTAGGACATGCTGCGGTCTGAAAAGACGTGCCGCATGTCTGTTTACGCAGGTCTCCCCCTGCGTGTTGTTACGCATAGTGGAGACGGGATTTCTTGAAATCCCCTCCACTATGCGGTAACATCTGGACGCTGCGTGTTTGGCGCTGCGCCAGCGCACAGCGCCAAACACGCAGCGTTTCCTGACCGTGTAAACTCACCCTTACTCATGGATTTTACCCAAATGATGCCAGGTCAGCAATCAGCCGTTATGAACACAACAGATTCAGTGCGAGAATTTATACAGAGGATGCTACACTGGGCACGGGCAGAACAGGATAAGAAACAAGATCTGTTGCAGACTGTAGTGCAGGATCAAACTCAGTCTCAGAATATGCCACTGTATTAGAACAAACATGATTGGATTTTGGGTATGAGCATAATGGTGATAAGGATTGCAGATTATTGCTGCAATGTTTCATGAATGGCCTAAAGCCTATAGTCCAGAACAGTCCAGTGTACTACACTGTGTTCCAAATTATTATGCAAATAATATTTTCTCAGATTTTCCCAAATTACCTATATGAATTTCAGTCATTGTAATTTTCCAGTCAAATAACTATTAGAGTACAATTGAAAGGTTTTTGTTCAAACTGCCTATGATAACAGTATATTTTTAAAAAAATAAAATACTCAAACTGCACTCAAAATGCATGTTCCAAATTATTATGTACAGCAGAGTTTTCAACCTTTTCATTTTAATAAAGAACAAAAAAATGGTCATTTTTGAAATTATAAGCATTAGCAGGTTATTACAAACTGAAATCAAACAGTTTTCAACTCAAAACTTTATTCTAGGTGATGTTACATTTGCACATAGGACCCCTTGTTCGAAAGGAGCTTCTGAACTCTCTCGTCCATTGAATTTGTCAGGTTTTGGATGGTTTCTGCTTCAATTGTTTTGCATGAGGACAGAATACCCTCCCAGAGCTGTTGCTTAGATGTGAACTGCCTCCCGCCATCATAGACACTCCTTTTGATGATGCTCCAGAGGTTCTCAATGGGGTTGAGGTCAGGGGAGCATGGGGGCCACACCATAAGTTTGTCCCCTTTTATGCCCATAGCAGCCAGAGATGCAGATGTGTTATATGCAGCATGAGACGGTGCATTATCATGCATGAAAATGATCTTGCTGCGAAATGCACGGTTCTTCTTCTTGAACCATGGCAGGAAGTGCTGTTTGAGAAACTCAACATACACTATGGAGTTCATCTTTACCCCTTCAGGGATCCTAAAGGGGCCGACAATCTCCCCATGATTCCAGCCCAAAACATTACTCCACCTCCTCCTTGTTGGCGCCGTAGCCGTGTTTGCATGGGGTGTCCATCAACCAGCCATCCTCCACTCCATCCATCTGGACCATCGAGCGTTGCACGGCACTCATTGGTGAACAAAACAGTTTTGAAGTCAGTCTTCATGTATTGTTTGGCCCACTGGAGCCGTTTCTGCTTGTGTGCAGTGGATAGAGGAGGTCGACAGGATGGCTTACGCACAGCTGCAAACCTCTGAAGGACCCTGCATCTTGTTGTTCGGGGGACGTTGGAGGCACCAGCAGCTTCAAAAACTTGTCTGCTGCTATGACAAGGCTTTTTTGCCGCTGTCTCTTTAACCTGATGTAATTGCCTGTAGGAAAGAGTCCTCAATTTTCCCTTATCAGCATGCACACGTGTGTACTGTGAATCAGCTACATACTTCTTGATTGTGCAATGATCACAATGAAGTGTCTTGGCAATGTTGATTGTAGTCATGCCTTGACCTAAACACTCCACAATTTGTTGCTTCTCAGCAAGCCGACACATCCTTTTTCTTTCCCATTTTGGTAGAAAATGTAGGCTGCGTAATAATGTGGGACAGCCTTCTTAAGTAGTCTTGCCTTTTATTGGACACACCTGCCAAACTAATTAGCACAGGTGTCTGCAATTGCTTACAGTGATATAAAGAGCCCTGACACACATCACCATCAATGAGTTTAACTGACAAACAAAAAAATTCTTACCTGATCACTCCTAAACAACTTTTGCATTATAATTTGGAACACAGTGTAATTGCCTGGAGAGGTGCAATATGCAATGGGTTGATGTGAAGGAAATAGCCCAGGGTGCTAAACTAGAAATCATGTCAAAGAAAAAAGTTAATTTGGCCGCCATGCAGCACAGAAGGGAAAGATGGAGAGGAAAATGGTCAGCAAGAAAGAAAAAGAGACTGCAGCATGGTAAAATGTTGGTCTTGTGGGCAAAAGGGGCATTTTTTTGGCCAAATGTCCTACAAAATCAATATCTACTATCCTGAACCCCCCATAGGAAACTGGCAATCCTTGTGCCTCGTTGTCACGCCCCAGGAACCCACACTCACTGTCCACATTTTCCTGGCGAGAGACAAACTGTTGCATTCATGATAAGACACTGGAGCAGCCTGTACAGAATGAATGTAAGAACTAAGAACACATCTTAGAGGACATACTGTCCCCCAAATATGTAACTTATGAAGGGGTGTAGGGATGACCTACTAAATTACTAAATTTGTTAGGGACTGACGTGTTGCAGAAAATTTGAGCCTGCAGAGAGTTTACTCTAAATGGCCCTAAGATGAATACTCCCATATACCCCCGTGTGTAGTCTCTTGTCCCTGACACTTCCTACAGCCCTGGACAGTACATGTTTCGATCCCCATTCCCTATCTACTTGGCTTGAAAACACACCCAGCCAGCTGTGGGCATGTTACAAACTTGATTTGGGAAAATTTCCCATTCTCCAGTGGCAGTAAAACTTAATCCAGCTGTCCAACCCCCTGTATGAAACAAGACCCTGTAAGTACTGTCCAGAATGCGATGATACATGATAACGTCCAAGATCTCCAGACAGTGGGTCTTATTGTTCCTATAATCTACCTGTTTAACACCACCCAAATAACTATCAAAAGCTTTAATGTTCTAAATCCAGCCACACTACTATCAGTGGATTTAGAGAGGGGAGGAGAATATCAGGATAGGAAAGAGCATGCAATTTAAGAAGAGGTAAACAGATTAATGTATTTTCTGACTCAAGATATGTTTTAAAGGGTTGCAAATGACTTTGGCACCATTTGGCGGAGCCATAGTTTTCTGGCCTCTGCTGGCAAACCTATCGGACGGTAGAGCAGCTACTCACAGCACACACCCATCCCCGGAGGGCAGCCAGTCAAAATATCGGCACACACATGGAAACTAACTCCCCTTGCAGTAAGGATTGCTTTGGCCGACCAGGCGACTAAGAAAGCAGCGCGAATACCTCTGACCGGAATACTGGCCATAGCAGACACAGAACGCCCCTTTTGACAGAGTAGACTGTCACAGCACTGGCCCCAGTGGCTATTGATTGCAAACAACTGCAGGTCTTCCAGACCAAGTCCCCCCACACGGGCAAAGCACATAGGTCTAAGCAGGTGCTGTATGGTCAGTCAGGGGCATGGCAAGTAAACACCAGGATTTGCCTCCCACGCTGCCTGTACCCCATGATGGCTGCCCTGGCACATTTCCCCTGTGCATAATTCAAAGGGTGTGATGTTTGCAGTAGTGCTACAAAAAAGGTACTAAAGGAGGACTGGGACAAAAAATTGATAAAGCATCAAGTTTTGCTATGAGACGTGGACTCTAAAGATCACCCTAGGAACTGCTGGATATGCACCCATAGACCAATATCCTCTAATACTATGCCATATCTCACAGTGCCCCTAACCCCATATGAGGCTTTCAACTACAGTTGTTTGCATGGAGAGACTTTTGATTCTGCTCATTACGATGGATGAATCTTCAGCAGCAGCCATGTGAAGCCGGTCCAGATTGTGGGATAGGTGGAAAATCCATGGTTACAGATAAATCTCACGGGTAGCTTAAAACGTTGGTATGAGCTAGACCTAGTGCAAGGTAAATTTATAACACACATGGCTAAGAAGTTTCCAGTACATGAGACTCCAGTAAAAGAACTTAAAGTGAAGCCTTTGATGCACACACTCCTAGGACTAGGAAATGTGTGAGAGCACGTCTATGATGTTATGAAAGATCCATCTTTGTCTTCTCCATATCACACCATTGTTCTCTCCCTCACATGCTATCATTGCCCTCTTTTACACATCCAATCATTGCCCTCTCCCATACATCCCATCACTGCCCTCTACCACACCACCCATTCCCCTCATTGTCCTCTTCCCCGTGCACTGAAAAAAAACACACACCTCTCCATCGCTGTTTCTTCCTTTATCTCTGTCAACTTTCTCTCTGACACAGAGATGTCATCAAGCCGAGCATGCGAGACTGTGTCAGAGAGAAGGCACTGGGCAGGAATTCCTGCATCTCTGTTGCTATTTTCTCCTGTAGGCAGTGGAGCAGCAGGGATCACTCCCTGCCCACCACAAATGATGAAACTGAATGGTAATTGGTGGAAAAATATTTAGACTTGAGAGTCCTCAGTGGTTGATACCTTTTAATGGCTAACTGAAAAGATGGTAACAAATTGCAAGCTTTCGAGACTACTCAGGTCTCTTCATCAGGCATAGACTAATACAACATCTGAAGAATCACATATTTATACACAAAATAGCACAGAAAAAATGCAATAGGTAGGACAAGTGACATGAAGCAGAACTGTCATTACTTGTCCTACCTATTGCATTTTTTCTGTGCTATTTTGTGTATAAATATGTGATTCTTCAGATGTTGTATTAGTCTATGCCTGATGAAGAGACCTGAGTAGTCTCGAAAGCTTGCAATTTGTTACCATCTTTTCAGTTAGCCATTAAAAGGTATCAACCACTGAGGACTCTCAAGTCTAAATATTTTTCTATCTACTGGCTAACACGGTACAAAGATACACATCTTTCCTATATGGTAATTGGTGGTAACTAAGAGCCCATTTAAAAATACTGCAGTAACACATTTTTTAGGCTACTTAAATTGTAAGAACAGTCCCAAAAATTTGTTACCTGATGAATGTCTCGTATGACGCTAAAACACATACCTTTGTAATTTGGCTTTGTTGAGCCAGTAAAATTGGTGGTGCACTATACCTGGGATCAGTTCTCTACTTGAACACTTTTTGTTCTTTTTTCCATTTTTTACTTTTTTCATTAATTACATTCCGATGAGACAGTGGTGACTAATTTGCATATATGGGAACCGCAGCAGCTGAGATTATAAGGGACAAAGCCTTCAAACAGAGTTGTGTCTGATAGTTCCTCTTTTAGGTTAGCATTGCCTGATTTCTAAGCCTTAACTAAAGATTCTACTGTATGAAGAGCCTAACAATTACAATGGCTTTTTATCTAGCTGTCCAAAAATTATCCCTTTATTTATAGAACAGAAATAGGCTAGCTGTTTTGAAATTGAAGAGTCAATGGCAAAATGATCTGTATTTTGGGAGCAAGTTCATGTTTGTGTATCCAAAAGAGGATGCCCTTCCCAGCATCAGTACAGTATAGCTTTAGAACACACTGCACAAGCACAGAAGATGTATGTTGGCATCTAGTAACACACTACACGTTTCACTACATGAGGCCCCATGACGGAGTACTCCGAAATGCTTAGTGTGTCACAGTCCACATGACATTTGTGATAAATAGTTGTATGTTTTATTTTCTAAGATAAAGAAATGCTTTTCATGTGTTCCTTTTGCTGGCTACATCTGGCATGTAGTTGCAAACTTTGTGGTATTTTTGTGGGCTGTTTATTGCAGCCTATATTGCAAACATGCACCACAAATTTATGATGACTTTAAGGGAAGAGTCAGATGGCCATATAACTCTGATGAGTATTGCAGCGCAATGCCCGGACTGGCTGGCGGCTCTCCCGACCCAAGATTTACAGCATCTATTTCTATGCAGCTGTCATGCTTGGGTTGGGAGGGCCACCAGCCAGTCCATACAATATGTCGTGATCCTCATCCGAGTTATACGGCCGCACCGTCTGACTCTTAACTTACATTTACATTTAATGAAGCTCTCCCATCAAAGTTTTTATCCTCTTAATATATTGCAATCATCATGTTATATAGTACTGTGTACTTACAATTTCTCATTTTGGCTTTCTACCCAGCTAATTATTCTCTTTTCTCTGCGCTATGTAGAATCAGGAAGTCCCTTGTTTGTCCCTGTATGACTCATCCCCCTCTTCAACTCCTGACCCAACTGCTCCCACTAGCCCCCCACTCACCCGGCCAGGGACTTTTGCAGTGATTCATGACTTGTACAGGGAAAATTGGCCTCCTGTTTCTACATAGAGCTTAGAAGTATTCAGCTAATCAGTTTTTAATCACGTGATGTCATAGACCTAATGAAAAAGAGAAGAATTAGCTGGGTAGAAAGGCAAAATGAGCAATTGTAAGTACCCAGTGCTATATAATATGATTGAATATATTAAGAGGATAAACCTTTGATGGGAGGAGTGCTTTTTTAAATACTTGTACAAGATTGATGTTAAAATGTATGAGAAAAGAGTATAAAGAGAAGATAAACTCAACCAGAGAATTGCTCAATTTTAATTTATTCAGTCTGCTCATGACTATAAACCATGAAAAAATGCATACATATAGATTTGACTAAAAATAAAATAATCAAAAAATAACAAAATATATACAACAGGTAATGCTAAAATGCAATACTCCATTAGGGCGATAGGAAAATGCTGTACAGTACAAATGACATAACTGAAATAGACATTTTAGATGTATAAAGAAAACACATGTATATGAAATAAACCTTCACTCACTGGAGACACAGTTGGCAGTCCTTCATTTCATCTGTGAATTATTTCAGAATAACCAGAATTAATACTATTTTATTTGAAAGTGCTAGACAAAAATCATGTACGGCGTGTCTCGCCAGATGAGTAGACCGAATATAAAATGTATATAATGAGGGACATGTTGTCTACAAATGTAACACAAAATTACTTTAGAAGTCTAACTGATTGCAAAGAGCTTTTTCAAAGCCTATCTTAGTTCAGTGTAAAAAGTTTGCCTGGAGAAGTCGTGACCTCTGTCCTGGTAACATTGCCAAAAACCAGAATGTGACCACACATATAGCTGTGTATAAAGGAATATGTGTGCAAAAGCAACCTTGATAAATAAGTTATCCACATAGATTTTGTAGGGTTGGAAGGGTACTTGCAAATTTTGAGGCATAGGAGTGTAGGAAAAAGTCTCTTAAGGTACTGCCACACTAAACGCTCCCGCTAACGATCACAATAACGACGCATACTAATGCGATCGTTTTTGTGATCGTTTTAATGTCGCTAGTAGCTGCCACACTTAGCGATCTCGTTAACGACGCATAAGCGGTTAGCGATCTCCTTAACGACTTTGCGATGTAAAAAACAGCGCACATCGTTCACAAAACGTGCCAGACACAGCGATATAGGCTCACCAGCGGGACGCCAACGATCAAAATACGGTCCAGAACTCTAGTGAACGATCAGCGATATCACAGCAGGGGCCACGTCGTTGCTACATGCCACACACAACAGCGTCACTAACGAGATCGCTAAATAGTGACGTTTTTTAGCGATCTCGTTAGCGACGCTGTTTAGTGTGGCATACCCTTTAGTCTTTCATTTAAATATTTGCCTTTTTCTGTATCTACTAATGATTGTGAAGTGAAAGTCCAGCTCACCTGTCTTGCATGTGGGAAATGAGCATTAAAGGGATGTCCAGCATTCCAGAAATGGACTTTAAGTTCCATGACAAAACTGTTACAGTGAAACGCGTTGGTTTTTGCTGCTTTTTTCAAGCATTTTATTAGTTTTTTTAAGTCCATTTACGGAGTGCTGGATATCCTTTCTATATTCCTAACTGTGGATGAAAAAAATAACCCTGGAAATATGGAACATTGAAAACAATAGAGTGCACTGATGATTGATGGAAGTCTAGATAAGGCACTCCCCTATATTGAGAATCCCCACATGAGTATATGTGTTTTGTAAACCTAATACCCTCTAGAGATGAATTGGATATGAAGACCTACCATACTTTTTGATTAAAACTGGCCATAGGTATAAAATAAGCTTCTGCTTTGACAATCTATCCTAATGTTGGCCTTAAGAAACTAAGAGTGCCCGTTAGGATCATTCTGGATTTATTTAAATATAGATATTCAGCTCAAAATAGATATTGTACCCCGTTCATCAAAACTGTACTTTTTGCTATAGTGATAGGTAATATCCAGCTAATCTGGGGGAATCTCACCACTGGAGCTGCCACCGATCCAGAGAATGGGATTATGATTGATGTGCTCCGACTGAATGGAGTGATGGCTGCTAAAGATTATATCTTAGGCTTGATACACTTTATATTTGTGGCTATTGTTGGGCTCATACACTCAGGAGGGATGTTCCCAACAGTAGTCACTGTCAGGATGGATGCCAACGCGTCTGTCCACCAAAGGGAGTCATTGTAAAGAAACATATGGTATATATTTCCTTGCGGGTTTTTTACATTACTGAGATATAGGATGACATTTGCTTCTAAAAAGATTCTATGCAGAGAGGAAAGTTGAGGAGGAGGGAGGAACTACGGACAGAGCTCTTCCCTCCTACTTCCCCTTCCCTTCTACATAGAAGCTTACAAAAACCAAACGCCATCTCTTATCTCAGTTATGGAACATTCTGTCTTCACTGAATACAGATTTTACCCGGGAACTGAGAAAAGGAAAGCTTTCTCCTGGTGGAGAAAGAAGCAGGTTTCTCTGATAAAATATATTACAAAGTTTCTTAACTTGATGTGTACTATTGATTTATGAAATCATGCCTGCCGGACGGAGGACTTGCCTTTGACCTCTGTCTCAGGAATTAGACTATTGCTACAGTATAATATACATCAGGAAAATCTCCCATTTGCACAGACACAGCGTGCACCAAGTAACTCCAATGGCCATAAAACTATTTAAAAGAGTGTCCTTCATTGAGGCACAATTTACATTAACAAGCTGTTTCGTAAAAATTAAAGGGGGTCCTCTAATATATTTTTTAATCTTAACACACGAAAGCCAGCCTGGAGAAAGAAAAAAATAGACATGCTGACCCCTGAAATCCGGTACTTATTCCACTGCTTCTGCTACAAAAATGTCTGCTGGACTAGAAATGATGACACCCCGGCTACCAGCCACCTGATCCAGCACCAGGTCAGTGGCCTCAGCAGTCAGGTTACTAGTAGTCATGACAGCCATTCATTGGAGACTGTAGGAGCAGCAGAGCTAGACCAAGAAGAAGAGTCCAGGGGTGAGTATGTCTTCTTTTTCTCCAGACTGGTTGTCCCGTGTCAATTTTACAAAAATCTTGGAGAAACCTTTTAAATATTCTAATATCTGCCTATAATTCAAATATACTAGTTCCCTATATTTTCGGCATATTTAGGTTCATAATAGATGTCAGCCCACCTAATAAGCCAGTGTATGACTACAATATAACATGACTGGTCGACAGAGGCAGCACCTGGCTGACCTGTCGGATCGCTCCATGACATTGCGGCTTCAGTCATTTTTCTATCTGGAAGGTTAATATCAACCTCGTCACTATTTATGGCTGGTATATGGAAGTCCACAATCTGGGTTGGATATAAACAGGACAGAACACTAGCTTCAGCTTCAGCTCCAAGAAGCTTTTCCGCACTATGTTTATCAGTTAGACTTAGATGTAATAAAATGTGAAAGATTATCTATACAACAATTGGAGAAAATGTGCAAAACTGTTATAAAATCACCAAACATTGGACATGTATTAAATATCTTTTTCTATTCATAGCTGGATATTTTCTCTATATTTAAAATACAAACACAATGCCCTCTTTGCACAACATGAAAAGAAGATTATATTGCAGTTACATTTAATATAATACATCTTTGTAAATAATACAATAAAACAACATATAAAATGTGACAAAATGAATACGCAAGGAAAAAAAGAATTCTGCTAAAAGGAAATATTCTGCTAATTCACCAAAGGAAATATAGAAATGTAGCTTTTTCCCTTAGGATTTCTGAATTTTCTTTCAGTACAAGTCTTACATTGAAGGTAAAATATCTCAATGTGGTCACATGGGTGTTGGATAGGTGCTACAAACGTCACTTTGATTACTTGCAAGACATACTGTATCATTAAACTGTTGCACATCATATTATTAATGTACCAAGCACTGTAGGTATAATCTTGGGATCATTTCTGACCCCTCATAAATGTGCTGCTGTTTATAGCACAGTTCTTATTCTGTAGTAACAAGCTACAACATTTTAAAGTGTCACTCTCTAGTGTTGTGAGCATCCATGGGTTAACCCACACTTTGTCAGGAGACAATTTTAAAGGAGCCTGACACCTGAAAAAATGCTACTCACCTGCAGATAAAGGGTTAATCTGCAGGTAACAGCGCTGTGAAATTGCTCGGCGCCTGCACTTAGGCCCACGCTGCCGGGAGGAAATCAACTTTATTCCCCTGGCAGTGTTCCGGATACAGTCATGGGTTCAGTCACTGCTCAGTGTATAGAGAGCGTGCTTGCTCCGGCCGGCTGGACTGGTTGCTTTGGTAACGGGTACGCCCAGCGTCACCCTCCTCTCCCACTTTCTGACACAGTGAAGGTGGCAGGGACTGGTGACGTGGGACGCCGGACCCGCCGCTTCTGGCTCCATGGCCAGTGGATTAGCACGCAGGTATCATGACATCTCTATTTAAGGAGCACACTGCCACTCATCCATACATGTCCACAGGAAGAAGCAACAGCAAAACATGCGTCGGGGCTTCTGTGCCTGAGCTCACAGTCATACAGGTATCTCACATGTCCATATTCTTAGCACTATTGCTATATTCACCTATGAAACAATAGTGTGGATGAGATTTTCACCCCCTTTTATTACAGATTGCACTTTACTCTCTTCTGCCAATCCTTCGGCTGCTCTCAGTGGTTTACCTCATTTTTGTTACATATGCCCTTTTGCACAGGTTTATTTGCTAGCTTTGGGTACTTCTGTTATGTGTTTCTATCATGGATAATCATAATCACTGGATATTGTACTAATTATATTATGCCTCTATGCACTAGATTTCTGCACCCCAGCTATCTTTTATACTGTGTGCAGCTAGCATATTTCATACTGTATTTATTATTACACAAAAATTATTATTATCATTTTGTGTTTGAATTATTTTCTCTCTACCTATATTTGCATTTCATATACAGTAGGAATGCCTATGCTTTCCACCCCCTGGTTGCTAGGACTATTCTGGTTTTCTTTTTGCACATGCACTTTACTGCAGTAGTGGTGCTCTCATGTTACTCGGCCATTCATTTATTTACCCACGAGATGGGCTTATTACATCATGGTGACCTTGTTCTCTCAGATTTCCCGTATTGTACATTATGTACTGATTGTGACTGTCTCTGTTCTGGTTCTACTCTGATCTCTATCCCCCTTATTTACTGTATTTTATTGTTGTTTTTACTAAGTGGATAATCAACGTATAGAGAGCAGCGGACTAACCTCGCCCCCGGCCCTGACTGACAGCAGGCTCAGCATTAGACCCGGCTGTCAGTCAGTACTGGGAGCACAGTTACAGCCACCGCTCTCCTTACACAAAGCGGTGACTGAATCTGCACCATCGCCGCCCCCATTTCTGAAACCAAAAAGCTGCCAGGGGAATAAAGTTAATTTCCTACCGGGAGCACGGGTCTAAGTGCAGGCACCGGGAAGGATCACAATGCTATTAACCTACAGATTAATCCTATATCTGCAGATTAATAGCATTTTTTTCAGGTGACAAGTTCCCTTTAAAATTATTATTTTTGCTCACCTCAATTATTTGCTATAAAAGTTGCATGTACATGCTATTCTCACAGATGGCAGGTCTATGTGTGTTCTCATCCAAAGAAAATAGGTCAGCAGATTTTTGCACCCTCATCAAAGAGCAGCATAATGTAGAGACAGACACCCTGATTCCAGTGATGTATAACTTAGTTTACTGGGTGTAGCAGTTGTGATACAATTACAGTTTTTAGATGTAGCATGTAGCAGAACGCTCTCCCCGCCCATACCTGATTAGCAACTTTCTGTGTACATTGTATATTGACAGTAAGCTGCTAATCAGTGGTGAAGGTGAAGTTGGACCAGGACTCAAGCAGGCAGCTAATCCCGCAGTGATAATCTCCTGCTAATAAAACACTCATTGTACTGAATTAATAGCATGCAGCCTAACAAGTGACACATCACTGAAATCAGTGTCTCAGCCCCTGCCTAATATTGTCTTCAGATTAAATAGCAAATAAATGCTGACAGATTTCCTTTAATGCACGTAACAGAGTCTTATGAGGTTTTTATAGTCGCAAATAAAGTACTTACAGGTCTGTACTATTAGATCCTCGGCACTTTGGGTGATTATGTGTCAAGCCTTGGTTTTGTATTAATAACCTTGTAACACACCACACAAAGGACCTTGTGTAAGAATCTGTGAGAGAGAATTCCCATATGTCTCTGTGTGAAACTGATCATAAGGTAATGAGGCTTTAGGGATCCAAATTGTTACCTACAGATGTGTTCTTCCTTAACTTGATTCTGAGACCTGGACTTTTTATAGCATTAATGATCATAGTTCAATTTCATCGCAAGTGACAGCTACAACCCATAGCATTGGATGCAACTCAATGTATAGCTTTGGACTGCAAGCTACAACTTGAGAGTCAAAATCAATCAGTAGTGCTACAAAAGTCTTCATATAGTGTAGCCCTAAACTGAATAAATCCTGAGATGCATGGTAGAAGATGCTAAGCAGACATTGAAAAAGTGTGTCCTCTAGATGCCTTAAAAATTGCTATCTATCAGACACCCATCACTAGAGCAAATCTTTTGAAATTCAAATTTGCCATATTCACTGAATTTTACCATACATTCTCCGAAAATTGAAATTACTTTCAGAAAAGAGTATATAACACTATTCTTTTTTTTTCTCAAACACTAATCTTCTTCACTAATGTGCTGTCTACCACATTATCCATATAGTTTCTTCAGTTTTTATGGCTTTCTCTCCCTATCTCTATGGCTTATCTGTAATCTGTGTCATCCTCTCACTATCCAGATTCCCCACAAAATGGCGACTGCATTTCCCAACTTCAGCTTTCATACAAGCACCGATAGCCCCTCCTGATTGGCTCTACCATGTGATGTGATAGCTGCAAAGTATTACTGGAAAGCTCATCAAATGTCATGTGATCTTTCTCTGGCTGATGTAACCTTCAACAATGTGTAACTGAATTGATTTGTCCATCTCTATTAATCACCCATAGGCTGGGTTTTCTGCATTGATTGCATTGGTATTATGACAATCAGGGTGGACACTTCTATACAATTCACAGCTTACATGCAAGTTTAATGTTACCATATGGGAAAGAAAGTTGCAAGTTTTGCCTATATCGCAAAAAAAACATGTAAAACTCCATTGACTCAAAGTTCTAACCTAATTAACTATTAGTCTGCTGCCTGCAACAAATTTCCTAACCCTATTTGCCATTTTAAAAGTGTGGCACATAAGTATATCTGCCCTTATTTGAATTATTATTGGCGAGCCATGCAACAGTTCTGCATTTATCATTGCCAAGTGCATGGAATTAGTGAGCACAAAACCAAAAATACAATATGATCATTTCAAATGCATATAAATAACATTTGCCATTATTCAAGTGTGTAAACAAAGAAAAATATAGCATATCTGAATATTTAATTTGATGAATTAGCAAAAAAAAAAACAAAGGACATTTATTGATATATCTGATTAATGCCCAGAATGGTTGCACAGATATACTTTGGAAAATACTAAGATGCACTAATTTGATACAGTAAAGATGTGTATCTTTGTACCGTGTTAGCCAGTAGATAGAAAAATATTTAGAGTTGAGAGTCCTCAGTGGTTGATACCTTTTAATGGCTAACTGAAAAAGATGGTAACAAATTGCAAGCTTTCGAGACTACTCAGGTCTCTTCATCAGGCTAAACTAATACAAAATCTGAAGAATCACATATTTATACACAAAACAGCACAGAAAAAATGCAATAGGTAAGACAAGTGACGTGAAGCAGAATAGTCATTATGGCAGAGGGATGAGCATAAATATTGGAACAGTTCATAGATAAGGAGTGTGAAAGTTTTATTGCCCTCTGATTGGGGTCTGGTAATGTTTTGTGATGTTTTCACAGGGTATTTGGAGTAAATTCCTTAATTGATGTAGAACGTCATAAATCCGTGTGACAGGTTCATTCCAGCATTAAGAGTGTCAAAGGTCACCATCAATTTGTATTCGCAAATTCTTCTATGTCTCCGAGATGTGAAGTTGCCTCTCAGTACAAATGTTTTCATATCTAACATGCTATGATCAGGGGAGCAAAAATGTTTTGCCACAGGTAGATCCATTCTTTTTTCTCTTATTGTGTGGCGATGAGAATTCATCCTTGTTCTCAGTTTTTGCCCGGTCTCCCCCACATACAGACCCCCAGTTGGACATTTAGTACATATAATTAGGTACACCACATTAGATGTGATGCAGCTGAAAGTACCTGGTATCTTGTAGTCCCGATGGGAGTTGGGGATCTTTATCTTGTCCGTGGTTATTATAAATGGGCAGGTTTTGCATTTCTTCTGGTTGCAAGGAGAGGTTCCTGCAGCTGTTGGGGAGGACAGGGAACTTCTGACAATGATGCTTCTTAGATTTGGGGGCTGCCTAAAACACAGTAGTGGGGGGTCTGGAAATATGGATTGTAATCGGGCATCTTTTTGTAGTAAAGGTTGTAGTTTCCGTGCTGCTCCCCTTAGCACCTCCAGATTTGGATTGTAGGTGACCACTAGAGGCACTTGTACTGAGAGGCAACTTCACATCTCGGAGACATAGAAGAATTTGCGAATACAAATTGATGGTGACCTTTGACACTCTTAATGCTGGAATGAACCTGTCACACGGATTTATGACGTTCTACATCAATTAAGGAATTTACTCCAAATACCCTGTGAAAACATCACAAAACATTACCAGACCCCAATCAGAGGGCAATAAAACTTTCACACTCCTTATCTATGAACTGTTCCAATATTTATGTTCATCCCTCTGCCATAATGACTATTCTGCTTCACGTCACTTGTCTTACCTATTGCATTTTTTCTGTGCTGTTTTGTGTATAAATATGTGATTCTTCAGATTTTGTATTAGTTTAGCCTGATGAAGAGACCTGAGTAGTCTCGAAAGCTTGCAATTTGTTACCATCTTTTCAGTAAGGCCGGGATCACACATGCGAGTAAATCGGCCGACACTCGCATGTGAAATCCCAGCTCTGGCGCCGGCACTCGGGAGTGGAGCGAGCGGCTGCATGTATTTATTTTCAGCCGCGCGCTCCACTCCTAAGTGCCGGCGCCAGAGCTGGGATTTCACATGCGAGTGTCGGCCGATTTACTCGCATGTGTGATCCCGGCCTAAGCCATTAAAAGGTATCAACCACTGAGGACTCTCAACTCTAAATATTTTTCTAAGATGCACTAAGAAACCAGCTGAATTAGTGGGTTCCTGTGGGCTTAATAAATATTACTAAACTCAAAATCAGTTTTTAAAACATTACTCAGGGCTTAAACGTAGTGTGGAAGTGGGATAGACGGTGGTTTAACCCTTTTATACCTATGTAGACATGATATTATAATATAGGGAAGGATGGAACAAAGATCATTAGGAACATTTCTATACTAAGTAAACTTTATCGTTCTGTTTCTTTAGCGTAAAGCACAGATCATATGTTCTCTTACATAATTTACTATCTTTATGTTCATATGCTTGTGCATATTGATAAGGGTTCAGTGGGTGTACACTTGTGCCTATGTATCAGACCTTACTAAAGAAACAAAAAATATGGCTTATGAAATATTCTGAGAAAAAGCTACTAATAACATTTGATGATTGTCTTTTTCCATCCTTCCAAATGGCCCAATTCATCATTTGCATTTTTTTTACATCCCTCTTTTAAGGCGCCTTCCTTCTTTGTCTTGTGGTATTAGTTTTGGCAATAAATTAATCAAAACGGTGCACCCGATTCATGAACTTACATGAACCAAAATGGGCTCCCTTCTTGTCTTGAACTGCTTTTGTGAATTTTTGGCGTCAAAAGTTGCATGTTGGCGCCAATAAATCAAAATTTATCAAAAAAAAAAACCTGGCATACTCAAAAAAAAAAACACAAGGTGGGGATTGGATAGGAGTTGCATCAATTTAAAAAATTGATGAATCAGAAAAATAACTTCCGAAATTTCTATATTCCACCCAAAAAGTGGAAAACAAACAAAAAAAAATGCGAGCACATATAAAATAAACTTCAAAAAAGGCGCAAATAGAATAACAAGTTGGGCTGAAATGAGAAAAAAAGGCACAATACTAGACAAAAAAAAACCAGGTGTAATGGCAATAATGAATCAGGGCCATAGATTTTAAAGGTATGCTCTACCGTATCGGGTGGGAAGGGAAATAGAGTGACGTTTGTGCCCCAAACACACCATTTAAATCTGGACACAGGACAGTACCTGCGTACAGTAATCTGGGAATAGAAACATGGGTGGGAGACGGATGAAAAGGAGGATGGTCATGAACAGGCTGGGTGTAGGGGAGACCACAGTTATGCTATGCAGATACCTTTTCTTTTCATTGGCTACCATTAATGGGGAAATGACTAATTTGCAGCTTTTTTTCAGGATACCTTCTGAAAGCAAGGGCTTCCTTTTTAGGTTATAGCCATAAGCATTTTTTTTAGAGCATGGACCGTCCATTCATTACGCATCTGGTAAATAAGTATTTTGGTAGGGAAAATTCCAGATATAGATATATTGTTTATACGCATCTGGTAAATAAGTATTTTGGTAGGGAAAATTCCAGATATAGATATATTGTTTATACGCATCTGGTAAATAAGTATTTTGGTAGGGAAAATTCCAGATATAGATATATTGTTTAGCAATATTTATTAAAATATCATTTTCTATGTGAATTTTGCTAATTCTACCATTTACTTAGCAGTGGCTGGTGTTACTAAGGTTACTAAGTTATCATTTGCAAGTAATATGCGTCATTCATATAAGTAAAAATATACTTAGTTCCACTGGTTCAGTAAATGTAAAAATTCTGCTGTGAAAAGACATCTTTTTACTGCATTTATTTACATGTTAGACATAAATGCCGTGAACGTAATAAAGTATATCTGTCATAGAAATAATGTCAATGTATAATAAATACATAAATCATAACTAAGCACCATTTACACAGAACCAGGATAAGTAAAGGAAATAAAAAATGGTTAAACTACACTACAAATATGGTTAGCAGAACAATGCTTCCATAGTTCACACCATTCCTATACATTGGCATGGTATGCTATTATCTACATCATAAAAGAGGCATACAGTCTGCATCTCTGGTCATTTAGTAACAAGAACATAGTAACAAAATACAGAAAAAGAGAACAACCTTAATCAACCTGTTGCAAATATGTATAAAAAGCTACATTTACTTCCATAACAAAAAGAACAAAAATACAGAATCTACCACCAGTCATCGCTCCCTCAACTAATACAATATCTGGTGGTATAAAATCTTTTCTTAAAATATACACCCTCGTCAGGACTTTTTTTTTGCATATTTCATAGCTTAGTTTACTTATTAGATGAAAACTAATGCCAACCCCTTAGTGGAAAAAGTGCTTGCAAGAGCACGTCTGGCAGTGAAGGGGTTCAATGGAAAGAATCCAGATAGCTTCTACAATGTTTTAGGAATTCTCTGGAATATTAAAACAAGAAAGACAAATCTCAGGGCCATCTACCACAGTGCTGCATTTCTATATTATACTGAGTTGATCGATTTGTAAAAGCTAGAATTGAAGGACATCAATTAAAGAAAATGTAACAAAGGTCTAGTAATAGATGAAAACCGACAAACTAAAAGGCTAAACAAGAACAAGTGGAATTCCTACATGGAAGCAACAGGTTTCAACTTGGTAGCTAAAAGGCAGTGAGAGGGTACTGGAGGAATCATCAAAATCAACTTGAGGAAACGTTCTGCTCTTGTTAATGAACATCCTTTCCTCAAAAGTAAAAAAAGAACTTTTCTCCAAACGTTCTACTGGAGTCCACGTAACGGAATTGTCCTTCAACGCGGTGTAATGTCACACGAGATGGACTGCTTATAATACAACACTATGGGAACCTCTACAGAAAACCATGAGCATAGTGCAATGTTTCTCATCTTCTCACTCCAGCTATCAGTACTGTAGAAACACAGACTGGAGATAGCAACATAGCCAAACTCAATTCAGGCAACTAATCTCCTATGGTTTTAAAACCAAATGTGATCAAGACTTTTTTTTTATTCGATGAGCAGTTGGACTTGCAGAAGTCATCAAGATCAGGAGACAGACGTCCTCATCTTCATCCTTTGTAGACTAAAATCTCATCTATTGAATAGCAACCATCTTCATTTTTTGGTAATAAACCATGGTGTCTGGCCCTTAAAGTATCAAATAAAGGAGCTTTCATGATAAGGTTTTAGCAAATACAGAAGCCAGGACAATGTTTCATACCAGTCAAGTAACATTGGAACGATTTCCTTCTAAGCTGCAATCAGTGCAACGTTGTTTCTACCTTTTGGACTTTGGAGAAATTGAATTATTTAATATCTATTGCCATGGAAGGACCACTATATAGTCCCTAATATTATGTTTATTATTATAGCATCTAATTTCTTGTAGCTCTACATTCCTAAATGGCAG
Organism: Oophaga sylvatica; assembly: GCA_033576555.1. Lineage (NCBI taxonomy): Eukaryota > Metazoa > Chordata > Amphibia > Anura > Dendrobatidae > Oophaga > Oophaga sylvatica. The sequence continues at coordinate 489,231,558 of JARQOD010000003.1, forward strand.
ATTTTTGTTTCTTCATTCCTCTTTTCAAGTATGACTGAATTGTGTACGAGAAGAATTTCCGGCCTTGTTTCGTTGCAATTATGATGAAGATTGCAGCTCTTTAATAATGTCCTATGTTACTGGTAATGACATTGTCAGAGCTGCCTTATGCAGAACAAATGAATGGATGGATATTTTCAGTACAGCAATATATGGCATAATCATGCAATACAAGCAAAAATCACAATACAATAACACAAAGGAAGACTCATTTATAAACGAAGTTCAGAACTTTAGTTCTCCCAAGATCTGAGAGTAATGCACATTCCATGCCGCCTCCATGACAGATGGTAACATTCATTACATGGTATGTTCATTTTACAAATGATACCTAGTTTTGGCATCAATATAAGGGAAATAAATCTCTCGCTTCTCAAAAAAGGACATATGGAAAAATGCAATGTGAATGGATACACAGAGTAGCAAAAGTTGTTGAAAGTTTCATTTATCAATTTACTTTATTTTTCATTAACCATCATACTCAGGAGAACGGCCATCATTTCTCTGATGTACTTTTGGCACCAAAGTATAATAATTTAACAAAAGCATTATTTAATAAATGTGCACAAATATCATGCAAATACAGCAGCATTTCTTCACAAATATTAGAAAAGCAAAAAAACAAAAACAAACAATATACACAAATGCTTAAAAAATGGAGAACATCTATTTTAATATTTATGTACAAAAATGCATAAAGTTTGATGTTTGTTTTCTACGGAACACTGTATAAAAATAAATATTCTATGTACAGACACACAGGACAATCCCAGGTTAGAACGTTCACTGCAAAAAAAAACATAAACTTGGGTTAATCTGAAATCTTACAACTTGGTGTGTTCAAGGAGATAGTAATATAAAGTAAGTGTGGGTAAAGGTATAAGGCCCGTACACACGTTACAGCCACGCAGATTTTTTTTTTTTATTCAATATGCATTGATTTATCGTGATTTTCCTAAGTAATGTGAGCACAAAAAAACACAACGTGCCCGCAATGTGTGAATTCAGACTTCTGGGTTAAACTCAACTTGCCCTTCAGAGTTAAAAGTAAAAGTGAAGAACTTGAAAAGGAAAGTCATATCATAAAGAGTGAGCATATTTCTGAGAAAAGCGTTCCTTCTGTTAATGGGCTGTATGCAATACTGAAGCTCATCCCAAAGCAACACCAGGAAGAATTTCCTCTGAGGGTCCCCTGGATTCAATAAGCTCGAAATAGGCTATTCTTGCCCTCTGTCTGAATATCGATTTATTCTTTGCATTGTACTTTTAAACTAACTGAATCAGTGATCGTACCCCTGTGAATGTTGCACACTCTATCTAACCTATCGAATCTGTTTCGTTCGTATTCTCTGTATTTATGCTCAGAAAACTCTTCTAGTAATATTCTATGCGAGGTTTCGGCAATGACTACCATTTTATGTGTAGGACTTATTCCACACCATTCTTATAACAATGTGATCAGTCCGTACTTTTTACATGAATTATTAACCACAATTCTTGTGTCAGTTTCATTTTCTGCGTGTGCACCTATTCATATAGATTTGCTGTATTTTTGAAGGTCCCGTACGTAGCTTATGCCTTTGTTTGACATTCTCCTTTTAATATTTTTTAATTATGTCTTGAAAATTGTTCAATAAAGATTTTCTTTTAACTTTACTTCTGGTTAAACTTTTGAATTTCTATAAGTTTTTTGGACTGTAATGGAAGACCCTTTTGCAATTTTGGTCTGTTAGATATTTAGGTACAGACAAACCATGTATTCCCTATGTGGGGAGAATCGGATTCAAAATTATGCAAACATGCTTTGGGTCAGAGTTTGATCAGAGTGTGTCCGAGTGTGCTCTGAGTTCTTCTGCTCGGAGGAGAAGATGGAGAAAAAAAATGTATCCATCTTCTCCATTCTGTCAGTCATGGAAAAAGGACTGCACTCAGATGTCGTCATTAACTTGCATGGTCTGGATGGGCTCAGTCGAGGAAAAAATCTGGGATGAGCAAAAAACGAAAATGCAAAACGAAAATACCCCGGTCATGAAGGGGTTAACACATTCAATTTCCAAAAAGTATTGGTAGCATTAAAATTTCCTTCATGGTAACTAAGGTGTGAGGCAGACACTGAAAAACAAGCTCTTTTGGCATTACCCCTTTCTTTCCCCCAAGCTTACAGATGGCAACAAGCAGTTAGCAATAACGTTTTTTTGTATTTTTGAAACCCAATCCATTTTTTAGACGCAGAAAAGTGAGAAAATTTGTTCAGTCCCAGAAGGGTTTTATCCCCCTGGGGGGCTTGACTTTGGTGAAATAAGGGGTTCATTTCACTTT
>JARQOD010000003.1:489234015-489275844 GCA_033576555.1 Oophaga sylvatica
GGTTTCAGGCTGAAGTTATTCAAGTTCCGAAGTAGCTCCACAGCAAGGGAACAGACCAGAAGCCATGGCTCACAGGTTCAAATCCTAACAATACTCCCGTCTTAACGGCGGCCTCTGGACGCAACTTGCCCAGGTTTTGCAGGATACCGCTGGTGAAATTGTCTAATCAAACGGGGGCATTGATGTTGCTTACTGATTCCCATGAATTTTCCTCCGTGTCGTAGCCTTGCCATTTGATTAAATTTTCAAGATTTCTGTGTATTCTGGGAATCCAAGATCTTTTCCACCACAACTGCTCCTGTCCGTCCACTTCAATTGCATCGGGAGGCGGAGGGATCGTTCTGGAAATGGATTGGCTGTGGCGGCTTTCAACAAAGACACATGAAACACAGGATGAATCTCATGATGTTGGTAGCTGTAACGTACGGCCACTGGACTGACAATCTTACTGATTTGTATGGTCCCACAAATTTTTGTCCTAATTTAGGAGAAGGAATCTTCAATTTCAAATTCTTAGTGGTTAACCAACACTCGATTTCCAATCCTAAAACGTGGGAGTGGTCTCCGATACCTGTCGGCCGCTTTTTTATATTTCTCCTGAGCTTCCTTTAGAGTGTCTTCAGAACATTCAGATTTTGCTGTAGCAGAGAGATTCTTTCGGCGACTGCTGGTTTATTAATGTGCCACAGGATTTTTGGGAAGGATGTTTGGGTGATATCCCAGATTTGCAAAAAAAATGGGTCTGTTTCGTAGAGGCATTCTGTGAATTATTATATGAAATTCCGCAAATGGCAGCGATCCACCCAGTCGTCTTGCAGATGGCAAAATATAGCAACGAAGATACTGCTCCAGCGTCTGATTTTACGTTCTGTCTGCCGTTAGATTGCAGATGGTAAGCGGTTGGGGACAATCGTACTTTGATGTCTAGTGCTGAGCTAAACTGCGCCAAAATTTAGATGTAAATTGCACACCTCGATCTGAAATGACTTCATCCGGCCACTCCGTGGAGGCGAAAAACATTGGAAAGCTGTATCTTTGCTGAAGGAAAAACCTGAGCATGGAATGAAATGCGCTGCTTTCGTAAGTCGATCCACTACTACCAGAATGGATGTCTTCCCTTGGACCTGGTAGATCTAAAATTAAAAGTCCATTGAAATTGATCCCCACGTCGTGTTGGGATGGCGAGAGGCTGCAATAGTCCCATAGGGGATGCACGTGGAGTCTTATATCTGGCACAGATGTCACAGGAATTAACATACTTCTTCACGTCTTCTTGAAAGTTCGGCACCAAAAGAAACGTGATAAAAACTCCTGCGTTTTCTGGTCCCTTTGTGTCCTGCAATCTTAGAATCGTTGCACTAGTTGTAGGACTCTCAACCGAGCTGCTTCGGGTACATATAGTCGTCGACCATCAGTCCATACTTGATTTTTAAAAAGCAGATGCATGTCCCCTGATGGATGTATAGAAAACGAGTCTGTTTCGTATGCTGCCTTCAAATCTTCCAGCAAATCTCCTAATGTATTACTCCCAAGATTTTTAGTATCTGCCACATTGGGTTTGGGTGTTGTTACAAGGTTAGCCTCGGTTGAAAACATTCTGGATAATGCTTTCTGCTTTCTGTTGCGGGAGCCTGGTCGATATGAAATGACAAAATTGAACTGATTCAAAAACAGACTCCACAGGTCTGCCGAGGGAGAGGCATTTTGCAGACCTGATAAACTCCAGATTGCGATGATCGGTCAACACCAAAATTTGTTGTGCAGCCCCTTGGAGATGATGTCTCCACTCTTGAATGCTGATATGATGGCGAGAAAATTCTTTATTTCCCACGTCATAGTTCTTCTCGGCTACAGACATACGTTGTGAGAAAAATGCACATGGGATGCAGCAATTTTCTTTTCCCTGTCCTCTGAGAGAGGATAGCGCCGACCGCACAGTCTGAAGTATCCACCTCGATGATAAAAGCCATTTCAGGGCAGGATGGCGTAATATGGGAGCCGTTGTGAATTTTGTTTTAAAAGAGAGAACGCTTCTTGTGCTTCAGGTGTCCAGATGAATTTTGCTCCTTTTTTTGTTATTGCGTGATGGGTTTGCACGTTTCTGAAAAGTTCTTAATAAAACGTCTGTAAAAGTTGGCGAACCCCACAAAACGCTGAACTTCTTTCACATTTTTTAGGGATAGGCCACTCGGTGATAGCTTGCGTTTTCTTAGCATCCATCCGTAATCCTTGAGGTGAAATGACGTATCCCAAGAAACTGAATCTCTTCTTGATGGAATTCACATTTTTCTAATTTAATATTAACGAATTCTCCCTTAATCGTTGTAGCACTTGTCTTACGTGCGTCTGATGTTCCTCCATAGAGTTTGAAAAGATCAGGATGTCATCTAGATAAAACGACCACGAACTGATCCAACAGGTCTCGGAAAATATAATTTTGCCAGGTGCTGGAAGGTAGCTGGAGCATTGGCGAGTCCGAAGGGCATCACTAGACTTTCAAAGTGTCCGTATCGGGTACGAAAAGCCGTTTTCCATTCATCTCCAGGCTTTATACGTACTAAATTGTATGCCCCACGTAAATCTAACTTAGTGAAGATCTTTCGCCTTTGTACTCTTTCTAGGAGTTCCGGGATCAACGGTAGAGGATAACGATTTTTTACCGTGACTTTATTAAGCTCCCTGTAGTCCACTACTGGCCGTAATGTTCCATCCTTCTTTTTAACAAAGATATAGGGGCTCCAGCGGGAGGGAAGATGATGGACGAATGAATTTTTTGCTTAGATTTTCATCATAAATTCTTTGAGAGCCTTCAGTTCAGGACCCGCTAAAGGGTAGATAGTTCCAAACGGTATAAACCGCTCCCGGGAGTAGTTCTTTTGGGCAGTCGTATGGTCAGTGAGGAGGAAGTGTATCCGCTCCCTTCTTGTCACAGACATCTAAGAAATCTTCGTACACCGCTGGGAGCTGAGGCAATTCTGGATTTCTGAATGCTTCTAATGTGGATTCACTTGGAACCACTGCTTGAACTTTCCTTTTCGGGGAAACTGATCTTTTTTCATCTCCCATTCGATGATAGGATTTTGCTTCTGCAGCCAGGGCAAACCTAAAATGATGGGAAAATGTGGAGAAGAAATAATTAGGAAGGTTAACATCTCACGATGCTGGGGCTCAATTAAGATCTCCAAAAGTCCTGGGCTCATGATCCACTGGCCCCGAATTCAGTGGAGATCCATTACCGTCTCCCCTCACAATAGGTGAAAAGTCTTTTCTGCACATCTATGCCATGATTTTGAGCAAATGCAGAATCCTGAACATTTCCCCCTGGCCCAGAGTCAATCATGGCTGATGCGGTGATCCCTGGGAGTTAACCTTCAGTTTTATAGTTACAAAATAAAGTGATTCTCGGTTCTCCTTCCTGGTAGGTGGAACTATAGATGATATGGACTGGATCTCATCTTTAGCGTAATCAGTTTTCTGAGAGGAAAGACTCCTCGTCGGAAGAATCAGGATCCATTATGGCAGCCACCATTTTTCTTGAACGGTTTGTGGGACGACTTGGACAGTTAATAAGAAAATGTCCCGCTTCCCCCAGTTACAGACATAGATTCTCTTTAAAAACTCTGTTCTCTTCGTTCTGCACTCGCTCGTCTCTGGATCGCTTCCACCTGCATTGGCTCTAGTTCTGTGTCTCGGACATTCCCGGGTAGGCACTTCTTTAGTGACTGATGGCAGGGAGGAGTTATAAGAGTTAGTTGAACGATTCATGGAGGTCCACTTCTCTTGTCGTCGTTCAGACAGACGGGTGTCAACCCGGATGCAATGCTTGATGAAATCATCCAGATCCGAAGGGGTCTCTCCACGGGCAAGTTCGTCCTTTACTGCACTAGAAAGTCCTCTTTTAAAGAAAGATACTTTTGCTGCTTTATTCCATTCAGTGTCAAACGGCCCACCTCCTGAACTCCATAGCATACTCTGCGACGGGGCGTTTGCCTTGTCGTAATGCCAGCAACGTTGATTCAGCGGTAGCGGCAAGGTTTTAGGTCGTCAAACATCTGCTGCATCGCTCGAATAAAACTCGTCCAGATTGTCTAAACGTGCGTCCCGAGTCTCAATCAGAGGATTAGCCCAAGCGATCGCTTTGTGGGTTAACAGCAAAAATGATGCATAGCACCTTTGACCTATCAGTTGGGAACTGATTCATGTGTATCGAAGAACAGGTAACATTGATTCAAAAACCCACGAAAATTTATCTCGATCACCGCCAAACGAAAAGGTGGTAGCTTGGGGGGCGTGGCAGACGCTGAGACGGAAGCCTGTCCTTCTAGCTGTGTAATTCGAGCAGTCAACACTTGTACCGCACTCTGCAGATCATGGATAGCTTGTTGGTGATTCTGGACATTATGATCGCTTTGTGCAATAAATGCGTCCATCCGTGCTTTTCCATTTACCTGTTCGGTGTGCAAATGGACATTGCACCCTGCAGTTTCTGACACGTGTATCCATAGTTTCTGCTCCAGCGGCCTCCATTTTTTGAGAGGCTGAGTATTCTTTTCACGTTACTGGCGATACTGGATGGAGGTTCAGTGGCCGGAGCAGCGATGCACGGTAACCGGACCGTGGAAAGGCTTCTGGAGGTGCAGTATATGGCGGTGGAAGTTCACTGTGTCAGCAGATGCCGGGGCCTGCCCGAGCTAGGGCCGCCGAGATCACACACAAGCACCAAGTCCGTTTAGGTGAATAGAGTTGGAAGTAGGAACAGCAGGGTTTCCACAAGAGATAGGAAGATGTCAGCAGAAACACCTTCCAGATCAGGAGCTCAGATAATGCTTCACTCAGTTAGACTGAGCACCACAATATACTCTGGCAACAGGAAGCTGCACAGGGCCAGGTATATATAGCAGGTCCAATCAGGCGAGAACAAACAGCAGGGGCAGGTGATGATCTCTATCCAATCAGTCTCAATCAGGGAGGGAACAATCAGCAGGGCAGGTGATGATTTTCTATCCAGAAGAAGGTCATATGGTTTCAGGCTGAAGTTATTCAAGTTCCAAAGTAGCTCCACAGCAAGGGAACAGACCAGCAAGCCATGGCTCACAGGTTCAAATCCTAACAACTGGTCTGCTGGTCAGTCAGAGAAGAAAGGATGTGAACTAAATTAAAAATTAACTTTTATTATATTAAATTGACATCCTTGAAAGTGTTCCAGTAAATTAAGTATTTTTAATAGAAAATTATTGCACAGGTTTTGTTATCACGCTTATTTCCTTTGTGTGTATTGGAAAAACACAAAAAAAACTGAAAAAAAAGCAAATTGGACAAAATTTCACGCAAAACCACAAATATGAACCTGACAAAAATGGTTGTCACTTTTCCAAAAAATGTGGGGTAAACAGCTTTTTTTGAAGCATGTGATTTTTCGTTCAAAATCACCTGTGGCAAATAACAGGTGTGGTCAATATAAAAAATTTACACCTGAACCAGATAAAAAATTGCCTCAAAATTTGCATTGTGAGTCTGGTGTGCCACACTAAGCATGGAGAACAGAAAGAGAAGAGAACTGTCTGAGAACTTGAGATTTAAAATTGCTGAACAATAAACAATCTGAAGGTTACAAATCCGTCTCCAGGACCTTCATATTCCTTTTGTCCACATGTGCAACATAATCAAGACGTTTAAAACTCATGGGACTGTAGCTAATCTCCCTGAAACGTGGTCAGCAGAGAAAAATTGATTATAAGTTGCAAGCAGGAAGTCCAAAAAGGTAGATAAAACCCACAATCAAGTTCCAAAGAAATCCAAGCTACCCTGTAGGCTCAGGGGCATCAGTTTCAAATGCTAACTATCCGTCAACATTTGAATGAAATAAAATGCTATTGCAGGAGACCCAGGAGGACCCGACTGCTGACACAAGACATAAAAAAAGTAGACTGCAATTTGCCCAAAAACCTTCTGGGAAAGCGTCTTGTGGACAGATGAGTCCAATGTAGAGCTTTGGTAATTCATACATTCTACTGTTTACCAAAAAACTGAATGAGGCCTACAAAGAAAATAACACAGTACTTACAGTTAAATATGGTGGAGGTTCAAAAATGTTTTGGGGGTTGCTTTGCTACCTCTGGCACTGGGTGCCTCGACTTTGTGCAAATCATCATGAAATCTGAAGATAACCAAAGGATTTTGGGTCGCAATATAGTGCCCAGTGTCAAAAAGGTGGGTTTGTGACCTATGTCATGGGTCTTCCAGCAGGACAATAACCCCAGACATACTTAAAGAAGCACCCGAAATGTCTGGAAACAAAACGCTGGAGTGTACTGAAATAGCCAGCAATGAGACTGAATCAAAATTTCATTGAACACCTCTGAAGAGATCTTAAAATTACTTTTGGTAGAAGGCACCCTTCAAATATGAGAGCCCTGGAGCAGTTGGCAACAGAAGAGGGGTCCAAAATTCCAGTTGAGAGGCGTAAGAAGCTTGTTGGTGGCTATAGGCAGTGATTGCTTGATTTATTTAATCCAAAGGTGTGCAACAAAATATTAACCCCTTAACCCCGGAGCTTTTTCGGTTTTGCGTTTATTTTTTCGCTCCCCTCCTTCCAGTTGTAACGGTCTGGTGGGTGGAACTACTGACGAACAGGTCAGGTTGGTGGAACCACATAGCTTTATTATACAAGAGATTTTACTTGTAAGAGAGCGGGTGGCACCTGGGAAAAGGGCAGGATTCACGGCAGAGGATATAGGTAGTTTCTGGAAGGAGGTTTGTCACAGCAAGTGACCAAGGAAGTCTCTGGGCAGGCAGGTTGTAACGGTAAGTAACCGAGGCGTCTCTGGACAGGCAGGTTGTCACGGCAAGTGACCAAGGCAGTCTCTGGGACAGGCAGGTTGTCACGGCAAGTGACCAGGCAGTCTCTGGGCAGGCAGGTTGTCACGGCAGGTGACCAGGCAGTCTCTGGGCAGGCAGGTTGTCACGGCAAGTGACCAGGAAGTCTCTAGACAGGCAGGTTGTCACGGCAAGTGACCAGGCAGACTCTGGGCAGGAGGTTGTCATGGCAAGTGACCAGGCAGTCTCTAGACAGGCAGGTTGTCACAGCAAGTGACCAGGCAGTCTCTAGACAGGCATGTATTACGACCTGATATGGTGGAGCCTCCAGGTAGGCTGCAGTCGGATGGCAGATGATCGCTCCCAGGTGAGAGGCAAGAGCCGGGGATCTCTGCAGATGATGTCCGAACTTCAGGATGGAGCTGCAGTCGGATGGCAGATGATCGCTCCCAGGTGAGCAGGCAAACCCCGGGGATCTCTGCAGATGATGTCCGAACTTCCGGATGGAGCTGCAGTCGGATGGCAGATGATCGCTCCTAGGTGAGCAGGCAAGAGCGGGGATCTCTGCAGATGACGTCCGAACCTCTGGATGGAACTGCAGACGGATGGCAGCAGGCAAGCCGACAGGTAACAGGCAGGTAACTGGAATCAGAGCTGAAGGCTGAAACAGAGTTAGACTGCACAGGAACAACATTGCTCGGGCACCTACATTAAGGAGGAAGCCCTTAATAGGGTGGAGTCCTCCAGCATTGGCTGGAGACTGATTTGGAAAAATGCGCGCGGCTCCTTTAAGAGCGGGGGGGAGGGTGCGGGGCGCGCGCCCTAAGGCCAGTAGCAGGGAAGGAGCGCGCGGGACCAGCAGGGCGGAAGGAGGACGTCATAGGCGCAGAGGGGGGTGGGAGCACTGAGGACGCTAAGCGCAGGTGAGGGAGCGACGTCCCTGTCTGGCAGCAGGCAGGGACGCAGGCGCTACAGTACCCCCCCTCTAGGCCCCCCCTTCTTTAGGCCAGAAAGAAATTAGCTAGGATAAGAGGGGCATGGATGTTCTCCCGAGGCTCCAGGTTCTCTCCTCAGGACCAAACCCCTTCAATCCACCCAAAAAAAAGTCTTTCTTCCTACCCTTTTTTGTGGCCAGAATGTTCTCTACCTCAAATTCATCATTTAGCAGACACTGGAGCAGGAGGTGTACCTGTAGACTTAAAAAAGAGTTAAAAAACCACAGGTTTGAGGAGAGATACATGAAAAGAATTAGGAAATTCTCAAATTGCCGGGAGTTTCAATTTATAGGACACCGAATTGATCTGACTGATGATCTCAAAAGGACCCCATGAACCGAGGACCTAACTTGTAGGACGGAATTTTGAGTCGAACATTTTGGACGAAAGCCCCGACTTTGTCCCCAGGACGGAATTGAGGAGGATCCAGACGTTTTTTTGTCAGCATGTCTTTTCATCGCTCGGATGACTGAATGAGTGCGGACCGGGTACTCTCCCAGATGGAGGAGAATTCTCTAACCAGAGAATTTCCCCAGCTGGATTGTCCACAGAGATGGAAACAGGGACAGGGATCGAGGGTGCTGACCGAAGACTACAAAAAACGGAAGACTTGGTGGAAGATTCGCTCTCATGATTATTGTAGGAGAATTCGGCCCAAGGCAGGAGCTCCACCCAGTCAGATGGTGGGCATTAACGAATGTGTCGAGATAACTGGTCAAATTCTGATTTATTCGTTCAACTTGTCCATTGGACTGTGGGTGGTAAGCGGAGGAAAAATCCAGGGGGGACGTCTAGCAACTTACAGTGGCTCTCCAGAAACGTGAGGTGAACCCGAACCCCACGATCCGACACAATGTGACGAGGCAGACCATGAAGACGGAAGATGTGGGGATAAAGTCTTTAGCCAACTCGGGTGCAGACGGAAGACCTGGCAGAGGAATGAAGTGAGCCATCTTGGAAAAGCGGTCAGCGACCACCCAAATGACCGTTACAACCCGGGAGAGCACGGGCAGATCTGTTATGAAGTCCATGGCTATATGCTGCCAGGGGGCAGCGGGTACAGGAAGCGGAAGAAGACGGCCGGTAGGCAGATGTCTCGGAACTTTGTTGCGGGCACAGGAAACACAGGCAGAAACAAAGTCTATTTACGTCTTTGTGCAGGGTAGGCCACCAATAATGCCAGAGTAATGAGTTGGAGGGTTTTTTTTTTGACCAGCGTGGCCAGCGAGTTTAGACGAGTGACCCCAATGTAGGATTCTCTTCCGATCGGTTTCTGATACGAACGTCTTACCAGGAGGGAGACGATTTAGACTCACGGGAGCCACCTGCATCACTCTGGCGGGATCGATGATATGTTTAGGCTCATCTTCGAGATCCGACACCAGGAAAGACCGAGCAAGGCATCCGCCTTGACGTTTTTGTCAGCTGGGCGAAAATGCAAAAGAAAATCGAAGCGGGCAAAAAACAAGGACCACCGGGCTTGGTGAGGTTAAGTCTCGGGTGCCTGCTGGAGGTATGCCAGATTTTTGTGATCCGTGTAGATGATTACCGGAATGAAGAGCCCCTTCGAGTAGGTAACGCCACTCCTCCAATGCCAACTTAATGGCCAATAACTCTCGATCTCCTATGGAGTAGTTGCGCTCCGGGGGGAGGGGGAAGATTTTGGGAGAAGAAACCGAGGACACCATCCTCCCGGATGGCGATTTTTGGGGTAAGAACCGCTCCGGCTCCAGCAGAGGAAGCGTCCACCCCAGGAAGAACTGCTTGTTGCCATCCGGGCGATGCAGCACATGGAGCGGAAGAGAAGGCCTGTTTCAGAGAAAGGAAGGCCTCCTCTGCTTCGGTCGTCCACTGTTTGGGTTAGCATCCTTGCGAGTGAGCGCTGAGATTGGAGCAGTCCTGGAAGAGAAGTGCGGTATGAAGAGACGGTAATAGTTGGCGAATCCCAGGAACCGCTGAATGGCCTTCAAACCCCTCCGGTCGGGGCCACTTCTCGATGGCAGACAATTTCTCCGGATCCATTCGTAGGCCTGTCTGAGAAATGATGTAGCCCAGAAACGGAAGCGATGTCTGCTCAAAGAGGCACTTTCTTATTTGGCGAAGAGGTGATTCTGCCTGAGCCTGAGCAGAACTGACGAACATCCCTCCGGTGAGACTGAAGATCCGGAGAGAAGACCAAGATGTCGTCAAGGTACACCACAACGCAGGAATAGAGGAGGTCACGGAAGATGTCGTTGACCAACTCCTGAAGACTGCTGGGCATTACAGAGACCAAAGGGCATCACCAAGACTCGTAGTGGCCGTCCCGGGTGTTGAATGCCGTCTTCCATTCATCTCCTCGACGGATACGAACCAGGTTGTTTGCTCCACGAAGATCTAGTTTGGTGAAGACTCTAGCCCTCTAAGACGATCAAACAGTTTTGGAATGAGCGGAAAGAGGTACTTATTCTTCACCGTGATCGAATTTAGGCCTCTGTAGTAAAATACAGGGACGGAGAGACCCGTCTTTCTTTTTAACGAAGAAAAAACCTGCTCCCGCTGGGGAGGTAGATTTCCGGATAAATCCATTTGCTAAGTTCTCCTCGATATATTCGGACATCGACCTGGTTCTCAGCAGCAGACAACGGGTAAATACGTCCACGGGGAGGCGTAAGAAACCGGGTAACAGGTAAATTTCGGGCAATCATATGGTCTATGCGGGGGAATGTCTCTGCTTCCTTTTTATTGAAAACATCAGCAAATGACCAATATGGAATCGGGAGTCCAGGTAGATTAGCAGGTGTAGGAGAAGAATAGACAGGATGAACAGCACCAACACGTTTTATGACAGTCCTGGGCCCAGCGAAGAACCTCTCCATTCTGCCAGTCGAGCACAGGTGCATGTTTTTGGAGCCAAGGCAGACCTAGTAAAAAGCATGAGAGAGTCCAGGCAGAACATGAAAATAGATGCTCTCAGAATTGCACATTCCCCCCTGAGGGTTAAAGACTTCGGTGATAAGTCGGATGGGACGAGGTAGGAGACCCCCCATCCACAGCAGCAACAGATACAGGTTCAACAAGAGGTTTGGTGGGAATGTGATACTTCTCTACTAGAGCCTGTGACACGAGATTCCCAGCTGCTCCAGAATCAAGTTGGGCCATTTCGAAGTGGCGGTCTTACCGATCAGAATTGAAACGACAGCAGCAGGGATGAAGAGGATTTATTTTTGTCTAGATTGACCTCTCCGAGCGAACCTAGACAAAGGGGTTTTCCCGACTTCTCCGGACAGGTTTGGATCCAGTGCTCCTTACTGCCGCAGTAGAAGCAACTTTTCTCGGCACGGCGTGAGTCCCCTGACGGGCTTTGACCATCTTGGTCTGGTCGACCTGTATAGCTCAGCAGTGTGCACCTGAGGTGAAACGAAGAGGTTAAAAGATCTCTGACACGAGGGTGCAAGATGGGAAAATTCTTTTTTACGGGTGATCTCTTTGGCTCGTTCCTGGAACCGAAGATCAATTCGATTGGCAAGATTTATTAAATCATCTAGAGAGGTTGGAACGTCCCGACCGGCAAGTTCGTCTTTAATACGGCCGGACAGACCTCCCAGAAGACCGAAATTAGGCTTCATTGTCCCAGGTAGTTCTGAGGCTAAAGTCCGGAACCGTATGGCATATTGACCAACGGTGAGACTCTCCGACGGAGACGCAGCAGAGATGGTGCAGAGGAAGTCTTCCGTCCAGGTTCGTCGAATTACCTTCCGGAAGGTCGAGAGAAAAGCAGGCAGGTCAGATACCAGAGGATCCTCTCTCTCCCAGAGAGGATTAAGCCAGGCCAGGGCTTCTCCGGTGAGATGGGACATGATGAAGGCAATTTTGGCCCGGTCAGAGTTAAAAACTGGTGTGCCAGGGGTTCAAAATGCAGGGTGCACAGAAATTTAAAGAAACCCCGAGCCAGAGCAGGATCGCCTCCAAACTAGGAGGAGCTGACAGTCGGGGTCCGGGAATGGAAACACGAATTGGGAATCAGCGGGACGACGGATTATGAGTCATGGCTCCAGCGATGGTTGCAAGTGATGATTTCAGAGTGTCCCGACGGGTTGACGTTCGCAGGTGACCCAGGATGGTCCCCCTGTTAGACCTCTGGCGAGACAGCTCTGACACAGTTCCGGGAGTGAAGGGGTTTGGGTGCCACCGGGGTTCCATGGCCCGAGCAAACTGTAACGGGTCTGGTGGGTGGAACTACTGACGAGACAGGTCAGGTTGGTGGAACCACATAGCTTTATTATACAAGAGATTTTACTTGTAAGAGAGCGGGTGGCACCTGGGAAAAGGGCGGGATTCACGGCAGAGGATATAGGTAGTTTCTGGACAGGCAGGTTTGTCACAGCAAGTGACCAAGGAAGTCTCTGGGCAGGCAGGTTGTAACGGTAAGTAACCGAGGCAGTCTCTGGACAGGCAGGTTGTCACGGCAAGTGACCAAGGCAGTCTCTGGGACAGGCAGGTTTTCACGGAAAAGTGACCAGGCAGTTCTGGGCAGGCAGGTTGTCACGGCAGGTGACCAGGCAGTCTCTGGGCAGGCAGGTTGTCACGGCAAGTGACCAGGAAGTCTCTAGACAGGCAGGTTGGTCACGGCAAGGGGACAGGCAGACTCTGGGCGGCAGGTTGTCATGGCAAGTGACCAGGCAGTCTCTAGACAGGCAGGTTGTCACAGCAAGTGACCAGGGCATCTCTAGACAGGCATGTATATACGACCTGATATGGTGGAGCCTCCAGGTAGGCTGCAGTCGGATGGCAGATGATCGCTCCCAGGTGACGGGCAGAGCCGGGGATCTCTGCAGATGATGTCCGAACTTCAGGATGGAGCTGCAGTCGGATGGCAGATGATCGCTCCAGGTGAGCAGGCAAGAAGCCGGGGATCTCTGCAGATGATGTCCGAAACTTCGGATGGAGCTGCAGTCGGATGGCAGATGATCGCTCCTAGGTGAGCAGGCAAGAGCCCGGGATCTCTGCAGATGACGTCCGAACCTCTGGAGGGAAAACTGCAGACGGATGGCAGACAGGCAAGCCGACAGGTAACAGGCAGGTAACTGGAATCAGGAGCTGAAGGCTGAAACAGAGTTAGACGGGCACAGGAACAACATTGCTCGGGCACCTACATTAAGGAGGAAGCCCTTAATATAGGGGGGGAGTCCTCCAGCATTGGCTGGAGACGGGATTTGGAAAATGCGCGCGGCTCCTTTAAGAGCGGGGGAGGGTGCGGGGCGCGCGCCCTAAGGCCAGTAGCAGGAAGGAGCGCGCGGACAGCAGGGCGAAGGAGGACGTCATAGGCGCAGAGGGGGCTGGGGAGCACTGAGGACGCTAGGCGCAGGTGAGGAGAGCGACGTCCCTGTCTGGCAGCAGGCAGGGACGCAGGCGCTACACCCAGAGCCATAACTTTTTAATTCTTCCGTCAGTATGGCCATGTGAGGCTTAGTTTTTGCGGGACAGGTTGCACTTTGAACGACACCATTGGCTTTACCATGTCGTGTACTAGAAAACAGGAAAAAAATTCCAAGTGTGGTGAAATTGCAAAAAATGTGCAATCCCACACTTGCTTTTTGTTTGTCTTTTTTGCTAGTTCCCCTAAATGCAAAAAAAAGTGCAATCCCACAGTTGTTGTTTTTTTTTTTTTACCATGTTCACTAAATGCTAAAACTGGCCTGCCAATAGATTTTCCATGTCATTTTGAGTTCATAGACACCAAACATTGTATAGGTTCTTTTTATCTACATAAGTGGTGAAAAAAAAATCTCCATTTTTTCGTGATCTCGGGTCGGGTGAGGGCGTTTTTTGTGAGCCGAGCTGATGTTTTTAATGATAGCATTTTGTGCAGCTACGATCTTTTGATCGCCTGTTATTGCATTTTAATGCAATGTCGCGGCGACCAAAAAACATAATTCTGGCATTTTGAATTTTTTTAGCGGTAAAGCCGTTTAGTGATCAGGTTAATCCTTTTTTTTTTATTGATAGATCGGGCGGGTTCTGAATGCGGCGATACCTAATTTGTGTATGTTTGATTTGAAAGGGGTGATTTAAACTTTTATTTTTTTTTTATTTGTTAATAATTTTAAAAACAATTTTTTTCATATTTTATTTTTTTTTTTATATTTTTAAACACATTTTTTTTTCACATTTGGCATGCTTCAATTGTCTCCATGGGAGACTAGAAGCTGCCACAACCCCATCACCTCTGCTGCATAGAGCCGATGATCAGATTTTCCTCTATGTAGCAGAATTACTCATTTGCTGTGAGCGCTGACCACTGGGAGGCGCTCACAGTAAGGCGGCACGGACAACCACAGAGTTCTCCTGAGACCTCGGTTGTCATGCTGACACACCGGTGATCCATGATCACGTGACGTGGGTCACCGGTGTGCCAAAGTCTATCACCCTGCGCCACGTTAAAAATACACGAGTTTCACAGCCCACTGGGGAATGTTTTCAACGCCATCAATGTACCACCGCATCTGCATAGGTGGTGTGACCTTCCAACTGGGTTTTTCTCTCCAAGATTTGAAGCATGAATTTGGAGAAGGTGTAAGAGTTGACACATAACCGATGCCTTGTGGTGGAAACGGACATAGCTCCCAGTTGGAAAGGTCACACCACCTATTGCAGATACGGGGTACATTGATGGCGTTGAAAACATTCCCCCGTGGGCTGTGAAACTGTGCATTTTTTAACATGGCGTGTTAGTTTCGGTAGCTGAGGAGTGCAAAGGGAAAAAAGGCAATACACCAGAGCAGTTGGAATCTATGAGATTGCAGTACCCTGCTAACCACCACAACTAGGAGGCAGCCGTGGAGCGTTCCTACGTTGGTCCTAGATGCCTCGTCACAGCCTGAGAAACTAACTACACCTAAAGATAGAAAGAGGAAAGCTATCTGCCCCGGAGCAGATCCCCAAAGAACATAGAAAGCCCCCAAAATGTAATGGCGGTTAGACAAAAGAATACTGACACAGACAGAAAATAGTATGAGCAAACGTTGGGGCCCAAACTACCTAAATAGAAAAGGATAGGAAGGGCACTTACTGCAATCCCAAAAAACCCCGAAAAGCACCAAAATCTACTAATTTCAAAAACACCTGAGATAACACGCCCCCACCACCTAAATTTTGTTCTCTGGTGTAACAAATCAAAACAGCAGCCACTGAAAAAAACTGGAAAAGCAAATGTACAACATCAGTGGCTGAACCCAAACTGAGAGGGCAAAAGCCCCCGGAGGGGACCTGAAGGCCCCCCCAGAAAATGCAGGACAAAATGCAAAATCAAGCACAAAAACAAAAGAAGAAAATGTCTTATCTGTTAGCAGGAGATGCAGACACGACACAGCAGGCTACAAAGGAAACAGGAATCAAGGATTGAGACCAGAACAATTGATCACCGGCAACCCTGATGGGAAGGCGACTCCCTTATATAAGACCATCAGTAACACCTGATTCCCAATCCTCACAATCTTCACTGGACGGTCCGTACCGCTTGTAACCACCAGAGGGAGCCTCTGCTCAGAACTCATTTCAAGTCCATTCACAACAGTACCCCCCCCTTGAGGAGGGGTCACCAAAACCCTCACTTGAGCAACCAGGTCGGTCAGGATGAGTTCTATGATACGCACGGATGAGTCTCCTAGCATGGATGTCTGAAGCAAACACCCAAGAATTGTCTTCCTGACCATAACCTCTCCACTTAACCAAATACTGGAGTTTCCGTCTAGAAAAACGAGAATTCAATATTTTCTCAACCACAAACTCCATATTGCCCTCAACCAGAACAGGGTCAGGAGGCAAAGCAGTAGGAACCACTGGCTCAACAAACCTCTTCAACAAGGACTTGTGGAACACGTTATGGATCTTAAATGTCCCTGGAAGAAGCAAACAAAAGAAACAGGATTAAGAATCTCCATGATCTTATAAGGCTTAAATTAGGAGATGCCACTCTCATAGGAATATTTTTTGAGGACAACCAGACCAAGTCCCCCACTTTAAACCGAGGACCATCAGTCCTATGCCGGTTAGCAAACCGCTGGGCCCTCTCCTGAGAGAGGGACAACCTCTCCACTACCTGGTCCCAAAACTGTTGCATACGCTCCACTACAGAGTCAACACCTGGACAGACAGAAGCCTCCGTCTGTCCTGAAGAAAATCGAGGGTGAAACCCAGAATTACAGAAAAATGGAGACATCAAAGTGGCAGAGCTAGCCCTATTATTAAGAGCAAACTCAGCCAAAGGCAAAAAAGAGACCCAGTCATCCTGATCAGCAGACACAAAGCATCTAGATAAGTCTCCAATGTCTGGTTTGTTCTCTCAGTTTGACCATTGGTCTGAGGATGAAACGCCGAGGAGAAAGACAATTGAACACCAAGTTTAGAACAAAAGGTCCTCCAAACTCTGGAAACAAACTGGACTCCTCTGTCAGACACAATGTTCTCAGGAATGCCGTGTAAACGAACCACGTGCTGAAGGAACAAAGGCACCAATTCAAGGAGGAAGGCAACTTAGGTAATGGCACAAGATGTATCATCTTGGAAAACCTATCACAAATCACCCAGATGACGGTCATTCTCTGAGAAACAGGGAGGTCGGAAATGAAATCCATAGAGATATGGGTCCATGGTCTCTTGGGCACAGGCAATGGCATCAACAAACCACTAGAGCGAGAGCAAGGCTTGGAGCGAGAGCAAGTCCCGCAGGACTGCACAAATTCCCTGACATCACGAGACAAGGTAGGCCACCAAAAGGACCGACTAACCAAGTCTCTGGTACCAAAAATTCCGGGATGACCGGCCAACGCGGAACAATGAATCTCAGACATCACACTCTTTTCCACTGGTCCGGGACAAACAACTCCCAACAGGGCAGCGCTCGGGCCTATCCTCCTGACACCCCTCCAGAGCCAGTCTCAAATTGGGCGAGATGGCGAAAGAACTACAACTTCTTTCAAAATAACAGAAGGATCAGATATCTCAGGAGAGTCCGCAAGGAAACTCCTCGAGAGGGCATCCGCCTTAACATTCTTAGTGCAGGAAGAAAGGAAACCACAAAATTAAAACGTGTGAAAAACAAGGCCCCACCTGGCCTGTCTAGGATTAAGTCGCTTGGCAGATTCCAGATAAACCCAGATTCTTATGGTCCGTAAGGACCACCACCTGATGTTTGGCTCCCTCCAGCCAATGTCTCCACTCTTCAAAAGCCCACTTCATGGCCAATAACTCCCGATTACCCACGTCATAATTACGTTCAGTAGGAGAAAATTTTCGAGAGAAAAAGGCACAAGGGTTACTTTTAGAGGTCTCTGGATCTCTTTGGGACAAAACAGCACCTGCCCCAATTTCAGAGGCATCAACCTCCACCTGAAATGGCAGAGAAACATCAGGCTGCCGTAGAACAGGAGCAGAAGTGAATCTCTGCTTAAGTTCCTGAAATGCAGAGACTGCCTCAGGAGGCCAATTCACCACATCAGAACCCTTTTTGGTCAAATCAGTTAAATGGTTTAACAATAACCGAGAATTACCAATAAATTTACGATAAAAATTGGCAAAACCCAAAAATCTTTGAAGAGCCTTTAATGAAGTAGGTTGGACCCAATCACAGATGGCCTGAACCTTGACCGGGTCCATTTCAATAACAGATGGGGACAAATGAATCCCAAAAATGAGATCCTCTGTACGCCAAAAAGACACTTTGATCCCTTCACATACAGAGCATTCTCTCTCAAAATCTGGAATACAGTTCGAACATGTTTCACATGAGAGTCCCAGTCATTGGAAAAAATCAAGATATCATCCAAATAAACAATCAGAAATTTATCCACAAAATCCCTGAAAATGTCATTCATGAAGGACTGGAAGACAGAAGGAGTATTAGTGAGCCTAAAGGGCATCACAAAGGTACTCAAATGCCCTCAGGGGTATTAAATGCCGTCTTCCATTCATCCCCGTGCTTAATGGGAATAAGGTTATATGCCCCCCTGAGGTCAAGCTTGGTAAACCAAGTAGCGTTTTTCACCCTGGAAAACAGGTCAGAAATCAAGGGTAACGGATATTGATATTTCACAGTAATATTGTTCAAAAGACGATAATCAATACACGGCCTTAATGAACCATCCTTTTTGGCCACAAAGAAAAAACCGGCACCTAAGGGTGAAGAGGATGGTCTGATATGACCCTTCTCCAATGACTCCTTGATTATAAGACCGCATAGCGTCATGTTCAGGTACAGACAAGTTAAAAAGGCGACCTTTAGGGAATTTACTACCAGGCACTAATTCAATAGCGCAGTCATAGCTCCTATGGGGAGGCAAAGGATGCAGATTTACTTTCGCTAAACACATCAAAAAATCAATCAAAAAGTCAGGAACATCCTGAGCCTGGGGGGAGGCAGAAAAAACAGGAGTGTTGGTATTAACACATTGGCAGCCCCAACTGGTTACAGACACAGATTTCCAATCCAAAACAGGATTATGAGACTGTAACCAAGGGAAACCTAGTACAATTATGTCATGCAGATTATACAGAACCAAAAATTTGCAGCTCTCCTGATGATCAGGTTCAACCCTCATTATCACCTGAGTAGAGAACTGAGGTTTATTCTCAGCTAAAGGGGTAGAATCGATCCCCAGTAGGGAATAGACTTCCGTAGGGGTATCAAGTGAAACCCACAACGTTTAGTAAAATCAAAATCCATCAGGTTAATAGCTGCTCCCGAATCAACGAAAGCCTGAGCAGAAAATGAGGACAGAGAGCATATCAGAGTAACAGTTAATAAAAACTTAGTCTGAACACTACCCAAGACAACTGAGCGTGCAAAACGTCTTCCCCGCTTAGGGCAGACCGAAATAGCATGAGAGGCATCACCACAGTAGAAACACAACCCATTGCGCCCTCGAAACTCATGACGCTGTGCCCCAGAAACCACCCATCACACTGTATGGATTCAGAAGCAGGTTCACAAGGCAACACTATTCCACGCAATAC
Source organism: Oophaga sylvatica (assembly GCA_033576555.1). Lineage (NCBI taxonomy): Eukaryota > Metazoa > Chordata > Amphibia > Anura > Dendrobatidae > Oophaga > Oophaga sylvatica. The sequence continues at coordinate 489,252,819 of JARQOD010000003.1, forward strand.
TTCTCCGCTCACGCAAACGTCTGTCAATTTGAATTGCTAATGACATAGAATCATTGAGACCAGAGGGGACAGGGAATCCCACCATAACATCCTTTACATTATCTGACAGACCCTTCCGAAAAAGGGCTGCCAAAGCGTCGTCATTCCATTTGGTCAGGACTGCCCACCTACGGAATCTCTGACAGTATAACTCAGCGTCATCAAGCCCCTGATTTAATGCCAACAAGGCTTTTTCAGCTTGATCAGTGACATTAGGCTCATCGTACAATAACCCCAAGGCCGAAAAAAATGCATCAACATCACTCAAAACAGGATCCCCAGGTGTCAGGGAAAAAAGCCCAACCCTGAGGATCGCCGCGCAGGAGAGAGATGACAATTTGAACCTGCTGCACTGCGTTCCCTGAGGACTTAGATTTTAAGGCAAAAAACAATTTACAATTATTTTTGAAATTCAGAAACTTGGCTCGATCCCCCAAAAAAAATCTGGCATGGGAATCCTAGGTTCCACAACAGGCAACCTAGCAAGATAGGTAGCAATACTCCGAACCTCAGTGGCAAGTGATCCACACGGCCAGACAACTGTGCAAACTCCATTGAGAGAAAAAAAATCCTCCCCAGCACCCAGAGATACAGAGGGAAAAAAAAAAACACAACAACACAACAATGGCGCAGGGCGATAGACGTTGGCGAGGTGCTCATCTCTTACGCCCGGGCACGTTACATGAAAGCTGTGTGTAATGTATGGTGTACAGTTCATATAGCGTCTTGTGCTTGGGTGCGAGGAAAACACATGAGACACAGGTTTGATATAGAAGGACTTGTATTACTTCATACAAGTGGCAAAAAGGGTCACACAGTTTGCAGGTACAGAAGCGGAGACACAGCAGGCCAGAGTAACTTAAGCTCAGCAATAACTCTCCACAACAGGTTCAGGATCTCTTCTCTGTTACGTAGTTCCATGCAAACGTGGATTTATCAAATAGCAGGTTTCCAGAGTCCACAAGTGTTCCAAAGTTCCTCAGTAGGAAAAGCTGGAGTACAAAGTCCAAGGTTTTCCAGGAGTCAGGTCACAGGCTCACTGCAGGCTTGATTCTGAAGCACTGATTGCTCAGCTGAGGCTGCTTAAGAAGCAAGAGGAGAGAATCAGGGCGGGAACATGAAAGCTGGAAACTCCATATTGACTGAGGGCAAGATAGCTGCAGCAAGACAGAAAGCAAAATGGCCGACGGAAAAACTGAGTTTCAAGAAACATGTACAAAGAACCTTACACTGTGGTTCTCGATGGGTGTGTGGACTTGTGCTGTGTGGGGTGCTATGCCATTTCAGGCTGCATGTTACCAATGACATTGGCAGACCAGGACCAGATGTTGACGAAAATCAATGATGGAGACCACCCATCAAAAATAAACCGTTTACTCAATGATAATTTTGTGGGAATAATATAGAGTAGATAGCGAGTATACAATTTTATCAATGTTTTCTTCACATTACAGAGCATCTTTGCTCACAGTCTCTGTTCCTTTCTCTTTACTCATTTATTCTTTATCTCCACTGTTCCTCTCTACTTCACCACAACTCAGTACTACAGTCCAGTTAGCAACAGTCCTTTTCTCAACCAGCAGTTCCGCGTCTTCTTTCACCTCAAGGAAACTAGGTTGCCAATATGGCCGGTACTTAGCTTCTCTGTTACTAATGCTCTGGAATTCCAGACTGGATAACTCTCTTTGTCTCTCATACTCTGTCCCGTCTTGGCCCATTACCTCTTTGAGTTATAAACTCAAGGCTGTACTGCTAGGCGTCCTCTTCCAGGACCGATCTCCGAATGATCAATCTGCCTTTTGGTCATTTCTCTCATTCTCTCCACTAGGATCTCGCTATCCTCTCTCGCAGTCTCTTCTCACATTAGGGACACCCAAAACCACACAGCTCGGTTGACTGATCAGACCTTAGGTCTACTTTTCACGCAAAATGGCCCTATCTGACATCCTGTCAAGAAACTGTCTCTGGACTTCACCTTTGCCACCCTCACTCTGGATTAGTCCAAATCATGAATTTTTACTGTCCCTACTGTCGAACAGAGCACAATATCAACACTATCAACTCATGTCACAGTTCACATGACATAATAAAATGTTACACTTGTTCTTTAAGGGGGAATATGATCAGTATGCCCATCTTCTTAAATATTATCCCTGGCCATAGTTGCGGCTCCAGGTATCTATAATGCAATGCAAAGAGTACAGAGAGCGTACTACGTTCTCCTGCACACTATAACAGATTGCAGGCACCTCTTTCTGTGAGAAATAATGGTGGCTTGGTATCTTCCAGTGAGGCTGAGTGTACACCATAATTTCTTGAAAGGAAGCAGAATCCACTAGCTGTTAAGGCAGTGACTGCACCACCATTGACTTGACAAGTTGCAAGTTTATTTGAAAAAACAGTGGATGACTGGGACCAGAGGCGTAGCTAGGGGTTCAGCTCAGGGGGGGCAAAACATCTGAGTGGGCCCCCAACCCCTGATTACAACTATGGTGGCTCACGCTAATCGTGGGGATAGGAGAGCCTCAGTAGTTGATACAGCTGTAACTAAAAAAAAACATCTCCACAAAGACCAACATTGATATTACCACCATATAGTAAGTGGTAGATACCATTCCATGTCTCCCTGCTCTACCACGGAGCAACTATATCGGCGAGCTGTACACGCTGTAGCATAGCTCCAGGTGGGTCCCTGTGAGTGGTGGGCCCGGGGCGATGTGGGAATGGATATTTGCCATTGTAACGCAGAAGGAGGAAGGGGCCGCACATAGTATGACACACAGTAGAGCAAGATAACAATAATAATGGTGGTAATGATGACACTAACCAAGTACTACTTAAGGGTATGACTTGACTGACAGGGGATGAACATGGTGAGAAGGGGGAGGAGGACAACTTGAGGCTTGCTCAGATTGCTGGCTGATTTGACTTTTGTAAAATGAGCATTTGATGTTTCATGTGCTGATAGATAGAGAGACGCATTTCCTAGTCGAGACGTCAATGGATTATTTTCCACTTGCAGAGCCTGCAGAGTGCTGAAGTATAATCTGCCAGCGACTTGCAGAACATCTCACACACACAAGAACCCCTTACGTAAGACTTGCCACCATCATGACTAGACCTTTCAGGCACTGTAGGGCCTCCTACACCAACAGATTCAGAAGCTAATTTAACCCAGAAATATCTTTTGATGCAGGTCACCTGTGCTATGTATCGCTGATTCCAGCAACTTTCTCCTCCAATAACCTCACCTACTTATCAGCCCTGTTGGGTTCACAGGTTTTGTCCAACATATAAATTTGTATATGTTGATGAATATAATGAATTGGCAGCAGGCTTTTTCTTTTTTTGGGCAATCCTTGCTAATTGAATCACATAGTATTTGATATCACGTGGCAATTTTCAGGAAATTCAATTTGAACTTGATCCTCTGCTTATCTCTACCCGCAAGTTAGCTTGACTATATTGTGTCAGTACTATTTTATATCAATCTGCAGGAGCCAGTGGCCTTAAGCTAAAAATAAACTGGAAATTGATTTATTAAAAATTGGTGTATTTAGCTGTAAAAGTTGGTTACTCTGGTTCAGAGATTAATATGATAAATTAAACACCTGACTTTAAGATGTATATCTGCTCTGAAAGGTGATATAGGGGCTAATAATGAGGCAACTTATTTAAGGACGTGTGGTGTTGCCAAATGTATATAACCTGTATTGTCCAATTTCTTCTTTATATGACCAGCTTGAATGGAGTGAGGTTCAAGCATTTGCACTACTGCCATGGGACTGACGTAGATATCTGGGAACAATACTCAGCTATCTTCATAAGTTCCATAAACATTGAAAAGAGAGGCAGCACACATGCTCGTCCCTTACTCCATTCTAACTGGGAGATCAGGACTCAATTTGTTATGAATGGTGTGTTTCCCAGTGCTCGAACACTTACCACCTATCCTGTGGATCGGTGATAAGTTGAGATCTTGGGACATTGCTTTTAAGTCACTTAACTGTCCAGAACTTTTGGCGTAATTTAAATCCAGTAAATAGGTACACCAACATCATACACTTCTTCTTTGCTCACTTCTTATACCATTTTATTTTTCCCCCAGAGAATAAAAATTAAATGCTGATTTACGTCACAGTATAAACTAAGATTTAATGGACTTCAGGACTGCTGAGACCCACCTTTTTTTCCTTTCCTCTTCTGTGCTCTTGCCATCTGAGATCCCCCTTACTTCTTTTACTATTAATAAACTCCAGGATGCCACTGCAAGCAACATCCAAGAGTCAAATATACTGCACTTTGCATCAGCACTTTGTGCTGTGCAGACACCCCAGTACACACGTCCTTCTTACTGCTGTTCCTCTCTCCCATACAGAACCCCAAGAAACCAAGAAAAAAATCAAACAAGAGAAGGACATTCAGATCACGCCAGCTATAAAAGGAGACCACTACATTGGCCTATCAATTTCTCCCACAAGGTATGGATTATTATGACTTTTTAGATGATGTCCGCTAGTTGGGCACAAGAAAGAAATTCTATAAAATATTAGAAATTGTAATTCATTTTACTTTAATATAACATAGTAATACAATAATTACTTTATTTATAAGTCATGAAATGTTTGTACTGTAACTGAAGATGCCTGCAAGGGAATACTGCTGAGACAGCAGGGCTAACCTCCCGAGAATTAGATGAATATAGACTGCAGCCAAATTCTCTATGGGTAACGTAAGAACCCTTCAGAGGTTTTTACTAGGCTGGCTCCCTCTTCTGCACCTTAGACCTTTGGAAACGTCTTGTACCTTCACAGCTTGGAGCCGATGCCAAAAATGTCCAGATATTTAAAACCACAAAAAATATTATAAAATATATTTATAACAAAAAAAACTTTTCGATTTTGCACACTGAGCTGATCAGAAAAATTAGCATGTATCTGGTAAACTTTAAAAAGTGACATTTGTAAGAACTTATATCATCCAAGGTCAAGATAATAAGTAAATGAGCTAAAAATCTATCCCCATTTCCAAAAGTAATTATTATAATTTACATTTTTTTTCCCGTGTCCTTGTGCCTATAGTTAATGGTGATTATCCTTTAGGTCCTAGCTAATTTTGGATTTGTTAATTATTCTGCTTTTTCTCATAGGTAAATTGGCTTTACCCTACACTAGTAACAATGTAATATTTAGCAAGAGTCTTTTTATGGCCATACAGCTCACATTTAGGCAGGATAATATTACTGGCTTCCCTTGAGGTCTTGGCAGGGTAGATAGTGTTAGGTATTGGTCAAGCAGTCCTTGACACTTTCTTGTCACAGGGTTAATATAACATACTAAACATGTATAGCATTTAAAGAATCAGTGTTTTATTTGAACGAGTCTTCTCCAATTACTCAATTTAGGTATTTTTTGTACTGTCACAGATTTGATACAATTATATCATAATGATGATACAAATTTTCTTTTTTCCATTTACTCCACGTGTGACTTTTCCAAATGTCTTCAAATTTACCTTTGTGATATCGGCTGTGTAGATTCTTTCACATGAAACCATGATGTTCCTTAATGCAGTAATAAAACATGTCAAACATCATGTCTAGCCCAGCTGAGGTTTCGCGTGACATTTTGAGCTAGGTGTGTGCCAGGCATGACGTATATATAGTCGTGAACTGATCTAAAATACCCTGCATGTTTGCCTCTCGTAAAGTCACTGGGGAAGACTTACTTAGACAGGTGTTTTATATGCCATAAAACTGATGAGTGGTGAAGTAAGATAGGCCATATTTATTAAGGTGCTATCTTTTTAATGAATATACAACTTTAGTTCTCTGTGTGCCAGGATATACACCGGCTTTATTATTCCATGTTATTATAGTACATATTTTCAGAATGTGGCCTGTCTCAGCCTCTACTTGTAACTTTTGAAAAGTAAAGAGGAGAAAAGTTTCACAGTTCGCATAATACTGATGTTTGCCAAAATGGGTGACTTTTTTTTCTAAGTACTTTATACATTTCTCCCACTGTTTTAAGATCTGTAAACGATTTGTACAGTGAAATATAGATGAAAATGTAAAATGAAAAATTTTACCAATTGTATTTAGTCTACAAAGACTCCATTCGAGGTGCGACAGGCATTACTTCAGTGAATAGATATTTAGCTCTTTAATTAGAACAATACTTTTTAAATATTGATTTTGGTCCAATGTATTATGGAAAGTGCTTAATGTAGATTAATATTGCATTTTTTGCAGCTTTCAAATGCAGATGTTAATTGAACAGTTTGTGTCATTGGGTGGCAAATTTTTGACAAAATCATTTGTTCTTCACGTTTCTCATGCACGTTTCTGTTAAATACTGTCCACTCATTGGTCAGTTTAGTCTGTCATGTTGATGGAGGCACCTTTTATACAAATCATTCTATGTACGATCTTTATCCAATGTATATGGGTAACCGAAGATTGAACTGCTAGTTCAAGGGACAGCAAACAAATCAATTGTAGTTGTGCTGACTGATCGGTAAAGAAAGTAATTTGTACTTTCAAGCTTTGTATCATAAGCACTATTTATTTTTGGTGACAGTATATCTCTTCAGAATAAGTTTAAAGATTTTGCTAAAGGGTCACCTACAGGAAAAATCCTTGATAGTCTTAGGCCCCATGCAAATACTCATATTAAAACTCTGCACAAATTCCAAATGATATGGAGCATAGAATTCTATGAACCTTGGATATGCCACTCATTTCAAATGAAGATATACAGAATTTTTTTCCGTATATTACCCCATCAAATTCCGCATAATACCTCTGTAATATAGTGTGCTTCAGTTCTGCCGTATGGCTCTATAGCAGGTGTGCACAACATTTTTGGTCCAAGGGCAACATTGCCATACTGAACCAATCCCAAGGGCCACCCATTTTTTTAAAGGGGTAGTTACAGGAATACATCACCAGAAGCAAACATTGAGTATTTGAGAAGGATTTGGAGAGTGTAGGGGTTTTACTCACTTGGGCGCGACGGGAGGAAAATAGGAGGCTTGTTCATGGGGGTTTATTGCATCATAGACCCCAGAAGCAAAACAGAAAATAAACAGCCTTTAGATCAGGAAAATACAACACAAAATGTCCATAGCAGGGCTCTGCTCCGCCAGGCCTGTAGGCGCATAGGCTGGGTTATTGTCCAGTTCTCAGGCTCAGTCTGGAGCCAAACACACAGGAGGCCTCCTCCCTCCCAACACACAGACCATGTGCCAAACAACAGGCTCCATTATGTAGGCTGTAATCACACCCAGAGTTGAGGTATGTGGGTAGCCAGACCGGCCCATCTCTCATAGCTACCCGCAACCTGGTCCCAGGTGCACCAAACAAACCTCTTAGTGCTTACGTGCACTAAAGAAAATACTTGGGTTACATCACAGAGAATAGACATCTCTGTGACACATACAGTACCTCCCATAGACTACGCAGCCATTAGCCTCCTTACAAGAGTTTCTGCTCAAAAAAATCAGTGTGAACACACGCTAACTAAAACTGAGTTTTTTGGAGCAGAAACTCACCAAATCCTCCTCATAATCTTAAATTTCAAAAGTTTTGACACTTTTTAAGTTTTAACATAACTGTGAATCATGTCCTGGATTAGATTTTTACATGTGTATAAGATCACAACACTGTTAGCACATGAGTGCAGCACCAGAACCACCATCAGTACATGAATGCAGCAATAAAACCACCATCATTACATGAATGCAGCATCAAAACTATCAGTACATGAATGCAGCATCAGAACCACCGTCAGTACATGAATGCAACGTCACAACCACTGTCAATACATGAATGCAGCACCAGAAACACTATCAGTATATAATGCAATGCAGCACCAGAAACACAAGCAGAAATTAAATGCAGCACCAGAACCACCATCAGTACATGAATGCAGCGCCAGAACCACCATCAATACATGAATGCAGAGAATTAATCACCGTCAGTACATGAATGCAGCACCAGAAACACCATAGGTTCAGAACATGAATACAATGCCAAGCTTAGTACAGTGATCAATTGTAATGCCAGGTCAGACCAATATACATTTGTATTACATGAAGCTACAATTCCCAGTATGTCCTTAACAATGGTAAGGAGATGCTGGGAATTGTTATCGGTTACCATGCAAACTATACAGGAACCACAGCACTGATGAGATGTAGTCAATATCACAAAAAACATTTACATCCAGGTACCTTATAAGTGATATCTTCTCTAATTGGAGTTATTCCTTTCCCTTTTGTCTCCATATAGCACAGACTCCATGATTCCATGCCCAGAGCATTTCTCTCCATGCTTGCCTCTTTTTTGTCTTCAGCAGCACATCCTAACACAGTGCCCTTACAAGTAAAAGCATTATTATGCTGCTTCATAAATAAAAATATCTCCCCTGAATAAATAATCTCCCCTCACTGCGCTTCCTGCACAAAATAACTTTCACACACTGCCCTTCTCTATAATATCCCCCACACTATCCCTTTCCAAAATATTCCACCCACACTGCCTCTCTCTTTAATACCCCCCTCTAACCCTCTCCAAAACACCCCCATCCACACACTGCTCATTTTCAAAATACTCTCCCACACTGCCCCTCTCCAAAATACTTCCCCATACTGCCCTTCTATAAAATTCCCTACAACTTGCCCTTAGCACAAATATTACCTACACTCTGCTAATCTGTATGATATCCCCCTACACTGCCCTCTCCAAAATATCCATCTACTCTGCCTCGCTGGATAATATCACCCCCACTGCTCTTCTCCAAAATATCCCACACACTGCCCCTCTATACAATATCTTCCCCAAATAATATCCCCCACACAACCCCTCACCATAAGGTCCCCACACATACTGTCCATTTCCATATCTCCCCCATACTACCACTTTCCAAGTTATCCCCACCCCACTGCCCCTCACTATACTATGCCACCTTTCACAATCCCCTCAATTGCCTGATAATGTCCCCCTTAGTGTTCCAAATTGCCCCATAGTGTCCCAAATTGCTCCATAATGTCTCAATTTCTCCACAATGTCCCCCATAATGTTCCAAATTGGCTTATAATGTCCCAAATTGCCCATAATGTCCCAAATTACCACATTGCGTGCACTCGTAGTAATACTTCCTTTCCTTTCCCAGGCCCCTCATGTAAAATAACATGATATTTAATCTTCGACTCCTCTATGGAGCGCTTACCAGTGCCCGATGTCTCCACTGCCTGTATGGCCCCAGCATCGGCAGCAGTGTGATGATGTAATCAACGTGTTGACCTCATCACTCTGCTGCAAGTTGGCACTTTCTCTGCCACAGTCCCAGTACCGCAGCATTCAAATGTATTCGCATCTGATAGACTCAAATACATTTGAATATGGGAAGATAGAGCAGAGTCTCCTGGACAGCTACACTAGCTGCATAACATCATTTGGTGGGCCACATGCTGCCGCGGGCCATATGTTGTGTAGGTCTGCTCTATAGTTTGAAACGAAGGGACACTCTGTGATACTTTAAGGGCAGGTTTACACTGTTGTTTGCTAACCAACATTCATTTAAAAGCTTTTATGAACAGGCCAATCACATTTCCCATACTCACAAAATGAGCAGTAATAGATCGTTCTCGGCACATAGACGGCCATTGTTCTCGGCAGCATATGTCCTGTCCTGCCAATAAGGAGGTGTATTAGATTCAGACGCAACTGATTCATTAAGAGGCACACATGTCTAACGAGGGACTGGATTAAAATTTGTAGCATAATATACACCAAAGCTCGTCATATATTAGATGAGCTGTGGTGTCATGCACCCGGTGGACAATGACTCAAAAATAAGAAAAAACGGACTATTGGGGACTATTGGGGAGATTAGGGTTGCAGGCCACTGGCATTAATGAAAAAATGATCTACAATTTCACCAAATTACAAAAGTATTTGTTAGTTTGACGCCTAGAGGTGCTATTTCAAGAAGAATATTAAAATATTTTCCTATATTAAAGGAAACCTGTCAGCCAATTCGTGGATTAAGCAGCATGAATCAGAATATGACAATATGACTGCAGCCAAGTAGGTTTTTTCTGACGATCTGGCGTTTCTGAGAAAAATCAGTTAAAGGTCTGGTCTCAGAGAAAAATCTAGTCTCCTCTCTGACTATGGTCCGCAGTCAGATCTTCAAACTAGTTTTGCTCTGAAATGCCTCTGAAAAAAACATGCCAGACAGCAATTGTGCTGCCAGGTTCTGATTTATGCTGCCCGTGTTTAGGCAGCATGAATTGGCCGACATTTTCCATTTAAAGAATACTTGTCATGTTCTATTTGTAGTCTGTGAGCTGTATGTTACAGGAAAGTGTATAGATTATCTTGCATTTCATTTAATTGAATCCATCCTCTTTTTATGCTTAAGAATCAAGTGGGTGATCCTACTTAGTGATTGACAACTGCAGTATCTCTGTATATATAGTCATACAGCGACTTTCCACCGGATATGAAAGCAGAGAAATAGAACGGGTTTAAGCAGAGGAAATACAAGATATAGTGAGTCTTTTCTGTCAAAAATATACATCAATTTTCTCAGCTTCTCTGGCCCTGTAAGTGGGCATGAGACTGTACTGGGAACTGCTCAATAAGATTCTCAGTATTTGCAGAGTAAGACTTTTAAAGGTTGGCTTCAGAATAGAGCAAATGTTAATCCTATGAGCATATATGCATGAAGGTCTAAGGCTATGTGAAAATTCATCTTAGCCGTGCTCTTGAAAAGGAATAGTAACTTGCGAGCGTGTTTGGATAAGGTGATATCCGAGCACGCTCGTGTCTTAATAGTGTATCTTCGGCATACTCGAAAAAAATGGCTGCATCTTTTTCGCGGCTGTTCAGCAGCTGCAGCACATAAAGGGATTTACTAACAAACAGGCATTCCCTGCATGGGTTGCGGCTGTTGAGCCTTTTTTTTAAAGTACGCCAAAATACTCGATTCAGACACGAGCATGCTCGGATAACACCTTATCCAAGCACCCTTATTCATCACTAAAAAGGAGCCCAGAAAGCTGAAATATGCAAGATATAAATATTCATATGTGCAAATATACATAGAGGCTCATAGCAGAAGGTTGTGTTTCTTGTGGCTGCCATGGGGGTATTGATCATATCATCCTCTTTTGTAATGGATGGAGAGCACCTGTGCAGGGATCTCATCTTAAGGATGACCTTGGAACTGTCAGGCCTCTATGTGTGTCCCTCAGAGTAGTCATACATACACTATCTCAAATCCTGATGATTATAATACATGGTTCTTATAAAAATGTCTTCTCTTCTGTTTCCTGGTTTATTCACAGAATATTCCAGATAAATGTTATTTTTTAAAATTCATCCATCTTGTTACTGTTCCTCCATTGTTTCTTTTCCTTACAACTTTCAGATGAGAGTAATGTGGCTCCATGTGAGAGCTGGGTATTTTGTGTCAAGAAGCAGATTAGAAAACCCTTCCCAAACAGGAGGTGAACATTTTCCCTCCTGTGTCCTGATAGGAACCAATCCCATTCTTGGCTCAAAATATTCTGCAAATGTAGAGATATTACCGCCACAGTCAGGTAATACACCGAAGAGAGACGGCGTTATTACACAGATCAATGGTGTCCGGCATACTGGTCAGGCGTGCCTGTAATTTGCTTTATAACCGTTTGGCCTGTCACACGCTTTTCTTGCTAACATTTTGGGGAGGGACCAGAGTTTCTTTCCACATAAGATCAACAGATACGTGTTACTGTCCTTTCTTATCTTCCTTAGCACACTGACCCATAGTTTCATTCAGCTTTGCACACATCAGTTTTAAAAACAGATCCTTGTCTCGAGTCCATAACACTCACATCAGATCCTGTTTGCATCCATTTTTGCAGATCAGACTCTGTCATTAAAGTCTATGGAGATCCATAAGACACGGATGAAACTAGGAAACAGACTTTCTTCTTCAGTTTCCCATCAAAGCTGAATCTATTTTTAATTGACCCAATGCTAAAAGTCAATGGAGAAAAAAAAGTTCAGACAGTCTACCCGCTTCAGTGAAAAAAAAGGGATGAGAAAAAACTAAAGCAACTTGGTAGCAACAAGGAATCAATTATGGTAGAATCACACCTGATAAAAAAAATGGTTCCATTTCTCTTGGATGGTAATATTTACACGAATGTGTGAATGTAGCCTAAGGGTAAGGTCACATAAAATCTTTAAATTATCAGCTGAGTCACCAAAGTTTTCCTAGGCGAAGCCGCTTTAGGAAAAAGCCAATGGTCTTTTCGTGAAACGGCATCGCTGGTGGTTTTGCCATTGTTTTTTATGGCACTGTTTTTGCTCCCTCACCATCATTTTTCCCCTATACTTTAAATATAAAGAGCCTGGCAGCTTCCAAATGAAGATTGAAAATGTGACTTATTTTAAGGTTTCACAATTTCCAAACCCTGAAGTGGTTAAAAGAAGTTGAAAAAGACTGTACATGTGCATAGCAATGGCGTTTTTACATTGTTTGGCATTATGTTTATTCTTTGCAACAGTTTTGGCGCATGTGCACATACCCTTAGGCTATTTCAGATTGACTTAATGTTGTCAAATGTTTTAGCTCTTTATGGCCAATGACTTATTCTTTACTTTTACACGTAGTTTACCTGCAATTTTGGGTTGGTTGTTCTTTCCCTAGAGAGGCACTATCAATTGTATCTGTATTTGATCATTAATTTCCTTTGTAATAAAAGGCTTTGTTTTGGTCATAGTAAAGCAGATTTGCAATTCTATGGACTATGGCTTTGTTTACCTGTGAATAGATTTTCCAATGAGCTAATTGCATGGGTACCTTTAGGTTCTACTCAATTAATACATGCCTCTACCTTCTATCATGGGGGCCTTCTGCATCCTGCAATACATTAGTATTGGGACTAGGGTCGGGGCAAGATGTTTTGGTACCCTAGGCAGGGGTATAATAACAACCATATCTGTTGTGAATGGACTTGAAATGAGTTCTGAGCAGAGGCTCCCTCTGGTGGTTACAAGCGGTACTGGACTGTCCAGTGAAGATTGTGAGGATTGGGAATCAGGTGTTACTGACTGGTCTTATATAAGGGAGTCGCCTTCCCATCAGGGTTGCCGGTGATCAATTGTTCGGGTCTCAATCCTTGATTCCTGTTTCCTTTGTAGCCTGCTGTGTCGTGTCTGCATCTCCTGCTAACAGATAAGACATTTTCTTCTTTTTGTTTTTGTGCTTGATTTTTGCATTTTGTCCTGCACTTCTGTGGGGGCCTTCAGGGTCCCTTCGAGGGCTTTTGCCCTCTCAGTTTAGTTCAGCCACTGATGTTTGTACATTTGCTTTTTCCAGTTTTTTCAGTGGCTGCTGTTTTGATTTTGTTACACCAGAGAACTAATTTAGGTGGTAGAGGTCGTGTGATCTCAGGTGTTTTTGAAATTAGTAGAGTTGGTGCTTTTCAGGGTTTTTTGGGATTGCAGTAACTGCCCTTCCTATCCTTTTCTATTTAGGTAGTTTGGACCCCAACGTTTGCTCATACTATTTTCTGTCTGTGTCAGTATTTCTTCTTGTCTAACCGCCATTACATGTTTGGGGGCTTTCTATGTTCTTTGGGGATCTGCTCCGGGGCAGATAGCTTTCCTCTTTCTATCTTTAGGTGTAGTTAGTTTCTCAGGCTGTGACGAGGCGTCTAGGACCAACGTAGGAACGCTCCACGGCTGCCTCTAGTTGTGGTGGTTAGTCAGGGTACTGCAATCTCATAGATTCCAACTTCTCTGGTGTATTGCCTTTTTTACCTGCACTCCTCAGCTACCGAAACATAACAGTATCACCGGCCTAAAAATTGAAAATTGTATGGTACTCACAGAAGGGAAAAATATCGTGAAAGAAAAAAGGTTGTCAGAGTTGTCAGAGATATTTTTCTGTTTGTTGCATTTTTTTTTTTTCCCCTCTGTATCTCTGGGTGCTGGGGAGGATTTTTTCTCTCAATGGAGTTTGCACAGCTGTCTGGCCGTGTGGATCAGCTTGCCACTGAGGTTCGGAGTATTGCTACCTATCTTGCTAGGTTGCCTGTTGTGGAACCTAGGATTCCCATGCCAGATTGTGTTTTTGGGGATCGAGCCAAGTTTCTGAATTTCAAAAATAATTGTAAATTGTTTTTTGCCTTAAAATCTAAGTCCTCAGGGAACGCAGCGCAGCAGGTTCAAATTGTCATCTCTCTCCTGCGCGGCGATCCTCAGGATTGGGCTTTTTCCCTGACACCTGGGGATCCTGTTTTGAGTGATGTTGATGCATTTTTTCAGGCCTTGGGGTTATTATACAATGAGCCTAATGTCACTGATCAAGCTGAAAAAGCCTTGTTGGCATTAAATCAGGGGCTTGATGACGCTGAGTTATACTGTCAGAGATTCCGTAGGTGGGCAGTCCTGACCAAATGGAATGACGACGCTTTGGCAGCCCTTTTTCGGAAGGGTCTGTCAGATAATGTAAAGGATGTTATGGTGGGATTCCCTATCCCCTCTGGTCTCAATGATTCTATGTCATTAGCGATTCAAATTGACAGACGTTTGCGTGAGCGGAGAAGTATGCGTGGAATAGTGTTGCCTTGTGAACCTGCTTCTGAATCCATGCAGTGTGATAGAGTGGTTTCTGGGGCACAGCGTCATGAGTTTCGAAAGCGCAATGGGTTATGTTTCTACTGTGGTGATGCCTCTCATGCTATTTCAGTCTGCCCTAAGCGGGGAAGACGTTTTGCACACTCAGTTGTCTTGGGTAGTGTTCAGACTAAGTTTTTATTAACTGTTACTCTGATATGCTCTCTGTCCTCATTTTCTGCTCAGGCTTTCGTTGATTCGGGAGCAGCTATTAACCTGATGGATTTTGATTTTGCTAAACGTTGTGGGTTTCCCTTGATACCCCTACGGAAGTCTATTCCCCTACTGGGGATCGATTCTACCCCTTTAGCTGAGAATAAACCTCAGTTCTCTACTCAGGTGATAATGAGGGTTGAACCTGATCATCAGGAGAGCTGCAAATTTTTGGTTCTGTATAATCTGCATGACATTATCGTACTGGGTTTCCCTTGGTTACAGTCTCATAATCCTGTTTTGGATTGGAAATCTGTGTCTGTAACCAGTTGGGGCTGCCAATGTGTTAATACCAACACTCCTGTTTTTTCTGCCTCCCCCCAGGCTCAGGATGTTCCTGACTTTTTGATTGATTTTTCTGATGTGTTTAGCGAAAGTAAATCTGCATCCTTGCCTCCCCATAGGAGCTATGACTGCGCTATTGAATTAGTGCCTGGTAGTAAATTCCCTAAAGGTCGCCTTTTTAACTTGTCTGTACCTGAACATGACGCTATGCGGTCTTATATCAAGGAGTCATTGGAGAAGGGTCATATCAGACCATCCTCTTCACCCTTAGGTGCCGGTTTTTTCTTTGTGGCCAAAAAGGATGGTTCATTAAGGCCGTGTATTGATTATCGTCTTTTGAACAATATTACTGTGAAATATCAATATCCGTTACCCTTGATTTCTGATCTGTTTTCCAGGGTGAAAAACGCTACTTGGTTTACCAAGCTTGACCTCAAGGGGGCATATAACCTTATTCGCATTAAGCACGGGGATGAATGGAAGACGGCATTTAATACCCCTGAGGGGCATTTTGAGTACCTTGTGATGCCCTTTGGGTTCACTAATGCTCCTTCTGTCTTCCAGTCCTTCATGAATGACATTTTCAGGGATTTTGTGGATAAGTTTCTGATTGTTTATTTGGATGATATCTTGATTTTTTCCAATGACTGGGACTCTCATGTGAAATATGTTCGAACTGTATTCCAGATTTTGAGAGAGAATGCTCTGTATGTGAAGGGATCAAAGTGTCTTTTTGGCGTACAGAGGATCTCATTTTTGGGATTCATTTTGTCCCCATCTGTTATTGAAATGGACCCGGTCAAGGTTCAGGCCATCTGTGATTGGGTCCAACCTACTTCATTAAAGGCTCTTCAAAGATTTTTGGGTTTTGCCAATTTTTATCGTAAATTTATTGGTAATTTCTCGGTTATTGTTAAACCATTAACTGATTTGACCAAAAAGGGTTCTGATGTGGTGAATTGGCCTCCTGAGGCAGTCTCTGCATTTCAGGAACTTAAGCAGAGATTCACTTCTGCTCCTGTTCTACGGCAGCCTGATGTTTCTCTGCCATTTCAGGTGGAGGTTGATGCCTCTGAAATTGGGGCAGGTGCCGTTTTGTCCCAAAGAGATCCAGAGACCTCTAAAAGTAACCCTTGTGCCTTTTTCTCTCGAAAATTTTCTCCTACTGAACGTAATTATGACGTGGGTAATCGGGAGTTATTGGACCATGAAGTGGGCTTTTGAAGAGTGGAGACATTGGCTGGAGGGAGCCAAACATCAGGTGATGGTCCTTACGGACCATAAGAATCTGGTTTATCTGGAATCTGCCAAGCGACTTAATCCTAGACAGGCCAGGTGGGCCTTGTTTTTCACACGTTTTAATTTTGTGGTTTCCTTTCTTCCTGGCACTAAGAATGTTAGGCGGATGCCCTCTCGAGGAGTTTCCTTGCGGACTCTCCTGAGGTATCTGATCCTTCTGTTATTTTGAAAGAAGGTGTAGTTCTTTCCGCCATCTCGCCCAATTTGAGACTGGCTCTGGAGAGTTGTCAGGAGGATGGCCCGAGCGCTGCCCTGTTGGGAAGTTGTTTGTCCCGGACCAGTGGAAAAAGAGTGTGATGTCTGAGATTCATTGTTCCGCGTTGGCCGGTCATCCCGGAATTTTTGGTACCAGAGACTTGGTTAGTCGGTCCTTTTGGTGGCCTACCTTGTCTCGTGATGTCAGGGAATTTGTGCAGTCCTGCGGGACTTGCTCTCGCTCCAAGCCTTGCTCTCGCTCTAGTGGTTTGTTGATGCCATTGCCTGTGCCCAAGAGACCATGGACCCATATCTCTATGGATTTCATTTCCGACCTCCCTGTTTCTCAGAGAATGACCGTCATCTGGGTGATTTGTGATAGGTTTTCCAAGATGATACATCTTGTGCCATTACCTAAGTTGCCTTCCTCCTCTGAATTGGTGCCTTTGTTCCTTCAGCACGTGGTTCGTTTACACGGCATTCCTGAGAACATTGTGTCTGACAGAGGAGTCCAGTTTGTTTCCAGATTTTGGAGGACCTTTTGTTCTAAACTTGGTGTTCAATTGTCTTTCTCCTCGGCGTTTCATCCTCAGACCAATGGTCAAACTGAGAGAACAAACCAGACATTGGAGACTTATCTAAGATGCTTTGTGTCTGCTGATCAGGATGACTGGGTCTCTTTTTTGCCTTTGGCTGAGTTTGCTCTTAATAATAGGGCTAGCTCTGCCACTTTGATGTCTCCATTTTTCTGTAATTCTGGGTTTCACCCTCGATTTTCTTCAGGACAGACGGAGGCTTCTGTCTGTCCAGGTGTTGACTCTGTTGTGGAGCGTATGCAACAGATTTGGGACCAGGTAGTGGAGAGGTTGTCCCTCTCTCAGGAGAGGGCCCAGCGGTTTGCTAACCGGCATAGGACTGATGGTCCTCGGTTTAAAGTGGGGGACTTGGTCTGGTTGTCCTCAAAAAATATTCCTATGAGAGTGGCATCTCCTAAATTTAAGCCTAGGTTCATTGGACCTTATAAGATCATGGAGATTCTTAATCCTGTTTCTTTTCGTTTGCTTCTTCCAGGGACATTTAAGATCCATAACGTGTTCCACAAGTCCTTGTTAAAGAGGTTTGTTGAGCCAGTGGTTCCTAGTGCTTTGCCTCCTGACCCTGTTCTGGTTGAGGGCAATATGGAGTTTGTGGTTGAGAAAATATTGAATTCTCGTTTTTCTAGATGGAAACTCCAGTATTTGGTTAAGTGGAGAGGTTATGGTCAGGAAGACAATTCTTGGGTGTTTGCTTCGGACATCCATGCTAGGAGACTCATCCGTGCGTATCATAGAACTCATCCTGACCGACCTGGTTGCTCAAGTGAGGGTTCGGTGACCCCTCCTCAAGGGGGGGGTACTGTTGTGAATGGACTTGAAATGAGTTCTGAGCAGAGGCTCCCTCTGGTGGTTACAAGCGGTACTGGACTGTCCAGTGAAGATTGTGAGGATTGGGAATCAGGTGTTACTGACTGGTCTTATATAAGGGAGTCGCCTTCCCATCAGGGTTGCCGGTGATCAATTGTTCGGGTCTCAATCCTTGATTACTGTTTCCTTTGTAGCCTGCTGTGTCGTGTCTGCATCTCCTGCTAACAGATAAGACATTTTCTTCTTTTTGTTTTTGTACTTGATTTTTGCATTTTGTCCTGCACTTCTATGGGGGCCGTCAGGGTCCCTCGGGGGCTTTTGCCCTCTCAGTTTAGTTCAGCCACTGATGTTTGTACATTTGCTTTTTCCAGTTTTTTCAGTGGCTGCTGTTGTTTGATTTTCATAGAATCATAGAATGGTAGAGTTGGAAGGGACCTCACTGGGTCACTGGTCCCAACCCCCTGCTCAAAGCAGGATTCTCTAAATCATCCCAGACAGATGTCTATCCAGCCTCTGTTTGAAGACTTCCATTGAAGGAGAACTCACCACCTCTTGTGGCAGCCTGTTCCACTCATTGATCACCCTAACTGTCAAAAAGTTTTTTCTAATATCTAATCTGTGTCTCCTCCCATTCAGTTTCATCCCATTGCTTCTAGTCTTACCTTGCGCAAATGAGAATAAAGATGATCCTTCTACAATGTGACAGCCCTTGAGATATTTGTAGACAGCTATTAAGTCTCCTCTCAGTCTTCTTTTTGCAAGCTAAACATTCCCAAATCCTGCAACCGTTCCTCATAGGACATGGTTTGCAGACCGGTCACCATTCTGGTGGCTCTTCTCTGAACTTGCTCCAGTTTGTTGATGTCTTTTTAAATGTGGTGCCCAAAACTGGACACAGTATTCCAGATGAGGTCTGACCAAAGAGGAGTAGAGGGCAATAATGACCTCACGTGATCTAGACTGTATGCTTCTGTTGATACATCCTAGAATTGCATTTGCCTTTTTTGCTGCTGCATCACACTGTTGACTCATGTTAAGTCTGTGATCAATTAGTATACCCAAGTCTTTTTCACATGTGCTGTTACTTAGCCCTATTTCTCCCATTTTGTATATGCTTTTTTCATTTTTATTGCCCAGATGTAGTACTTTGCATTTTTCCCTGTTAAAATCCATTCTGTTAGTTGCTGCCCACTGCTCCAGTTTATGTATATCTTTTTGAATCCTCTCTCTCTCTTCTCTAGTATTAGCTACCCCTCCTAGCTTTGTGTCATCAGCAAATTTGATCAGTTTACCCTCAATTCCTTCATCTAAATCATTGATAAAGATGTTGAACAATACAGGGCCCAAAACAGAGCCTTGTGGTACCCCACTTGAGACATTCTTCCAACTGGATGTGCAGCCATTTACAACCACTCTTTGGGTCCGATCACTAAGCCAGTTATGAATCCACCTAACAGTTGCCTTGTCCATTCCATACTTAGTCATTTTTTCAATAAGGATTGTGTGAGATACTTTGTCAAATGCTTTGCTGAAGTCAAGATATACTATATCTACAGCATTTCCCTGATCCACCCAGTCAGTGATTCTGTCATAGAAGGAAATTAAGTTAGTTTGACATGACTTATTAGTTACAAACCCATGCTGACTCTGTTTAATCACTTCATTCTTATCCAGGTACTTGCATACATGTTCTTTAATAATTTGTTCAAAGATCTTTCCTGGTATAGAAGTCAGACTCACCGGCCTGTAGTTCCCTGGGTCCACCTTCTTCCCCTTTTTGAAGATAGGAACAACATTTGCTCTTCTCCAGTCTTCTGGGACTTCTCCTGTTCTCCAAGAATTTTCAAAGATTATGGACAGTGGTTCAAGAATTTCTTCTGCTATCTCCTTCAGTACCCTGGGGTGTAATTCATCTGGACCTGGAGACTTGAATTCATTTAGGTTAGCTAAGTGTTTCCTCACTGTCTTTCTGTTTATAGATATCCTGGATTCTTCTATTCCTTTAATAGGACAGTGAAGATCAGTTGATGTTACATTTCCTTTCTGAGAGAAAACAGATGCAAAATAGGAATTTAAAAGTTCAGCCTTCTCAACATCCTGACTTACCATTTTATCATTTTCATCCTGTAAAAATCCTATAGCATCTTTGACTTTTCTTTTACTTTTGACGTATCCCCAAAATCCTTTTTTGTTGCTTTTGACGTCACTTGCAAGCCTTAATTCATTGTCAGCTTTAGATAATCTGATTTGTGCCCTGCAGGTTCTGCAGACGGCATTATATTCTTCTTTAGATATGCCTCCCTCTTTCCATTTGATAAACATTTCTTTCTTCCTTTTTAGCATGTGTTTAAGTTCTATGTTCATCCATCCTGGTTTCCTTAAATGCTTCCCATTCTTCCCTCTTTTCGGAATTGTTAACGATTGTGCTTTGAGAATCTCATTTTTCAAGATTTTCCATCCTTCCTGGACATTTTTGTCCTTAAGGATATCCAGCCATTGGATCCCTCCAATTCTCTTTCTGAGTTCCTTAAAATCTGCCTTTCTGAAATCTAACCTTGACGTCTGAGTCTTCACAGGTCTTCCTCCTCTTGTTATCCAAAATTCTAAAATAGCATGGTCACTACCTCCTAGGTCCCAGCCACTCTTACCTCCTCCACCATTTCCTCCCTGTTTATGAGGATTAGATCCAAGGTAGCAGATCCCCTTGTTTTCTCCATTACCTTTTGGAAGATAAAGTTGTCAGCAAGAGAGGATAAGAATTTCCTGGACCTGTTAGTTTTGCCTGAGAGAGATTCCCAACAAATGTCTGGATAGTTGAAATCTCCCATGACCACTATGTCATATTTTTTGGAGAACTTGGCCATTTGATGCATAAAGAGTTCATCCATATCTTCAGCTTGCACAGGCGGCCTGTAGTAAATGCCTACAATGGTGTCCTTTCCATTGTTCTGTCCTTGTATTCTTACCCAAACAGTTTCCACAGAACTCCCAGTCTCTGAAGCTTCAATCTCTGTGCAGATATACGCTTTTCTAACATACAATGCAACACCTCCTCCTCGTTTATCAAGTCTGTTTCTTGCAAATAAGTTGTAACCTTCTAGCCTTGTATTCCAATCATGTGTATCGTCCCACCAAGTCTCAGTGATTCCAATGACATCATATTTCTTCTCCTGCGTTAGTAGCTCCAGTTCTCCTTGTTTGTTGCCCATGCTTTGTGCATTCGTATAGAAACACTTTAGTTTGTGATTGGTTTCTCTTTCTTCAATATTTTTATTTTGTTACACCAGAGAACTAATTTAGGTGGTAGAGGTCGTGTGATCTCAGGTGTTTTTGAAATTAGTAGAGTTGGTGCTTTTCAGGGTTTTTTTGGGATTGCAGTAAGTGCCCTTCCTATCCTTTTCTATTTAGGTAGTTTGGGCCCCAACGTTTGCTCATACTATTTTCTGTCTGTGTCAGTATTTCTTCTTGTCTAACCGCCATTACATGTTTGGGGGCTTTCTATGTTCTTTGGGATCTGCTCCGGGGCAGATAGCTTTCCTCTTTCTATCTTTAGGTGTAGTTAGTTTCTCAGGCTGTGACGAGGCGTCTAGGACCAACGTAGGAACGCTCCACGGCTGCCTCTAGTTGTGGTGGTTAGTCAGGGTACTGCAATCTCATAGATTCCAATTCTCTGGTGTATTGCCTTTTTTACCTGCACTCCTCAGCTACCAAAACATAACACATATCATGATAAATTAATCAAAATTGTCCTGAAGAAATTTTCAAATGGCACTTCATACATAAGTTATATACCACACTGGCGTGTAAATTCACACCAGAAAGAAGAGATCCAAAATTAAAAGAAGAAATTTATTTCAATATTTAAAACAAACAAAAAAACATTAGAAAAACAGTAATGTCTCAAAAAGAGACGTCACCTAATGAGAATGGACCATGTGAATATAGAAAAATCCGGCAGTTAAACACAATTATCATGAGTCAACAGTGTGCCCAGATCAGTATAGTAAGGTATATGTATACAATATATAGTGCTTACAGAATCAATAAGGAATATACAGTCAAAAAACGTCCACCAAAAATATATTGGAAAAATTTCACTAATCACATGGAAACCATAAGTATGAAAAAATGCCAGGTAAAAAATCTGCAAATATTATCATATAGTGTATAAGGTTATGCAGCCATTCAAGATCACAATTACATGTGAATGCAAAAATACATAAATACACGGTACTAATACAGATCAAAAGAATGACAGCACTGAATATAATAAGAATCTATCAGGTGGCTGCTCAAAATGTTCCTATATCTATTGCAAATGACCAAATCAACACAATGTGAAAGCAAGGGATAATCCTCAAAAATAAAAAAGTCAAATCGCATCCAAGATCAATATCAGATAGAAAAGCCTAGTAAGGCAATATTCAATAGTGCCCATGATAACACCAGTGCTGGGCAAAAAGATAAATTAGGCAGAATATTTACCTGGCAAGAGTGCAATGGTGGCGTCCCCTCACCCCGATGCGCGTTTCGCCGTCAGCTTCTTCCGGGGGGCGAAATGGAATAGAGGAAGTCTCACAGTGCTCTGGTCTGGCAGCCACGGACTACAACATGGCCGCTCACCGCTTCAATTTTGAATAAATCCCCAACAGTGTCACCAGCAAAGCACCCCCACACCATCACACCACCTCCTCCATGACTCACGGTGGGAACCAGGCATGTAGAATCCATCCGTTCACCTTTTCTGCGTGCAAAGCAGTAATCAAAGCAAAAGGTGGCTACTTTGAAGAACCTAGAATATAAGACATATTTTCAGTTGTTTCACACTTTTGTGTAAAGTGTAATGTATAATTCCACATGTGATAATTCATAGTCTTGATCCCTTCAGTGTGATTCTACAATTTTCATA
>JARQOD010000003.1:489275944-489347781 GCA_033576555.1 Oophaga sylvatica
GACTTTCAGAAAAGCATAACTGAAACACATTTCAGCTTCCATCCAGACGGACTTTGTTTGAAAAACTTCAAAAGGTAGTGATGCCAAATTTTGGATTACATTTAATGGAGCTCTGTGTGATCCAATAAACTCCCCCAAGACATTTTGAAATTAAAAAGAAAATATTATTTTCCATCTAAAAACTTTCCCGTAAGCTGCTGAGGGGGCCTATGAGTTGTTTCCCTAAACAAATAAATTACTATTAATGTTAGTTTAGGGGGACCATGAGGGACAGTTCACCTCTCTTCACCTTCATTTTTGAATAGAGGGTGATTGACCTAAAGCCGGGAACACTGGAGCTTCACCCCTTTGCGCCTACCAAATTTCCTGGTTTTTTTTTGTTTGGGGGGCTATTATTTACATCACTGTTGTATGCTACTATTTGAGTTTTTATGGTACTCCGAAGAAATGGCTTAATAAAATTTTACTCCCAGGGAACAACTAAACCCCCTACTGGGTGCTAAGTCCATTCTTAATAAAAATTAATAAAAACTTTATCTTTAAATTTAAAATGTTTAACCCAAAATTACTGTTATCATTTTAGCATCAGGAAGGGGGGGGGGCTCTCCGCTAATTTAGGGAAGAAATAGCTTCCCGGGGATTAAAAAAAAGGGGGAGCTACTTTATTAAGCAATAAGGCCCAAAAGGGTTTAAACTGCGTCAAAAGGAGGGGAAAAATTTTATCTATGAAACAACCAACGTGTTCTTCATCTTGGTAAGTTTTGAAAAGATATTTTTTATTTTTTTTAAACAGAAGGTTGTTTTCATCCCAATTGGAACGTAGCCCCCCTTTTTTAACATTTCCATTTGGGGATAAAAAAAACTTAAAAAAATTTTGGGGAAACTGCAATTTTGAAAAAACAATGGTAAAATTTTAGTCCACAAATGGCATGGAATGTCAATGATAAGGTTGGAATTTTTTAAATATTATTTTAAAAAACAAATGGGGGAATGAAGGGAGACCACCTTCACACAACTTTTTAGAATTCAAAAAATTTTTTTTTTGTAAAATGTTTAAATTTTTAAAACCCCTTTTCTTCTTTTCTTTTACGCTTTTTAAAAAGACCTTTAATTTTGCATAAATTCAGAGTTATAAGGGGTTTTTCCCATACCAAGGAGTAGGGATAATGGAAGTAAGATAATTGGGTTCCATACACTTTAGTTAAATTTGGGTAAACCGGCAAGTGGGGTTTGACCCCCCCTACCCCAAGCCTGCCTTTGCCAGAAACATTTTCGGTTTTTAATTGGGGATAGGGGGGCACACCCCAAAAAACCTGTAAGAGCCTGAGGGGTTTTTGGGGAGGGGAATTTGGTGTAGACTGCTGTAAGGGTAAAGAGGTGTGAAAAAAAAAAGATGACAGGGGGTTTGACAATAAAAAAAACAAAAGATCGCTACCTGTGTGTTTTTGTGCCAGGAAGATAAACAAAAAGACGAGGAGACTCCTGTAAAAAGGGGGGGTAGTCCTGCCACTCACTCTAGTGACGCAGACTTTGAATCCTCCAGCACGTGCACCCCATGTTGCGACCCGCCACCACAATTGTGGGTTCCAGGGCAATGGGGGACCCAGACCCCGCCCAGGAAGCTATGGGGTCACAAGTACGGTGGCTGGTCTGGGCCCCCGGCGTCTGGCTTTGTTGGGAAATTTACAGGGGATAATTTTTTCCCGTTCGGACGCCACCGTAGTCTCTTTTTTGTACCAGCGGCTGTAGACCCCTGAGGGATTGAGGCAGTAGAGTCGGCCCCCCTACGGTGGGACTCCCCTGGGGTCGATTTTATGGTGGGGTTGTGCGGCATCTTTAAATAACTCATTTTTCTCACCCCGAAAACGCTTCCAAAAACCTTTTACTTGTTAGTGAAGGGGGCAGGCCCCAAAAAGGGAGGCTGTGGGGTGAGGAGGAGAGTTTTTGAGGCAACGGTAGCAAGGCAGGGCCTCCTTTACTTTCCAATGATGTGAGCCAACCCATAAAGCGTTTCCCTCTATAAACTCCACTTCTCCAAGCTTACTGCCTCTTTTGGGTGGAGCCTTCCAGTGATGAAACAGGTTCTTCTACTTGGCCTAGCTCAAAGTTCCATCACCTGACCCCCTGTTCGTACTGAACTTCAAGGGCGCTTTCTGTTACCTAAGGCCAGTAACCCTGGTTTTTCTAACACTATGCATAAAGCATAGTGAGCTTCGGTTCCATGACCGGTGACATGTGCAGGAACTTCAATCCTAAAGCACTTCTGATTTTCCTTCCCCTGGCCTTTCGACTTGCTAAAACTCTCAATCTCAGATGACTAGGCTAAGGTGAACGGCTCACCTGTACTGCCTCCACTACTGACTGTCTCTTCAATCGCAGGAATCTTGGTGCGCCAGACAGGCACTCCTTCCCTCTCCCTTCACTCAGGAGAACACTTCGACCTCTGTGCTCAAAACCACACCCTCTACACCCCTGCTGGGTGTGTCCGAAGTGTATGTGATGTCATGTAGAGCCCTAACCGTTCCTCTCCACTCATTCCTCCTGGTATTGTGACCTTAAATACCAGGGCTACACATCCCCCATGGTAAACGACAGCACTCCCGGGCTGTGAATACAAAGAGACAATTTTTGTTTATGCATTAAACATTAACATTAATCGTCCCATCCGGGAGGTAAGGATTTCTTGAACTTGCAAACAAAACATTAAATATAGAAAAATACAAAATATTAAATAGACATGTTCATATAATAAACGGCAAGATTCTTGTGAAGGACCCCGCACCAAACCTTCAACGTGGGTCCTGGGGGGGCTGCAGGACATATGAAATGCAGACCTCACTCAGTGCCACACCACACGGGTTTTGTATTCAGAGGTAAGTCCAGGCTTCGTGTGAAACCATTAAAGCACCTTAGTGCAACTACTTACAAGATAAGATTCTGGGCTGGCACAGTCCTAAGCCTCTCAGTCCATTATAAGACACATATATATATTACTTTTTACAATATTCACATTAATTTGTTATAATTACTGCTGGTATCGAATGGGTATCTTCCCTTTTGTTGATTCGCTCTGATCTACTGGAGTAGCTTCAGGTATATTAAGTTGTGATCTGTCTGCACTGCGTAACGGCAAACTATAGAACTGCCTCAATCTTTCTATGGATCTGGCAAGCTACTGATGGCTGGGCGGGGTGAGTCAGTTCAACCGGGGGATCCCATAGTATGGGGCGCTGCTTCTGATGATCCTTCTTGAGATTCCGTAGGTTGAGGTGTTGCTGGAATGGGTAACCCTGAACGGACTCACTGGCACCACGACACGCTGGAGGTAGAACTTCCTCTTGTGGGCTGATAAAACTGCAACACCGGAACTATTACAGCATCTCCCAGTCGGGGCCAATCCGCATGAAAATCTCCCAGATCCGTGTGTATGACCTCTTCCTTTCCTTCCTCTTGATTGATGACAGGGTTCTTTTCACAAAGCTTTAAGGGTTCTGGACACAATTTCAAATGGTCTCTGGACACAGTGGTTATTGTTCTTCCTCCGTCCTTACTGATGATACAAACTTTTCTGTTGTCATATTTAAATCTTGTACAACTAGGGTTCTTGTTCCCACTGGTTATCCAATTTGTGGGATTTTCCCCTTTTTCCTTTAATACCACTTCTCCAGGCATCAAAGCTTGGCAGGAGCATTTCTGTTGTAAATATTCCTGTTTCTCCCGTGCCTTATTGAGGGCTTTCTTCTACCCCAGATTTGCACTCGTCTGTACTGCTCTTGCCGATTGATGTCCCAGTTTTCAATGGCGTGTCTGCCTCCGGTTCTACCACTCCCAGTTCAATAAATCCATTGGTAGTCTTCCGGGCCTTGCTCCATAAGATAGGCTGGAGTGCAGTTGTAGAACTTAAGGGATATGGTTATACAAGTCAACCAAATCAGGTAGCAAGTCCGGCCATCGATTTCTGTCTTCCAACGTATGGATCTCAACAAGTCAAGGACAATATGGTTCATTTTTTCGCAAAGACCGTGGTTTGAGGGTGGTATGGCTTGTTCTAATTTTCTTGCACCCCTACATGTGACAGAATTCCTTGAATAAATCAACTTCGAAAGCAGGTCCTTGACGGGTTTAAAACTTGCTCCGGATACCCATGCGGTCTGCAGAAGCTTGCTTGAAAGGTTTTCGCGCCGTCACTGCGGTCTGATCCTTAACTGGAACAACCACCAGAAATCTGGATAATGGTCCACCATGGTCAGGGCGTATGAGTTTTCCAGATCTACTTGGCGACAGTTTGACGTGGTCCAGGCCACAATTTCCAGGGGGCGAGTCGTCCGGATAGGTTGCAGGGGGCCTTCTGACTACCGTAGTCCTTCCTTCTGAGACCACAGGGTCCACAGTTCCGACACCACCTCCAATGGAGCTGCGCATCCCTACCCAGTAGAACCGGCATCTCACAGGGTCTCCAGCTTTCTCCAGCCAAAGTGTCCTGCTTGATCGTGGTATGCTTCCAACACCATTGGGACGTCTGCCTTGGGACCACGATTTGCCAGACCATCTCATGGTTCTGGGGTTGACGTATCTCCTGCACAACTTCTCACGGTATAGGAACAACCTGCTTTTCGTTCCACAAGAGCTTGGTGACATAGGTGCATCCTTTCCAAAGAGGAGCCTTCCTGTCTTAACAACTCCTTGATGCGGCTGACCACTGGATCACTGTCCTGAGTCTCTTTCCAGCTGTGATGGGGTAAAGGATTTAATGTTCACCATACTGCTTTCTGTTGACTCGATGCTCGTGGACTACCCCATTTCGATGGAACGCAGGTAGCTCAATTTCTTCCCGGTCGTCCGATTCTTCTTCTGTATCAGAGTCATGCGGCATTCGAGACAATGTCAGCATTAGCATTATTTCGACCTGCCCGGTACTTGATAGTAAACTGGTAATTGGACAACCGAGCCATCCATCGCTGCTCCATGGCACCCAGCTTGGCGGTTTCCAGGTGCGTTAAGGGGTTGTTATCTGTAAACGCAGTGAACTGATTGGAGGCCAGATAATGCTTAAATCTTTCAGTAATGGCCCGACCAGCGCCAGAAACTCCAGCTTGAAGCTGCTATAATTCTCCGGATTCCTTTCAGTTGGCCTGAGTTTTCTGCTGGCATATGCGATGACTTTTTCTTGGCCATTCTGCTTCTGACTGAGAACTGCTCCCAACCCTTCATTACTGGCGTCGGTGTACAACAGGAACGGTTGACTGTAATCAGGATAGGTTAAGATCTCATCACCTGTAAGGATCTCTTTCATCTTTTGGAATGCTTCAGCCTGTTCCTTACCCCAATTAAAGGGAGGGTTTTCGCTCTTTAGGGATTGTCCTACTAGGAGGTCCTGTAAAGGAGCTGCCTTCTTCGTGTAATCTTTCACGAATCTCCTGTAGTAACCCGTTAGTCCCAGGAACTGTCGCACTTCCTTAAGGTTCTTCGGCTCCGGCCACTTCTGGATGGCAGTGACTTTCTCTGGTCCGGCGCTACTCCTTCCGAACTGATGATGTGCCCCAAGTATTGTACCTTCTGTTTAAGTAGATGGCATTTTGAGGGTTTTAATTTCATCCCGTACCTGGACAGGGACTCGAATACTTCTGCCATGTGCTTCAGATGATCCTCATAAGTCTTGGAATACACGATGACGTCGTCTAGGTATAGCAGCACGGTTTCAAAATTGAGATGTCCCAGGCAGTTCTCCATCACTCTCTGAAATGTTCCTGGGGCACTACTGAGCCCAAACGGCATTCTGTCGAACTCACAGAGCCCCATTGGGGTGGTGAAAGCCGTTTTCTCACGATCCTCCTCAGCCACAGCCACTTGCCAGTAACCACTAGTCAGATCAAGGGTAGAAAAGTAGTTAGCCGTTTTCAGAGCAGCTAATGATTCCTCTATACGTGGTAACGGGTATGCATCCTTGTGTGTTATGGGTTCACCTGCCTGTAATCCACACACATTCTCATACTACCATCTTTCTTTTTAACCAGAACTAGAGGGGCTGCCCAGGGGCTACAACTATCCCTTATCACCCCGGCCTTCTTCATATCATGTAACATTTCTTTAGCCTTCTGATAATGGGCTGGGGGTATAGGCCTATACCGCTCCTTGATGGGAGGATGACTGCCTGTAGGGATATGATGTTGGACTCCCTTAATTACCCCAAAATCAAGTGGGTGCTTGCTAAACACTTGGGCATACTCTTGCACCACCCGTAATACCCCTTGCTTCTGGTGAGCGGGAGTGGTGTCTGTCCCAACATGGAGTTGCTGACACCATTCCGCCACCCTGAGTTGCTGGGTCATTGTCCTCCGCTATTTGACAGGAGTCTAAGGACTCAGCCGGAAGAATAGAATTATTGTCGACAGCATGTAGTTTAGCAATGGTTGCATAACGGGGTAAGTTTACCTCATCATCTCCCCAATTGAGAAGCCGTACCGGTACTCTTCCATTCACCACTTCTACTACTCCCCTAGCAGTCATAAGTGTAGGTCTATGTTCTGAATGGTGGGGTTCTACTACAGCTTGGTAATTCTGTCCTCTCAGACCTATGGCTGCCCTGCACCAGATAATCATTTCACTCATTGGGGTATCACAATAGGATCCGAGTCAGTGACCCGTACATTACCAATTTCGCCGTCTGTAAGCTTCGCTTGCTGCTGACACACCAGGGCTCGGATCTCTCTTTGGATTACTCCTTTCTGCCTTGGTCGGGCAATCTCAGCGAGCTGTTGGAGCAAGAACACAACTTCTCCCAAACAATTACCGATAATGTTAGTACCCAAAATTATATTTAACCCGTTCTCCTCATTTGCAGTCTTTACTACCAGAAGCCCCTGGTCTTTCAACTCCCCTCTGCCCACCTTTACATCTACACATTTTGTCCCGAGTACTTCTACAGGAAGACCATTAGAGCATATACGGTAAAGTCAGGGCTCGGGGGATTAAGACTGTCCATTGACCAGTACTTAGTAAAATAGGGCATCAGGTATTAGGGTCACTTGGGACCAGTGTCTAACAATGCCGGAACTGCAATACCATCTAAGATGATGGACAGGTAGGGTCGCCCACCCACATACCTGCGGTTCCAGTCTAAGGGGCCTGACGGGTATTCTCCTGGGTGTTGGCCCTTGGACCCAGGTTCTGCCCGTTTAAAGGACACTGTGGAGACATATGACCTTTCCGGTTGCATCGATAACAGATGATCTCTCGACGAGGAGGGTGTTGATCAGAGGTCGCTCCTGGGGTGGCGTTGTCCTCCTCCGGGGGGGCGACGTCTTCTTTCTTCTCCAGTGCATCCACGGGACGTCTTCTGGGCAGTCAGCTAACAAGATTTTTCCTTCCTCCTCTTTCCGCAGCTGCAGGGCACTCATTACAGCAGCCAGATTTTTAGTCAGCTGGCGCACCTCTGAGCGCAGACAATCCAATTCACTGGGAGGTGTCACCTGCGTTTGGTTTCGGCCACTAACGGGGAACAGGGGGTTACTGCCGGTTCCAGAGTGACTTCACCCTGATGATGTTGGGTTGCCACCTCAGGTTTGCCCAGGGCCGCAGCCCTTTTATTGCCATGTCTTTTAGGGCATCAAAGGTAGCATCCGGATGATCTAAGGACCACCAGTTTACAGTTCTGCGTTCCTCTTGGGATCTCAATCCCTGGATAAATTGTTCTTTCAGCATTTTATTCTCATCGATAGCATTTAAATTATTAATCTGCTTAAGAGCTCTCAGGGCTCCTTGTAGTCGGCAAGCGTAGTCCCGGATGCTGTCACCTGGCTGTTGTGAACAGTGATAGAAGGCCATCCGGAGATCCGTTTCTGTGCGGTCTTCAAATATGGCATGCAGCTTAAGGAAGATCGCAGGTACCGACTCCTGATCAACGGTATCCCAAGTCTCCACTTCCCTCTCAGCAGCGCCAGTTAGCTGCCCTATTAGCACAGCAGCTTTTTGTCTCTCAGGCATGGAGTACATTTCTAGGATGCTGCATAACTTCCGCTTGAAGCCTGCTAATGTGCCTGGCTCACCGATGTACTGGGGAAGCCATTTCGCCCCAGGCATATATGGGAGCGTTAGTGGCATGATCGGGACTACCGGACTGGGTGCTGGACCTGCACCCCCATCTGGCGCTACAATACCAGGCGGTGCGGGATTGGGGCCTCCGGCCGGGGCCGCACTGTCAGCCGGTTGTTGAGACATCTTAGCACCCCCTTGGTTAAACGGAGCCTACCGGTTTCAGATGCTGCTACTTCACAGGCACAGCAGTGGGAACAGGACCTTCGTCGCAGGCGCTCTGATGTCAGAGCGTCCACTTCCTGTCGCAGGACCTGCGATGAGTCAGAGCCGGGGGCATGTCCAAGACTCTGCGCGCTCTTTCAGGTACGCCCACCTTCTTCTCCAGCGCCTTAGGGCGCGAATCTGGCGGCAAATATGGCGGTATTTGGCGCCAAACAATAGCAACAGTCCTTTTTCACAAAAACAACTCCACAGGCACACAGGGCTCGCAGTTTTGCGAGTTTCGGATCCTGTTCGTGACGCCAAAGTTTTGTGTCGACCCGCCACCACAATTGTGGGTTACCAGGGCAATGGGGTACTCAGAGCCGAGCCCATGGAAGTCTATGGGGATGTCACAAGTAGCGGTGGCTCGGTCTGTGGCCCTGCGGTCTGGCGTATGTTGGGGAAATATTTACAGGGGATAGATATATTTACAGTTCGTGACGCCACCTGTAGTCTCTGGTAATTTGTACCAGCGCTGCTGTAGATCTCTGAGGGGATGGTGAGGCAGCTAGATGTCGGGTCCCCTACAGGTGGGACTCTTCCCTCAGGTCGATGGTTATGGTGGGGTTGTGCAGGCATGCATTAAATAACTCAGTCTCACACCGTCAGCGTCTTTCCATACCTTTTACTTGTTAGATGGTAAGGCAGGTCCCAGGAGGCTGATGGGGTTGATGGAGGATGAGTTTTGAGGCAACGGCTGAGCAAGGCAGGGGCCTCCTTTACTTTCCAATGATGATGAGTCCAACCAGCATAAAGCGTAGTTCCCTCTATAAACTCCAGCTTCTCCAAGCTGTACTGCCCGGTCAGTTTTGTGGTGGAGCCTTCCAGTGATTAAACTAGGTTCTTCTATGCTTGGCCTAGCTCAAAGTTCCTATTCCACCTGACCCCTGTTACGTACTGACACTTCAAGGGCTGCTTTCTGTTACCTAAGGTCCAGTAAGCCTCTGGTTTTTCTACCACTATGCATAAAGCTATAGTGATGCTTCGGTCTCCAGTGACCGGTGACAATGTGCAGGATACTTCAATCCTAAAGCACTTCTGATTTCCTTCCACTGTGCCTTTCGACTTGCTCAAACTCTCAATCTCAGCACTGACTAGGCTAAGGTGAACTGGCTCACCTGTACTAGCCTCCACTACTGTACTGTCTCTCTCAATCGACAGGAATCTTGGTGCTCCAGACAGGCACTCCTTCCCTCTCCCTTCACCTCAGGAGACACACTTCGACTCTCTTGTGCTCAAAACCACACCCCTCTACACCCCTGCTGGGTGTGTCCGAAGTGTATGTGATGTCATGTAGAGCCCTTAACCGTTACCTCTCCACTCATCCTCCTGGTATTGTGTACCTTAAATACCAGGGCTACACACATGCTGTGGGGATTCTTGAGTGCCGGAGCCTAGAGTATGACAGCAAATATATGATTTGCCTACATGCGGACACGTGCCAACTAGATGGGCGCGGTGATGGATAAGGATATACGTCACTCTGTGAATGCGGAGCTCAGATAGGATACCCCTCCGTAAGCAAAGTAGAAATACAATCTGGCACTCAAATGATGCAAGTGGAAAACGTGATTTAATAGGAAATGCAATCCAATAAATGTGATGTTTCAGTCTGTAACTTTGACCTTCATGAGACTAAAAGTGCAATAAAAAAGAAATCAACATAACATGAGACTAGTAACAATAGAAAAGGAAAACAAGAAAAAAATAACAAAAGGAAGGATTACAGTTGTCCAAGAGAAATCTCTCTCTCTCTATATATACTGTATATATACTGTCATCGCCGAAAATGTAGGCATCCTTGAAATTGTTCCCAAAAATTAAGTATTTCTCCCAGAAAACATATGTATATTTCCTTTGTGTGTATTGGAACAACACAAAAAACAGAGAAAAAAAGAACACAAACCCAGCATTCTGACACTAGTCACTTCATTGCAACCCAAAAATCCATTGGTAATCTTCAGATTTCATGATGGCTTGCACACAGTCAAGGCACTCCCAACCTCCCTCCCAGTCTCAAATCCCTGACAGACTGAAAAAGGTTTAGCTTAAGAATATCCCTATATTTCGCATTATCCATTGTCCCCTCAATTTGTACCATTTTCCCCTGTCCTTGCTGCCGAAAATATCCCCACAGCATGATGCTGCTACTGCCATGTTTCACTATGGGGAAGGTGTTCTTGAAGTGATGAGCTGTGTTTTTTTGGTGCCAGAAACAGCATTTACCTTGGTGGCCAAAAAGTTCAGTTTTGGTCTCATCTGACCACAGCACCTTCCTCCATACATTTGGGGAGTCTCCCAGATATCTTTTGGCAAACTCAAAATGAGCTTTACAGTTTTTGTATGTAAGTAAGGGTTTTTTCTGCCCACTGTTCCATAAATGCCACCTCTATGGAGTGTGTGGCTTATTGTGATTGTATGGACAGATACTCCAGTCCCCGCTTGGGAACTCTGCAGTTCCTTCAGTGCTACCTTTGGTCTCTGAGCTGCTTCTCTGATTTTTGCCCTCCTTGCCCTGGCTGAGAGTTTTGGTGGGCAGCCTCTCTTGTCAGGTTTGTTTTCATACGATGTTCTTTCCATTTATTGAAGATGGATAT
Organism: Oophaga sylvatica; assembly: GCA_033576555.1. NCBI lineage: Eukaryota > Metazoa > Chordata > Amphibia > Anura > Dendrobatidae > Oophaga > Oophaga sylvatica. The sequence continues at coordinate 489,286,837 of JARQOD010000003.1, forward strand.
GATGGTGCTCCGGGAAATCATCAGAAATAGGAATTTTTTTATAACCCAACCCTGACTGGTAATGCTCAACAACTTTGTCCCTGACTTGTTTGGAGATCTCCCTGGTCTTCATGGTGCTGTTTAGTTAGTGGTACCTCTTGCTTAATGTTGTTGCAGCCTCTGTGGTCTTTCAGAAAAGGTGTGTATATACTGACAGACCATGTGACACTTATATTGCACACAAGTGGACTTCCTTTCACTAAGCATGTGACTTATGAAGGTAATTTCTTGCACCAGAAATTTTTAGAGGCTTCATCGCAAAAGGGGTGAATACATATGAACATGCTGATTTTTAGTTATTTGATTCCATACATTTAATTTATGCCTATATTTTTCTCACTCACCTATTTAGACTATTTAGTACTGATGCATCACACACAAATCAGATCACAAAAATATTTAAACACAGGTTGTAATGTAACAAAATAGGTAAAAAGCCAAGGGGCCTGAATACTTTTGTAAGTCACTGTATATGTGTATATACATATATACATATGTATATGTAGAAAGGTGGACTGGCACAACCCCACATACTAACATCTGTTATATTAACAATCCCCAAGAAAAAGGAATTAACCATACATAGGTAAATAATGCAGGATCTGCATAGGCCATATCTGAGACACATGCATAATGGGCAACAGCCTCTCTCAATGCAAATGTATTGAGTGAGGCAGAATAAGTTAAATCACATACCTCAGAAAGTGCAGTGCACACAATGCGAGGATTCACATGTCTGCAGTTTCATACAGTAACTTCAGACTTTTCAATCCAAGGCAGGACAATCTTTTAAGGTTAATTCCAAAATCAATAACAAGGAGGACGTCTGTTTTTGAAGGTTCTGGAAAAAATCCGGAAATGTGTTAATCAGACAGAGAGGACTTCTGTGCTGTGAGAAAGATGGTGGAGACCCCCGGAGTGTGTGGACTGGTAAAATGTGGAGACAATCCCCTTACACAATACTTCACTTCCTAAAGGCCCCGTTACACGCTTCAATGTCCCAGCGATCCCACCAACGATCCGACGTGAATGGGATCGCTGGGACATCATTAGCTGATCGCTGGTGAGCTGTCACATAGGCAGACTCACCAGCGATCAGGACCAGCGAGCATGCTGGTATCCAGGGTAAACAGAGGGTAACTAAGCATTAGTTATCGGCTGTTTACCCTGGATACCAGCTCCCAGCGTCTGCAGTACGGCGCTGGGAACTCGCTGATCGTTGGTCTTCCGCTGTCACACGCAGCGATGTGTGCTGCCCAGCAGGAGACCAACTACAGATTTATGGTCCAGTGCATTCTGCAATGATTAACGATCAGCCAACTGATCGTTGATCGTTACTATGTGTCACACGCCACAATGTCGTTTCGACATCGCTGCAACGTCACGAAATCGGTGACGTTGCAACGATATCGCTCACGATATCGTAGCGTGTAACGGGGCCTTAAGAGTCTACAACCAATCTGAGTGAATAAATTGCTGCTTACAATGGGGCCCATGTTCTACTGCTACAAATTACTCTCGACATAGAAATGAGATGGTACCTTAATATAGAAGACTTAGATTGGAAATGATTTTGCACAGTGGAGCCTGGAACCAATCTTAGGTGGTAACTTAGGCTGTGGTTCCACGGTCCGGAACCACAGCGCTTTGGACGGAGCGGAAATTCCGCTCCGTCTAAGCCCCGCCCCCTTTATGACGCGCGATGTTTCCGGAGGTGTTCAGGACACCTCCGGAACACCTCCGGAAAGAAAGCAGGGCTACATAGCCCTGTGTTAATTCTGTTGCGGCGACGCACCGTCGCCGCAATACGCGAGGACATGCTGCGGTCTAAAAAGACGCGCCGCATGTCCGTTTACGCAGGTTTGCCACCTGCGTATTGTTACGCATAGTGGAGACGGGATTTCTTGAAATCCCCTCCACTATGCTGTAACATCTGGACGCTGCGTGTTTGGCGCTGCGCCAGCGCACAGCGCCAAACACGCAGCGTATCCTGACCGTGGAAACTCACCCTTAGAAGTCACTAGATAGGTTGCACATTTGCAGCTCTGGGAAAGGTCGATGTTGATGAAAGGTGAGGGCACAGCAGCCACATAACCCACAGAGATGCTACTTTTCTTCATGTTGTATTTTTCTTTAATTAGTTTGCAGGCATGGCACCTAAAAAGTACGTTATTGATTGTACAAAGAGTTTTAAGTTCATAGGCTTTTTTAAACAGACTATCACTACAGTGGCATGTAAAAGTTTGGGCACCCCTTGTCAAAATTACTGTTATTGTGAACAGTTAAGCAAGTAGAAGATGAAATGATCTGTAAAAGGCCTAAAGTTAAAGATGACACATTTCCTTTGTGTTTTAGGCAACAAAAAAATTGTCATTTATTTAATTTTAAAAATTGCAAAAAGTAAAATGGGCTGATGCAAAAGTTTTTCCACACTTGGAGATTTGTGTGCTCAGCTAACTTTGACCAAGGTTTCATCCCTTAATTAGCCTGTTAGGGTTATGACTTGTTCACTGTTATCATTAAGATCTGGGATTTTCTAAGGATCTTCTAAGCAGCTGCCTAACACTCTGAAAATGAAAATTGTGGTGGCCCACAAAGCAGGAAAAGAGTATTATAAGATAGCAAAGCGTTTTCAAGTTGCCCTCTACTCAGTTTGAAATGTAATTAAGAAATGACAGTTAACAGGAACACTGGAGGTTAAGATAAACTCTTGTGGACTAAGCAAAACTTCAGTGAGAGCTGCTCGTAGGATTATTAAAGAGGCAAATCAGAACCCCCGTTTGACCTCAAATGACCTTCAGAAAACTTTAGCAGACTCTGGAGTTGTGATACCTTGTTCTACTGTTCAAAGACACTTGCACAAATACGACTTTCATGGAAGAGTCATCAGAAGAAAACCTCTCCTGCACCTCTCCATAAAATTCAGCGTCAGAAGTATGCAAAAGGACATCTAAACAAACCTGATGCATTTTAAAAACAAGTCCTGCGGACCGATGAGGTTGAAGTAGAACTCTTTGGCCACAATGATCATGTCACACCGCCTGCCCTATCACCCAAGCCCCGGCATACTTACGTGTCCACGGCGTCCCGGCGCGCTCCCTGTGCTAGTATGCATCACCTGGCGTCTGCTCTTCTGGTCTTGTGGCCGGCTCCTGGCTCTCGTCAGATGCGTGTGCGCTGGGTTCAGTGGCACATGCACACATCTGTTTTCCTGAACTCGGCCGCTCCTTCCCGTCCTCTCTATGCCCTGGAAGGACCCTGACCCGGAAGTCCTCGAGGCGTGCCGCATATCAGGCAGCCTCTCGTCCTAGGCTGCGCCTGATTAGCATTTGTTCATACTTGTGATTCTGGCCTCACATCTTCCTACGTTCTCCCTGTTCCCTGGCCTTGCCTGTGGTATTGCTACCTTTCCCTGTTCCTTCTCAGGTCTTTCTTTTGTCTCTCTTCCAGTGCCTGCCTGCCAGTGTCTCAGTCCTGCCTGTGCTCCAGTGCCTCTGCCGTGCCTCTCTACCATTGCCTCAGCTGTGCCTCCCAGTCAGTATCTAAGTCATGCTTCACTGCCAGTATCTCTGTCCTACCTGTGTTCCAGTGTCTCAGACATATCCACCTACCTTCGCCTCAGCCGTGCTCCTCTGCCAGTGTCTCAGCCATACCTGCCTCTTTGCTGGTCCTTCCGCCTCCCACTTGTGTCTCCTTTTATCCGTCCCTGGATACCAGCTGTCGTGGCGATAGTCTCCCTTGGGCCTGCCCCAGATGCTCCCTGTATAGGGGGTGGTTCACCAGGTCAGCTCGTCCTGGGGACGGTCGTTGTCGCGGTCCTGCGGGTTCACTCTAGGAGTACCACAAGTTCTTACAGTATAATCAGGCCATGGACCCCACCTCGGCCACCACTCAAAAAGAGTTGCTCTTTTTATGGTAAAACCAGACCCGTATTATGTCCTTCATGAATTCCATGGACACCCAGCTGTTCGCCCTGCAGACCTCTGACCCAGGGAACACCTCGCTGTTGGATCGTCTTCAGCAGGCGCTCGCTCAGCAGTGTGACACCCAGGCCCACATTCTAAGATACATGGTGTCCGTGGATGACAGGTTACTCTCTCTCCAGTCGTCCGCCGCTGCCTCTGTTCCACCTCGTGACCCTGCCTCTCACCCTCTTTCCGCATTTGGGGAACCCAACCATGTATAGCGGAGATCCCAAATTGTGTAGAGGTTCTTAAATCAGTGTCGTCTTAATTTTGAGCTTCTGCCTCAGCAATATACCACGGATCGAGCCAACGTGGTGTTTATTGTGTTTATTGGGAGGCTTTAGCTTGGGTGAACCCCCTGTGGGAACGTGATGATCCTATTGTCTCGAGTATCCAAACTTTTTTAGATACCTTTCGCAGGGTTTTGATGAGAATGGCCGTTTAAAGTCTACTACCGAGTCACTTTTTAACCTCCACCAGGGTACTTTGTCCTCCGAGCTGGGTTGGAACAATGTGGCCTTGGTAGGAGCTTTTTGGGAAGTCTGTCTGCTCAAATTAAGGACGAGCTGGCGGGGCGGGACACACCAACTTCTTTGGAGGATCTAATCTCCTTGGCAACTCGCATTGATCTTCGCTTCCAGGAACGCTCCTTCAAGGCTGCCAGAGAGAGAAGACTTCCCCGTCTATCCTCGGCTACACGCAGTCCCTCCCGCTCACTATCCATGTCAGTTTCTGCGGCCTCTGCACCTGAGCCTATGCAGGTGGTTTGTCTCAAGCCGGTAGAACAGCGCCGTAAAGAGAGGCTCGCACAGGGACTCTGCTTTTACTGTGTCAGTGCTTCTCATTTACTGCGTTCTTGTCCCGAGAGGCCGGGAAATGCCTCCGCCTAGGACAGGTAAGAGAGGCCATCCTAGGTGTCTGCGATTCCTCTCTGCCCTTGACCCTATCTGTTCTTTTGAATTTGGGTTCTGGTCCTTTTTCTGAGGTGGCTTATATAGACTCAGGTGCAGCAGGCAACTTCATTCAGCTCGAGGTGGTCAGAAAATTTCCGATTCCTGTCAGGTCCTTGGAGACTCCTTAGCAGATAGCTTTGGTTTATGGCAGGCACTTGTGGGAGACTGTTACTCAGGTCACCAAAGAGGTGGAGCTACAGATTGGAGCCTTGCTTTGGGAGAAGATAGCCTTCTACGTTCTGCCCTCGTTGTCCCATACATTTCTTCTGGGACTTCCTTGGTTAAGAATTCATGAAACCATTCTTGATTGGTGGTCTGGTGACAATCTGCGGTGGGGACAGTCCTACCAGAAAAGGTGCTTGCTTCCTGTTCAGCCAGTGAGTTCTTCTCGGCCAACCTCGGTGCCTGCAGACTTGCCTTCAGCCTACTGGTCCTTTGTGGATGTCTTCAATAAGAGGGAGGCGGAGAGCCTTCCTCCACATCGTCCGTATGATTGCCCGATCGACCTCGTGCCAGGTTCTACTCCACCTAGGGGCCGAATTTACCCGTTATCCCTGCCGAGACTCAAGCCATGACCGAGTACATCCAGGAGAATCTGGCCAGAGGTTTTATTCGGAAGTCTTCTTCACCCGCAGGCACGGTTTTCTTCTTTGTCATGAAGAAGGATGGGTCCCTCCGTCCCTGCATTGACTATTGGGGTCTCAACAACATCACCATTAAGAACAAGTACCCCTTCCTCTTATTCCGGAGCTTTTCGACCGTCTACGGGGAGCACGAATCTTCACAAAGCGGGATCTTCGTGGGACCTACAATCTAATCTGTATCCGCCCCAGAGATGAGTGGAAGACCGCTTTTAACACCCGCGACGGACACTATGAGTATTTGGTCATGCCCTTTGGCTTGTGCAATGCTCCCGCAGTATTCCAGGAGTTTGTTAACAATGTTTTCCAGGATCTACTGTACTCCTGTGTGGTGGTGTACTTAGATGATATTCTTGTGTATTCTCCGGATCTGTCTACCCATAGAAAAGACTTCTGCCAAGTATTGCTGCGTCTGATGGAGAATCGTCTTTATGCTAAGCTTGAGAAATGCACCTTCGAACAGTCGTCTCTTCCGTTCTTGGATTATATCATCTCTGACTCTGGCTTATGCATGGATCCAGGAAAGATGTCCGCCATGCTCAACTGGCCACGTCCCCATGTTGTTAAGGCGATCCAGCAATTTCTTGGATTCGCAAATTACTATCGGCAGTTTATTCCACACTTTTCCTCCCTGACCAGTCCAATTTCTTCTCTGATCCGCAAGGGGACCAACCCTCATGTTTGGCCGTCAGAGGTCGAGAACGCCTTCCTGTCCTTGAAACAAGCCTTTGCTACGGCTCCTGTGCTCCATCGTCCTGAGGCTAACAAACCTTTCATTCTTGAGGTAGAGATGCTTCTGCCTCCGGGGCCGGTGCGGTACTGTCTCAAAGGTCTTCCTCCGGACGGCTGGTCACCTGCGGCTTCTCCAAGACGTTCTCCACCTCGGAACGAACTACTACTACATTGGCGACAGGGAGCTGTTAGCCATCAAGCTGGCGTTGAAGGAGTGGCGATATTTATTGGAGGGAGCCGTACATCCTTTTAAGATCTACATGGACCATAAGAACCTGGCGTAAATCCAGGCGGCACAAAGACTTAATCCCCGGCAAGCCAGATGGTCTCTGTTTTTTGTCCGTTTCGATTTTGAACTCCATTTCCGTCCCGGCAATAAGAACCTCAAGGCTGACGCGTTATCCATGTCCTTTTTGTCTGTCGATACTGAGGAGGAACCACGCACATTATGGACCCTTCTAAGGTCATCACGGTAGCTCCTGTCAGTCTAGCTTCCCTACCTCCAGGTAAGACTTTCATTCCAGTGAATAATAGAAGGCGAGTCTTACACTGGAGACATGCCTCCAAACTTGCAGGCCATGTCGGTATAAAAAAACCCTTATTCTCGTGTCTCACTACTACTGGTGGCCAACCCTGCTCTAAGATGTCTGAAGTTTTATAGCCTCCTGCCCGTCTTGTGCCAAAAAAAAGGTTCCTAGGCAGCTACCCTCTGGACTCCTGCACCCGCTTCCAGTGCCTTTGACTCCATGGCAGCATATTGCAATGGACTTTATTACCGATCTACCTTGGTTTTCTGGCTGTACAGTCGTCCTCGTGGTCGTAGTTCGATTCTCCAAGATGGCTCATTTCATCCCTCTGCCTGGTTTGCCCTCTGCACCTCAGTTGGAAAAAGTCTTCATCAACCATATTTTCCGGATTCATGGCTTTCCTCAACATATAGTTTCAGACAGAGGAGTCCAGTTCACCTCCAAGCTTATGAATGTCACTCTGGACTTCTCCTCTGCCTACCATCCTCAGACCAACGGTCAGGTAGAACGTACAAATCAGATCTTGGTGACGTATCTCTGCCACTTCTCCAATGCACATCAGAATGATTGGTCCAGCTTGCTTCCTTGGGCAGAATTTGCTTACAACAATCACACCAGCGAATCTTCTTCCAAGTCACCTTTCTTTATTGTCTACGGGCAACATCCTGGTGTGCCTCTGCCGGTTTCTCCTGTTTCGGGTGTGCCGGCGGCTGATCTTCTGTCCGAGGAGTTCTCTAGGGTCTGGCAGGAGACCAGGACTGAACTTGAGCGAGCGAGTGACAGAATGAAAAAACATGCAGACAAAAGGCACTTGGCTCCTCCATTGTATCATCCTGGTGATAAAGTGTGGTTATCTTCCAAGTTTATTTGCCTTAAGATCCCCTCATATAAACTGGGTCCCTGTTATATCTGACCTTTTGAGGTTCTGGCTCGCATTAATGATGTCACCTACAAGTTGAGACTACCTGCCTCGCTTTGCATCTCTAATTCTTTCCACGTTTCTCTCCTAAAGCCAATTGTCCTCAACCAGTTCCACGCCTCTACCAGGCATTCACCTCTGCCTGTTTCCGCTAAGGATGTCTTTGAAGTTAAAGAAATTCTCACCATGAAAAAGGTAAGAGGGAAAACCTTTTTTTTAATTGATTGGAAAGGCTTTGGTCCTGGGGAGAGATCTTGGGAGCCTCAGGAGAACATCCAGGCTCCTCGAATCTTGACAAGGTTTCTTTCTGGCCTTAGGAGGAGGTGGTGTAAAGAGGGGGGTACTGTCACGCCGCCTTCCCTATCGCCCGAGCCTCAGCATACTTATGTGTCCACGGCATCCTGGCGTGCTCCCTGTGTTGCTGCGTGTCACCTGGCGTCTGCTCTTTCGGTCTCGCGGCCGGCTCCTGGCTCTCGTCGGATGTGCGTGCACGCTGGGTTCAGCAGCGCACACGCACATCTGTTTTCCTGAACTTGGCTGCTCTTTCCTCGTCCTCTCTATGCCCCGGGAGGACCCTGACCCGAAAGTCCTCAGGGCATACCGCATATCAGGCAGCCTCTCGTCCTAGGCTACACCTGATTATCATTTGTTCATTCTTGTGATTCTGGCCTCACGTGTTACTGAGCTCTCCCTGCCCCCTGGCCTTGCCTGTGGTATTGCTACCTTTCCCTGTGTCCTTCTCAGGTCTCTCTTTTGTCTTCCTTCCAGTGCCTGCCTGCTAGTGTCTCATTCCTGCCTGTGCTCCAGTGGCTTTTCCGTGCTTCAGCCGTGCCTCCCAGTCAATATCTCAGTCGTGCTTCACTGCCAGTGTCTCTGTCCTGCCTGTGTTCCAGTTTCTCAGCCGTATCCACCTACCATTGCCTCAGCCGTGCTACCGTGCCAGTGTTTCAGCCGTACCTGCCTCTTTGCTGGTTATTCCCGCCTCCCACTTGTGTCTCCTTTTGTCCGTTCCCGGGTACAAGCTATCGTGGCAATAGGCTCCCTTGGGCCTGCCCCAGACGCTCCCTGTATAGGGGGTGGTTCACCAGGTCAGCTCGCCCTGGGGAGGGTCGTTGTCGCGGTCCTGTGGGTTCCCTCTAGAAGTACCACAAGTTTTTACAGATCAAAGGTATGTGTGAAGAAAAAATGGCTCAGGATTTCAGGAACAGAACATCTGACCAACTATTAAGCATGGGGGTGGATCAATCATACTTTGGGGTTGTTTTGTGGCTAAAGGCACAAGGAACATTTCACAAGTAGAGGGAAGAATGGATTCAATGAAATGTCAACAAATTTTTGATGCAAACATAACACCATCTGTAAAAAAGCTGAAGAGTTGAAAATAGGATGGCTTCTGCAAATGGATAATGATCCTAACCATGCAAGGTGCCCAATGCACAACTCAAAATCCACAATACACTACCTCAAAAGGCGCAAGCTGAAGGTTTTACAATAGCCCTCACAGTCCCCTGATCTGAACATCACTGAAAGTCATGTGTGGCTAGACCTCAAAATAGCAGTGCATGCAAGACGACCCAGGAATCTCACTGAACTGGAAGCATTTTCCAAGGAAGAATCAATGAAAATCCCTCAAACAAGAATTGAAAGCCTCTTGGCTGGCTACAAAAAAACATTTACAAGCTGTGATACTTTCAAAAGGGGGTGCTACTAGGTACTAACCATTCAGGGTGCCCAAAGTTTTGCATCTGCCCACTTTCCTTTTTGTAATTTTTAAAATGAAAAAAAAAGACAATACACCCCAAACTATTTATACATGCATGTAGCTCTTTCAAAGACAAGTCCAGCAATACCTTTACATGGCCAGTCCATTCCTCCATTACTAAGAAATCGACATGTCAAATTATATGCAAACGAGACTGAAGGACTATGGTAGATCTCAAGCCTCTGTCACTCCAGCTTAGTGCGCCTCCTTCTACTTGACTGATGTCTCCTAGGCTTTAAGTCACACAGCATAGAGGGGGACAGTTAAACAGGAGGAGATTGTGCTGGGCAAGGTAGAGAGCAGCAGTGACAGAGGCTTCAGATCTACAGCCTCATTTACATATCAATTTCAATTCAAACACTAATTTCTCTGTAATCGAAGATTTTATTGGCCTTCTAAAGAAATTGCTGGAATTGTCTTTATTTTTGAGCTCTTCAGACCACATTTTGATGTAATTCCTAGACTCATGTCTGGGGAAAAAGCCAATGGTTGGCAATAATTGATGAGACTGAGATGCGGCATTAGTGACAGTACTCACAAATCATATTAGGCAATGGCATTTTGTTTTGAACAGTATTGACTTATGTGTATTGCGTAGAGACTAAGTTTTGGTTCATGACCACAAGGTGCTACTTGAAAGTTGTCTAACGTCACTGGCATCTGTTGCTGAGAGACAGTAACATTTAGAAGAGGCTCTGTAATGCTTTAAGAGACAGTTCAACAGCATGGTGGAAATAGAAACACATATGGCCTCCTCAATCATCCAGAGCCGAAAAGAAATCAACAATTTATAACAGTATAGATCTAAGTAAAATGGAGTGGTCAGCCTTCCTAACTCCTGACTTATTAAATACTTTTACTGAAATACCAATTCTACAGCTTCCTTTTTTAGAATTTGTGCCATTCCTCTAGACTTTCGCTTAAGCATATTGTTTCTTGAATGACAACTAGGTGGTACTAGTGGAGGGATGTTACTGCACACCCTGACACTATACAATCTGTGCTGAGAGGGACACAGCCATTTGACAAAGAGAATAGTAACATTTAGTGCAAATATTTATAGATACTACAGAGGAATAAGTGCGGAACAATACAATGCAGAGTTCTAACAAGGAATGGACCAGAATTATAATTTCAAAAGCATTTACTTAACACATAATAATAATTTTATTTCTATAGTGCTAACATATTCCTTTACAGTTAAGCGGGGACACGTACAGACAAAAAAAGCAATACAAAGTACAGTTCAGTTACAGTGGGAATGGGGTCCTGCTCGCAAGCTTACAGACTATAAGCCAATAGGGGGGACACAATAGGTAGAAAGTGCTTGTTATGTATGATCCAGCTGTCATTATAATAAATAAGGGTTTTGATATAAAGCAGGATGATCCAGTCATCAGCCAGGATCTGTCTAAGTGCATTTACCCAGTGCTATTGGGTGCACGGAGGACGTGGAGACAGAATCATAGAATCATAGAATAGTAGAGTTGGAAGGGACCTCCTGGGTCATCTGGTCCAACCCCCTGCTCAAAGCAGGATTGTCTAAATCATCCCAGACAGATGTCTGTCCAGCCTCTGTTTGAAGACTTCCATTGATGAATAGGAGGGAGCAGATTATGATTAACATTTAGAAGGAGGGAACAGGGGAGGGTTAGATTAGTGAGTTGAGGTGACAGGCCTGTCTAAAGAGATGTGTTTTTAAAGCACGCTTAAAAACATGGGGGCTAGATGTTAGTTGGATCGTTTGGGGTAGTGCATTCCAGAACACTGGTGAAGCACGAGAGAAGTCTTGGAGACGGAGATACAATGTTTGCATTATGGAGGATATTAGTTGTCTTAGATTAGTTGCAGAACAGAGGTCATGAGTAGTGCTGGCAGCTGTTATATATTACATTGTATTTTTTTTCATGAAATATAACATGTTTTCAGAAAAACAGAACAATTTCTAAAATATGAAAAAAGCGCAAATATTTGCTAATTCTAAGAAATAATTATATTTTAATGCTCTGTTTAATAAGTGGAAGTGATGCACTGTCCCTTATCAGTCTCATTTTTACACCGGAATCACACATCTGTGTATGTCAGTCTATGTATGCACCGCAATTTGTGGACTGGCAGTGAGTCTCTTGAACCGAACTCAACTACCTCATGGTTGGTGTGTAAATCGCAGTTCATACATGGACTGTGATACAAAGATACATGAAACCAGCATCAGGCCTCGCGCACATGACCATAATCAACCATTGGCTCTGCTTTGTACAAAGCCATAACAGGGCTGAACACCGGTATATGTCTGATTTCACATGAAGCATACAGATTTTTTCCATATGAACCCTACAGAAAAAAGAGTGGCATTCTCTACCAGATGTCATATGCAGAGGAATTGCTTGTACAGGAGAATATTCCCTTACACAGCATCCGCTTGATCCGCTGGATCATAATCCACTGGGGCACAGAGTTCCTACGCGGTTCTGCCATATGCATGTGGTCAATAATCAACATAAAAATGTTCTGGTTTTGTTGCCCAATGGCACTAAAATCCTAATACTGGTATTAAAATGCCACCAGTAAGAATTATTTGAAAAACTGGCAACTATTCTATTTCACTTTCCTTCCTTTTTTCACACTAATATCACATTATCTTAATATTCAGAATACTAAAGTATAAAGAATTCTTAGTGTAAGCAGAATATTAACAGCATTGCTGGTGCTGCATGCAGGTTATACACCCAGTGAACCTTTTTCTTATCTCCTGGGTAAGGTCTGTTCTGCTGTTTAAGCCTCCAAGCACATGGGGTTATATAATCCCAATGAGTCTCCTGGTTTTTACTTCTTACATTTCCGTCTATATTTAGCTTTTGGAACAGCTGTTGCAGGAGCTGGTTTACAGATTTTCTCTGCAGAGCATGCACTTACACTGTCAGTGACAAAATACTAGTTTATGGGTCACTTAACCATAAAGCAGTAATCTAACCACATTGTAATGAATTTTGTAAACCCCATTAATGTCCGAAATACAGCATAGATAAATACAAGCAAGGAAACGGCAAGGAAAGTTCTACATTACGTATGTATACATTAGTTGTCCAGTGCATAAAAAAATATATTTTTAAATGGGTTTAAAGAGGTTTTGTCGCCATATCCAAAATTGCCAATTTTTGCTTGTTTTATTCTTGCTCCCCTGAGTATTCTTCTTTTAATGTCATATGGTTTCTGAGATATGTTTTTTTTATTTAGTGCTATTTTTATGGATTTTACCAAGGGGGCATCGTTGACCAGATTCTTCGGGGTGTGTCTTTAGGCAGCTCTGCATAATTACCCTGTGAGTAATGCCCTTTTGGAAAAGACCATAAAATTAGCACCAAATACAAAAACCTATATCTTCGAAACCATATGGGGACTTGAAAAAATACAATAGTCGAGGAAGCTACGAGAATAAAATAAGAACAAAAACTGGTGACTTTTGACCTGTTGATAGGTCCTCTTTACCATAAAAAAAAATCAGTACTCACTGATATCCCACATTTTTTGTGTAGACACTTACCTGGTTTACAATAGCTCCTGCTTCCAGGACCCGTTTCAAAATACCCAACATGACATGCCCACTTTGCCATATACTGGCTGAGATGCGTCACCCCTTTGGCCAGTGAATGGCAGAGCTGGCATTAACTGGCATTTCAAGTGTTTTGAGATGAAACCAGCAAGCTAAGATCAGCAGGGTCAGGATGAGCATCAAAGCAGGGGGCTGAGTGATCGGCCAGGGCAAGTATCAATTATTTCCTTTTTTATATGAGTCTGGACTCTATTGAAAATATTTGTGTCTTCAGGACAATACCTTTAAATAAATAGAATCTTTGGACTCTCACACTCCATCACTACCAGTCTACTTTAATAAATGTTGAATTGTCAGTAGACCTTTAATAACATTTTCCATGCCTGTATTAGGCCTCATTCTCGTGAAAACGCCTGTAAAGCAGGACAACACCTAAGTAGAGCGCCACATAACATGTTGGCAGTGGCACTTTATCATGAATCAAATTAATTTGATAACCCAGTGGGTTGCAGTCTTATAGAAAAGTGCAAATAATCCCTGGCACAGTGACACCAGTGGAGTAGATGGGTTGACACACTGCTAATAACTATAAATAAATCTGAGGTTATACTTTGATGATTACAGAATGAATACATATTGCAGTGACCATTAAGTTCTGCCAAGCTGAAAGGTCTTCATTTATATAAGTGAGATAATTGTATTTAGTTTGTTAAAATGTGATATAGCGACATTCATTAAGAGTTAATTCCTCTCTAAGTACTGGGGTGAAAATAGATCTATGACAGATAGGTGTTAAGCATGGTTTAAAGAGTGAATAGTCAATGGTTATCTTTCTTTCTTCTGTAGGACCACTTCCAGAAGTTTATACCATCTGTTGGAGGACAGTTAGGTGTCGGCGGACAAGCAGGTGTTGGAGGAGGTGGTTATGGATTAATACAAGGCAGCGGACAATTTGTGTCTAGTCTGTCAGGAGGACAACACGGGCCTGGAGGTCAACACCCACCTGTTCCTCCACCAAAACCAGGGAGCAAAGGTGTTGCAGGAGGTCAGCAAGGCATCGGTGGCAGTGGAGGACAAGGGGGCACTGTGGGCGTTGATGGTGCAGGAGGAAAAGGTAATTGTTTCAAAAGTAAATGTACTCCACTGGAAAACATTTGACCTTTTTTATTTTCAAAAATACAATCACTTTATAAGTTCAATCTAACATATGCAGCCTTTCAACTTAATAATAGAGCTGAGAAATCCAGTCCTGAAAAAAAGGAAAGTCTAAGGACATCTAAATCATCCTCTCAGCAACTGCATTTCTCAGAATAAATCTGCATGACATTTAATATAAGAGTTTATCTTATATTGGCAAGCATACCGTTATCAAAAATATCAGGCTTTGTGACATGAAAGCAAGAATCGGGGAGTTCGGTATAACGTTCCCTTTTGCCAAACATATAAATGTAGCTATTGCTAAATAGAAACATAAGAACATATACGGATAAGAAATAGTCATTTATCAAATAAAGCATTGTCATTTTCATCAGTCATATTTCTATCAAACGGAAATTTAACACAATATTATATGTCACATACTGTATAAAAACATGTAACGTTCCACACTGTCTGTGGACGGGGATTACTTGCTTTGCAGGTCTTGGAGGTAAACACTGGCACACTCAGGGTTAAAACGAGTCCATTCGGTTTATTATTCACCAGTTTCAGCAGCCATTACACTGTCCGTTACACATTCAGCTTTAATAAATGAACACAGTCTCTCACTGACCCCGATCAGTATAACACGAACTCCTGTCCGTTACCTGCTGGTGTCAGCCACACAGGTTCTCAGATCCCTTTTAGCTTCAGAGGTATCCAGTAAACATAACACAAAATACAGTCTCTTCCTCACAAATACTTCTCTCTGATCCCTATCAGTATAATTCACAGTTGTCAAGACCGTTACCTGTTGGATCACCACACAGGTTCCTGGACTCCTCTTGTCCTCAGAGGTATCCCATAAGCAACACGTAAAACACAGTCTGTTTCTCATAAATACTTCTCACTGATCCCGATCAGTATAACACGGACTCCGTTCCGTTACCTGTTGGCCACACAGGTTCCCAGATCCCTCTTATCCGCAGAGGTCTCCAATAAACACTTCTCACCAATCCCAGTCAGTATCACTCACGGTTTTCAAGACCGTCCTTTCCTCTGGCTCAGACTCACCAGCACTGCTTCCCCAGTCTGTGCGACGTCCAGCCTGGAAACATGAGAGGTCTGTCCAGACTGACAGACTTCCAACACACTCAACACTCTCTCACATGTGCAACACACCTTCCTTACATAGTTGTAACCCCTCCCAGTTACCTATCACATGGCTAGTCACATGCTTATGACCTCATCACAGGTCCTCAAAATTCACAACCACACACATATCTTCAGGCAAACCGGGGTACAGTGAGCCCCCCTCACCACGCAGCAAGGTAAATTGGGTAGCCCGACCCTCCCAACTCTCAGAGCTACCCGTAGCCTGGACCCAAATGTGAACAACAACTACTTAGAATTCACTTACACTTCAGAAAAACACTCCGGGCTACATCACAGTGAGCTGCCATCCCTGTAATACATACCTCCCATTATCTATATTAGTTAATAGCGGCCATTAGTATCACTACAATCAATAAAAATAATTAAAATTATTATACTTATTAGTCACCATGTATAGATACTGAATTATAGTCTACAGTGAACTCAAGAGCTGCATTCACATTTCTGCAGGTGTAAAGTCCATATTATCCAATATCAGAGATGAGCAAATCTTTTGAAATTTGAATTCGCCAGCTTTGACCATTTTTCCAATTACCATTCATAGCAAATTGATTCACCATGAATCAAAAATATTGTAAAGCCTCCAATTGCCCTGAAAAGATGCCTGTAACACTCCGAGGCCTCCTAGGCTGTAAACGACCCATTCCAACCCGTTAAGCTCAAAATACAAATTTAGTAATTTCAAAGTGATCACAACATATATGGCTATGAATGAAAGAATGGTGACCAGTGGTAATACACAGCCTGATCTTCAGACACTAATCTTTTTCATTGCTGTACTATCACACACACTTTTTGTATAGTTTCAGCTGTATTATTCTTGCTTTCTCTCAATTTCTTTATGGCTAAACTATGAGTTGTGACATCCTCTCATTAACCATATTCACCCTAAAATGGGTGCTGCGTTCCCAACTTCTGCTTTTATACAGACTATGACAGTCCCTCCTGATTGGCTATGCCATGTGATTCTCAACTTCTCAACAGGTTATGATTTGAGGATATCTTATGGAGAGAACCCGTGACAATTTCTGATGCCTCGCACATGAAGCAAATCATAAATTGTTCAAATTTGCTGGGTTTAGCAAGTTCTTAATAATTTGAAATTATTTTGCTTGCCATTGAATTGATATGCTCATCATTAACCAGTATACTTTGTAGATTCATTGACTGCATAGAGCATATTTAGATGATATGCATTATAGGAAATGCATTTTTATACAATCTTATGAAACAGGTCGACTAGCAGTAGAACATCACTATGCGACTGACAACAAGTTTGTCAACTGTTTCCAACAGTCGAACTATGACCGTGTCTCTTCACTATACCGGCTGATGTACCTAACACAACTTAAGAAATGCAGTATATTAACAAAGTTACCTAACTTTATATGTCAATTATACCTATATATGAAATAATCTGTGAGATAGCGTATTGTTAATATTTATTTACTTACACATTAATTTACTGCTAAATTTTTTTTGTCTTGTTTCACTTAATATATAGTTTCCAATGCTCAGTCAGGTCAACCTGGAGGTGAAGGTATAAAGCAGATCACTGTCATTAAGACTTACCTCTCTCCCTGGGACAAAGCTTTGGGAGTGGACCCGCAGCAAGCAACAAAACTAAGCATTAATCTTTTGGATTTTGGTAGCAAGGCCGAACTTTGCGGTTACAAATCGTTCAACAGGTTAGTAGCTAACCATCAACAGTTCTGCTTGTTTTCAGAACAGCGCAAGAGTCATTGGATCTTATCTATTGAAACGATCAAGGTTAAGTAAGTGACCTTACTGGAAAGTTATTAGGAGTAGTATCTTTTGTAAAAAAAAAGAAAAAAAAAGGTTTTACTAATATTATTATTACTACTATTATTAGCAATAACATATTCAACAGAGCTGCACAAAGATTGACACCATTCAACAATTGGACATTAGTTTCAGTCATCACTTTGGACTCACAATCTAAATTCCCCCCATGAAATACATACATTGGAGCCTATTTCATATTGACCCATTGAAATATTTTTGGGATGTGGGAGGATACCCAGGTATCTGGGGACAGCATACAAGCTTTACATAGTTGTTAACACTGGATTTGAGCCCAGGATGTTAGTGCTTTGAGGTCTCATGTATAATGTTTAATTTCATATCTTTTGCTATACCAATGATTACATTGATCATAGAAAAATACATGAACAAGTGTAGTTTTCATAAGCAGAGTCTGGGTATATTCTAGCTATTACTCAGCACCATTATAGATAATCAGTGCTTCAAAAACAGCACTAAAAATAAATATCCTGGACTTTATTTCAAACAAGCAAAATAAAATCCATAGGGCACTTTGAGTATCTGAGCCAGTGTTTTTCCGCAATCTGGTAGGCACGTTGATCTATGTTCATTTGTTCATTTGAACAGAATGTCCAATTATAACACAAAATACCTTGAAGAGGGATCTAAAGGAGGCGGAATCTTATTTCAGATCCATTACATAATTTATTAAATTTAGCATATTGGAAGGTATGTTTCAGCTAATCTGTAACTACCCTAATCATCAAAATAATCAATATTGTGAACCTAAAGCTCCTGATAAGATCCCTTTAAATAAAAGACTTTAATAAGAGCATATTGTTTAAGCACTTGAGAATATAATTGTACCTTTAAATAACAGCAGAATGAATAAAATTGTAGGTAATAAAAAACATTTACTACTTCTCATCTCACCAATTATGGTTATCACCCTTTGTAGGACAGCAATGCCCTTTGGAGGGTATGAGAAAGCGTCAAAACTGATGACGTTTCAGATGCCTGAATTTGATGCGGGGCCCGTGGAACCAGAGCCTGAACCTACCTTCAACCCTAATGTCATCAACAGACCATCCTTCAACAGAACACCAATCGGATGGTTGGGATCTGGTGATGGTGCACACTTCAACATTGAACTAAACGTACCTGCTGATGCTGAAACGGAAGAACTGTAAAGTTTTAGATTTCCAAAATACGAAAAAAAAATCTGTAGCCTGTAGGTATGACAATTTAAAGATATGACCTGTTCCAGTGGCCACCAAACCTCATTAGGAAATGTGCAATGAGGTGTGACTACTAATCAGCCAATGGTACAGGTCACATCGATGCCATATCCTAATGTGCTCTCTATAAAGCAGCCAGGCTTCCCTATGTATGTTGATGTAAACTATAGCTTTTCGCGATGGTTTTGTTTAATGGAAAATAAGAAAAGTTTAAAGAAGTCGGTAAGAGGGTTTAGAAAATGTAAAAAGACAGAAGGCAATGAACAATGAATGCTTAATGTTATATGCACTGTGGCAGAAAGGGCAGTCTGTAAAATGTATTCTGTATATTCACAATCCATGCTCTTGATTTACAATTTTCCATTCGTGTGACTCAATAAACACATACAGTATCTACAGAATCATGGAGTCTTTGCTTTGAGGGCTCTCATGGGGCACAGAAATGGGCCTTGTTGTGTAGGATGAATGGCATGTCACTGGATTAAATACTGGATATGGTGCATCATCACAAAGAAAATGAGCACTTAGTAAAAATAAACCTTTTCTCATTCAACGGAAAACACTTGCTTTCAGTCTAATACCTTGCAAAAATAAAGTGGACATGTGACTGGTTGCATTGTGCAGGAACAATTAGGTCATTATGGCTTGTGTACAGGGTCATACCATTTACATAGACATCATCAACATTTTTCCCATTATAGAAACTTATGGCATATTGCAAACATACATTATTACTTTCTAATCTATGGGGTTGCTACTGACAGGACACCAATTATTCTGGAAGGAGCTGTGCTGCCATTCCCTAAATACAGCGAAGGAAATAATTATTTGATCCCTTGCTGATTTTGTAAGTTTGCCCACTGAAAAAGACATGAACAGTCTATAATTTTAAGGGTAAGTTAATTTTAACATTGAGAGAATATCAAAAATAAAATCCAGAAAATCACATTGTATAAATTATATAAATTTATTTGCATTTTGCAGTGAGAAATAAGTATTTGATCCCCTACCCACCATTAAGAGTTCTGGCTCCTACAGACCAGTTAGACGTTCCTAATCAACTCGTTACCTGCATTAAAGACAGCTGTCTTACATAATCTCGTTTATAAAAGACTCCTGCCCACACACTCAATTAATCAGTCAGACTCTAAATTCTACAACATGGGCAAGACCAAAGAGCTTTATAAGGATATCAGGGACAAGATCATAAACCTGCACAAAGCTGGAATGGGCTCCAAAACCATAAGTAAGACACTGGGTGAGAAGGAGACAACTGTTGGTGCAATAGTAAGAAAATGGAAGAAATACAAAATGACTGTCACTCGACATCGATCTGAGGCACCATGCAAAATCTCACCTCATGGGGTATCCTTGATCATGAGGAAGGTGAGAGATCAGCCTAAAACGAAATTGGGGGGACTTGTTAATGATCTCAAGGCAGCTGGGACCACAGTCACCAAGAAAACCATTGGTAACACATTACGCCATAAAGGTTTAAATTCCTGCAGTGCCCGCAAGGTCTCCCTGCTCAAGAAGGCACATGTGCAGGCCCGTCTGAAGTTTGCCAATGAACACCTGGATGATTCTGTGAGTGATTTGGAGAAGGTGCTGTGGTCAGATAAGACAAAAATTGAGCTCTTTGGCATTAACTCAACTCGCCGTGTTTGGAGGAAGAGAAATGCTGCCTGTGACCCAAAGAACACCATCCCTACTGTCAAACATGGAGGTGGAAACATTATGTTTTGGGGGTGTTTCTCTGCAAAGGGCACAGGATTACTTCACCGCATCAATGTACCGTAAAATCCTGAGTGACAACCTCCTTCCCACCGCCAGGACATTAAAAATGTGTCATGGCTGGGTCTTCAAGCAATACAATGGCCCAAAGCATACAGCCAAGGCAACAAAGGAGTGACTCAAAAAGAAGCACATTAAGGTCATGGAGTGGCCTAGCCAGTCTCCAGACCTTTGTCCCATAGAAAACTTATGGAGGGAGTTGAAGCTCCAAGTTACCAAGTGACAGCCTCAAAATCTTAATGATTTAGAGATAATCTGCAAAGAGGAGTGGATCAAAATTCCTCCTGACATGTGCACAAACTTCATAATCAATTACAAAAAACATCTGACTGCTGTTCTTGCCACCAAGTATTAAGTCTTGTTTGCCTGGGGGATCAAAAACTTATTTCTCACTGCAAAATGCAAATAAATTTATATAATTTATAACCTTTTAGTGACCCCAGCTTTTTTTCGGTTTTGCATTTTTGTTTTTCGCTCCCCTTCTTCCCAGAGCCATAACTTTTTTATTTTTCTGTCAATATGGCCATCTGAGGGCTTATTTTTTGCTGGATGAGTTGTACTTTTGAATAACATCATTGGTTTCACCGTGTCATGTAATCGAAAACGGGAAAAATATTCCAAGTGCGGTAAAATTGCAAAAAAAGTGCAATCTCACACATGTTTTTGTTTGGCATTTTTGCTAGGTTCACTAAATGCTAAAACTGACCTGCTATTATGATTCTCCAGGTCATTACAAGTTCATAGACACTAAATATGTCTAGGTTCTTTTTTTATGTAAGTGGTGAAAAAAAATTCCAAAGTTTGCTAAAAAAAAAAATTGCACCATTTTACGATACCGGTAGCATCTCCATTTTTCGTGATCTGGGGTTGGGTGAGGGCTTATTTTTGTCTGCTGAGCTGATGTTTTTCACCCATTTCTGCCATCGGACGTACTATCCCTTCCATGGTACCTGGGCCCATATGACCATGAACGGGATAGTACAGTACGTCATGCCCTTTAATTCCGACATCGCGACTTAAGTTGCGGTGATCGCATTAGAATTTCCGACGCCATTTTACCTGGAGGAAGATGGTGTCGGCATCCCATGGCCTGTCTCCGCCCTCCCGGCCTCCCGATCGCTGTGATTGGCTGTTCAATTCTGAACAGCCAATCGCAGCCTTTCTCATTGTTTCAGCCAATCAGATTGGCTGAAACAGTGAGATCCCAGGCTAGGATCGAGTACCGATGTACTCGATCCTAGGCTGGTGCCTGGCAACACCAGGCATCATCCAAACCCCCCCGTGATCGTCGATCACGCCAATCGCAGGGCACAGCCACATTATTACTGCACTGTGCCCTGTCGGTACCTGCCTGGATCGGTGCAATAATACCACAGATACTAGGCCGGAGCCTAGGACAGACCTAGCAGTGCCTGCAGTTGCTGATTGGCGCAATCGATGTCATCGTCGATCGCGCCTTTCACAGGGCACAGCCGTGCTGTGACCGCGCTGTGCCCTGCTTGTTGACCTGCCGGTGACCTGCCTAGTAATCGGAGCTGTGAGCAACACCGGCATCACAAGGGCCACCTGTGATTGATGAGATTGATGTGATCATCGATCCCACCAATGACAGGTCACAGCAGCGATATGACCATACTGTGACCTGTCTCTGACCTGTGTGACTGCTCTGAAGGGGTCCTCACACTTGCTGAGGATTCCTGCAGAGCAGTCACACTGATAGATCTCCTCCTGTGCTGGGCCTTGTGGTGCCACAGTAGCCTGTGACACCATAATACCTGCTGAAGAAAGAAGACAGAAGAAAGAAGAGAGACTACAAACGTAAGTGTTGATCCCCGATCCCTGCCCAATCTCTCTTCATCCACCCCAATCCCCCCATTTTCCCCTTCCCTTTCTTGCTCTTTTTACCCCCACTTTGCCCCGTCTCTGCGCACATTTAGTAGCCGCCGAGCATTGATTGGTGACACAGTTCACAGATCAACACTCATGCTCGCTCGCTTCTTTTGCACCCCCCTCCGTGCGTACTTCCAGCAGCCACCGAACTTTAATAAGTGACACCGTTCACTTATCAGAGCTCGTGCCTGCCATTTTTTTTTTTCACGCCCCTTTCCACCACCTCTGTGCGCACTTCCAGCAGCCGCGGAACTTTGATAAGTGACACCGTTCACTTATCAGAGCACGTGCCTGCTGTTTTAGACTTTTTTCACAGGCATTTTTTTTTCCCTATTTGCTTTTTATTTTTTAGCTTTTTCTTTTCAGAATAGTTTGGACCAAGAACTGTCCCGCCCACACACACATAGTTATAAATAAAGTACACACAAAGCACCACATTCACAAAAAAAATGTCCTGCCTGTCACGTTCATCCCAACAGCACTATTCAGTGGAGGAGGCATATGTTTTCCTTGCCTCCGACACTGATAGTGAGGGGAAGGATCCCACATTTCTTTACTTTTCAGATTCTTCATCCTCTTCTTCTTCTTCCTCCTCCTCATCTTCCTCCTCGGGTTCTGCGGAATCGCCACGCAGATGTCCCAGGACAGAAGATGAGGCAGTGCCCACTCCTGAAGATGAACCAGCACACCCCTCTTCGGACCCCGTATGGACCTCGCCCCCCGAAAATTACGAGCCACTGATTCCTGATTTTGTGGCAGAATCAGGAATCAAGTTTGACACCACTGGCCTCACACAAATAGACTTTTTCAAAGTCTTTTTCGCTGAGGATTTTATTAACCTCATGGTGGAGCAAACTAATTTATATGCTCGGCAATTTTTGGCGCAAAACCCCGTGTCATGATTTTCAACTGGTCTCCTGTAGGCGCAGTTGAAATTATGCAGTTTTGGGGCCTGGTCCACCATACCGGGATCCTGAAGAAGCCAGAAATTCGGCAATATTGGAGTGTTGATATTTTATACAACACTCCAGTGTTCCGAATGGTCATGGCCCGGATGCGTTTTGAGGCCATCCACAAATTCCTGCATTATAATGATAATGCACAGTGTCCCTCACGAGATGACCCCAACTTTGACAGTCTGTTCAAAGTTCGGCCGGTCATCGACACTTCAGCAAAAAGTTTGCTGAAGTGTACATGCCCCAAAGGGACATCTGCGTGGATGAGTCCTTGGTTCATTTTAAGGGAAGGCTCAGATTCCATCAGTACCTGCCCAGCAAGAGGGCCAGGTACGAAATCAAACTCTATAAGCTGTGTGAGAGTACCTCAGGGTACATCTACAGCTTTAGAGTTTACGAAGGGAAGGACACCAGGATTGAACCCCATTAGTGTCCCCTGTTATGTTTCGGTAGCTGAGGAGTGCAGGTAAAAAAGGCAATACACCAGAGCAGTTGGAATCTATGGGATTGCAGTACCCTGACTAACCACCACAACTAGAGGCAGCCGTGGAGCGTTCCTACGTTGGTCCTAGACGCCTCGTCACAGCCTGAGAAACTAACTACACCTAAAGATAGAAAGAGGAAAGCTATCTGCCCCGGAGCAGAACCCCAAAGATAATAGAAAGCCCCCAAACATGTAATGGCGGTTAGACAAGAGGAAATACTGACACAGAAAGAAAATAGAATGAGCAAACGCTGGGGCCCAAACTATCTAAATAGAAAAGGACAGGAAGGGTACTTACTGCAATCCCAGAAAACCCTGAAAAACACCAACTCTACTAATTTCAAAATCACCTGAGATCACACGACCTCTACCACCTAAATTAGCTCTCTGGTGTAACAAAATCAAAACAGCAGCCACTGAAAAAACTGGAAAAAGCAAAAGAACAAAACTCAGTGGCTGAACTAAACTGAGAAGGCAGAAGCCCCCGGAGGGGACCCAGAAGGCCCCCAAAGAAGTGCAGGACAAAATGCAAAAATATAGCAACAACACAAAAGAAGAAAAATTCTTATCTGGTAGCAGGAGATGCAGACACGACACAGCAGGCTACAAGGGAAACTGGAATGAAGGATTCAGACCAGAACAATTGATCACCGGCAACCCTGATGGGAAAATGACTCCCTTATATAAGACCAGTCAGTAACACCTGATTCCCAGTCCTCACAATCTTCACTAGTACCGCTTGTAACCACCAGAGGGAGCCTCTGCTCAGAACTCATCTCAAACCCATTCACAACAGTACCCCCCCCTTGAGGAGGGGTCACCGAACCCTCATTTGAGCAACCAGGTCGGTCAGGATGAGTTCTATGATACGCACGGATAAGTCTCCTAGCATGGATGTCCGAAGCAAACACCCAAGAATTGTCTTCCTGACCATAACCTCTCCATTTAACCAAATACTGGAGTCTTCGTCTAGAAAAACGAGAATCCAATATTTTCTCAACCACATACTCCAGATTGCCCTCAACCAAAACAGGGTCAGGAGGCACAGTAGCAGGAACCACTGGCTCAACAAACCTCTTCAACAAGGACTTGTGGAACACGTTATGGATCTTAAATGTCCCTGGAAGAAGCAAACGAAAAGAAACAGGATTAATAATCTCCATGATCTTATAAGGTCCAATGAACCTAGGCTTAAATTTAGGAGATGCTACTCTCATAGGAATATTCTTTGAGGACAACCAGACCAAGTCCCCCACTTTAAACCGAGGACCATCAGTCCTATGCCGGTTAGCAAACCGCTGGGCCTTCTCCTGAGAGAGGGACAACCTCTCCACTACCTGGTCCCAAATCTGTTGCATACGCTCAACAACAGAGTCAACACCTGGACAGACAGAAGCTTCCGTCTGTCCTGAAGAAAATCGAGGGTGAAAACCAGAATTACAGAAAAATGGAGACATCAAAGTGGCAGAGCTAGCCCTATTATTAAGAGCAAACTCAGCCAAAGGCAAAAAAGAGACCCAGTCATCCTGATCAGCAGACACAAAGCATCTTACATAAGTCTCTAATGTCTGGTTTGTTCTCTCAGTTTGACCATTGGTCTGAGGATGAAATGCCGAGGAGAAAGACAATTGAACACCCAGTTTAGAACAAAAAGTCCTCCAAAATCTGGAAACAAACTGGACTCCTCTGTCAGACACAATGTTCTCAGGAATGCCGTGTAAACGAACCACGTGCTGAAGAAACAACGGCACCAATTCAGAGGAGGAAGGCAACTTAGGTAATGGCACAAGATGTATCATTTTGGAAAACCTATCACAAATTACCCAGATGGTGGTCATTCTCTGAGAAACAGGAAGATCGGAAATGAAATCCATAGAGATATGGGTCCATGGTCTCTTGGGCACAGGCAATGGCATCAACAAACCACTAGAGCGAGAGCAAGGCTTGGAGCGAGAGCAAGTCCCGCAGGACTGCACAAATTCCCTGACATCGCGAGACAAGGTAGGCCACCAAAAGGACCGACTAACCAAGTCTCTGGTACCAAAAATTCCGGGATGCCCAGCCAATGCGGAACAATGAATCTCAGACATCACACTCTTTTTCCATTGGTCCGGACAAACAATTTTCCAACAGGGCAGCGCTCGGGCCTATCCTCCTGACACCCCTCCAGAGCAAGTCTCAAATTGGGCGAGATGGCGGAAAGAACTACACCCTCTTTCAAAATAACAGAAGGATCAGATAACTCAGGAGAGTCCGCAAGGAAACTCCTCGAGAGGGCATCCGCCTTAACATTCTTAGTGCCAGGAAGAAAGGAAACCACAAAATTAAAACGTGTGAAAAACAAGGCCCACCTGGCCTGTCTAGGATTGAGTCGCTTGGCAGATTCCAGATAAACCAGATTCTTATGGTCCGTAAGGACCACCACCTGATGTTTGGCTCCCTCCAGCCAATGTCTCCACTCTTCAAAAGCCCACTTCATGGCCAATAACTCCCGATTACCCACGTCATAATTACGTTCAGTAGGAGAAAATTTTCGAGAGAAAAAGGCACAAGGGTTACTTTTAGAGGTCTCTGGATCTTTTTGGGACAAAACGGCACCTGCCCCAATTTCAGAGGCATCAACCTCCACCTGAAATGGCAGAGAAACATCAGGCTGCCGTAGAACAGGAGCAGAAGTGAATCTCTGCTTAAGTTCCTGAAATGCAGAGACTGCCTCAGGAGGCCAATTCACCACATCAGAACCCTTTCTGGTCAAATCAGTTAATGGTTTAACAATAACCGAGAAATTACCAATAAATTTACGATAAAAATTGGCAAAACCCAAAAATCTCTGAAGAGCCTTTAATGAAGTAGGTTGGACCCAATCACAGATGGCCTGAACCTTGACCGGGTCCATTTCAATAACAGATGGGGACAAAATGAATCCCAGAAATGAGATCTTCTGTACGCCAAAAAGACACTTTGATCCCTTCACATACAGAGCATTATCCCTCAAAATCTGGAACACAGCCCGAACATGTTTCACATGAGAGTCCCAGTCATTAGAAAAAATCAAGATATCATCCAAATAAATAATCAGAAATTTGTCCACAAAATCCCTGAAAATGTCATTCATGAAGGACTGGAAGACGGAAGGGGCATTAGTGAGCCCAAAGGGCATCACTAGGTACTCAAAATGCCCTTCAGGGGTATTGAATGCCGTCTTCCATTCATCCCCGTGCTTAATGCGAATAAGGTTATACGCCCCCCTGAGGTCAAGCTTGGTAAACCAAGTAGCGTTTTTCACCCTGGAAAACAGGTCAGAAATCAAGGGTAACGGGTATTGATATTTCACAGTAATATTGTTCAAGAGACGATAATCAATACACGGCCTTAATGAACCATCTTTTTTGGCCACAAAGAAAAAACCGGCACCTAAGGGTGAAGAGGATGGTCTGATATGACCCTTCTCCAATGATTCCTTGATATAAGACCGCATAGCGTCATGTTCAGGTACAGACAAGTTAAAAAGGCGACCTTTAGGGAATTTACTACCCGGCACTAATTCAATAGCGCAGTCATAGCTCCTATGGGGAGGTAAGGATGCAGATTTACTTTCGCTAAACACATCAGAAAAATCAAACAAAAAGTCAGGAACATCCTGAGCTTGGGGGAGGCAGAAAAAACAGGAGTGTTGGTATTAACACATTGGCAGCCCCAACTGGTTACAGACACAGATTTCCAATCCAAAACAGGATTATGAGACTGTAACCAAGGGAAACCCAGCACGATAATGTCATGCAGATTATATAGAACCAAAAATTTGCAGCACTCCTGGTGATCAGGTTCAACCCTCATTATCACCTGAGTAGAAAACTGGGTTTATTCTCAGCCAAAGGGGTAGAATCGATCCCCAGTAGGGGAATAAACTTCTGTAGGGGTATCAAGGGAAACCCACAACGTTTAGCAAAATCATAATCCATCAGGTTAATAGCTGCTCCAGAATCAACGAAAGCCTGAGCAGAAAATGAGGACAGAGAGCATATCAGAGTGACAGTTAATAAAAACTTAGTCTGAACACTACCCAAGACAACTGAGCGTGCAAAACGTCTTCCCCGCTTAGGGCAGACTGAAATAGCATGAGAGGCATCACCACAGTAGAAACATAACCTATTGCGCTTTCGAAACTCATGACGCTGTGCCCCAGACACCACTCCATCACACTGCATGGGCTCAGAAGCTGGCTCACAAGGCAACACCACTCCACGCATTCTTCTCCGCTCACGCAAACGTCTGTCAATTTGAATCGCTAATGACATAGAATCATTGAGAACAGAGGGGACAGGGAATCCCACCATAACATCCTTTACATTATCCGACAGACCCTTCCGGAAAAGGGCTGCCAAAGCGTCGTCATTCCATTTGGTCAGGACTGCCCACCTACGGAATCTCTGACAGTATAACTCAGCGTCATCAAGCCCCTGATTTAATGCCAACAAGGCTTTTTCAGCTTGATCAGTGACATTAGGCTCATCGTACAATAACCCCAAAGCCTGAAAAAACGCATCAACATCACTCAAAACAGGATCCCCAGGTATCAGGGAAAAAGCCCAATCCTGAGGATCGCCGCGCAGGAGAGAGATGATAATTTGAACCTGCTGCGCTGCGTTTCCTGAGGACTTAGATTTTAAGGCAAAAAACAATTTACAATTATTTTTGAAATTCTGAAACTTAGCTCGATCCCCTAAAAACAAATCTGGCATGGGGATCCTAGGTTCCACAACAGGCAACCCAGCAAGATAGATAGCAATACTCCGAACCTCAGTGGCAAGCTGATCCACACGGCCAGACAACTGTGCAAACTCCATTGGGAGAAAAGATCCTCCTCAGCACCCAGAGATACAGAGGAACAAAAAAAAAAAAAAAAATGCAACAAACAGAAAAATATCTCTGACAACTCTGACAACCTTTTTTCTATCACAATATTTTTTCCCTTCTGTGAGTACCATACAATTTTCAATTTTTAGGCCGGTGATAATGTTATGTTTCGGTAGCTGAGGAGTGCAGGTAAAAAAGGCAATACACCAGAGCAGTTGGAATCTATGGGATTGCAGTACCCTGACTAACCACCACAACTAGAGGCAGCCGTGGAGCGTTCCTACGTTGGTCCTAGACGCCTCGTCACAGCCTGAGAAACTAACTACACCTAAAGATAGAAAGAGGAAAGCTATCTGCCCCGGAGCAGAACCCCAAAGATAATAGAAAGCCCCCAAACATGTAATGGCGGTTAGACAAGAGGAAATACTGACACAGAAAGAAAATAGAATGAGCAAACGCTGGGGCCCAAACTATCTAAATAGAAAAGGACAGGAAGGGTACTTACTGCAATCCCAGAAAACCCTGAAAAACACCAATTCTACTAATTTCAAAATCACCTGAGATCACACGACCTCTACCACCTAAATTAGCTCTCTGGTGTAACAAAATCAAAACAGCAGCCACTGAAAAAACTGGAAAAAGCAAAAGAACAAAACTCAGTGGCTGAACTAAACTGAGAAGGCAGAAGCCCCCGGAGGGGACCCAGAAGGCCCCCAAAGAAGTGCAGGACAAAATGCAAAAATATAGCAACAACACAAAAGAAGAAAAATTCTTATCTGGTAGCAGGAGATGCAGACACGACACAGCAGGCTACAAGGGAAACTGGAATGAATGATTCAGACCAGAACAATTGATCACCGGCAACCCTGATGGGAAAATGACTCCCTTATATAAGACCAGTCAGTAACACCTGATTCCCAGTCCTCACAATCTTCACTAGTACCGCTTGTAACCACCAGAGGGAGCCTCTGCTCAGAACTCATCTCAAACCCATTCACAACAGTCCCCCCCGTCCTGGGAGTGGGAAAATTGTGTGCTATTTGGTGCACCCACTGCTGGATAAAGGTTGTCACCTTTACTCCGATAACTTTTATTCCAGCATCCCACTCTTCAAATCCCTCTCTGTGCGAGGTACCGCAGCCTGTGGTACTGTCCACAAAAATCAGAGAGGCCTCGCAAAGACACTACTTGGGCAGATGCTCAGAAAGGGTGAGAGCAGAGCCCAATGTAGCGAACACCTGCTGGTGGTCAAGTACAAGGACAAAAGGGATGTCCTTCTCTTGACCACCATACACGGTGATGGCAGCGCTCTCGGCACTGTACGAGGTACCTCTACACAGGTCCGCAAACCGGACTGTGTACTTGGGTACAACAAACACATGGGGGGTGTTGATCTCTCCGATTAACTCCTCGAGCCGTACAGTGCTTTGAGAAAGGCCAAGGTGTGGTTCAAAAAGCTGTCCGTGCACATCGTACAAATGGCAACGCTCAACGCTTTCCTGCTGTCACGATTTGCACGCCACAGCGATACGTCGTACCTTCAGTTTCAGGAGGTAGTGGTTAAGGCCCTGATGTTTGGCTCTCAGGAAGGAGCGGGCCCCAGTACTTCCGGACCTGAAGGTGCTCGTATCATACCAGGTCAGCATTTCCCGGGGGTGGTCCCGCCAACTGGAAAAAAAATTAAGCCGCAAAAAAGGTGCCGAGTGTGTTACAAAAGGGGAATATGCAAGGACACCACTTACCAATGCGACACCTGCCCCGAAAAACCTGGCCTGTGTATGAAGGATTGCTTCAAATTGTTCCAGACCTCCATGCACTACTAATTTACTTTACAGAAAACAGATTAGTTCCAAAAGGGGGGCATATCTAGATAATTTCCTTAGGGGTCTAGTTTCCAAAATTATGTCACTTGTGTTTTTTTTTACTGTTTAGGCACATCAGGGGCTCTGCAAATGGAACATGACGCCTGCAGACCATTCCTTCAAAGTCTGCATTCCAAAACGTCACTACTTCACTTCTGATCCCTGACTTGTGCCCAGTTTTTTCCCACATATTGGGTACCAGTGTACTCAGGACAAATTGGACAACAACTTTTGGTGTCAAATTTCTCCTCTTACCCTTGGGAAAATAAAAAATTGGGGACTAAAACATCATTTTTGTGAGGAAAAAAGTAGGACTTTTTATTTTCACACCCGGGCATTATAAACTTTAGTGAAACACTTGGAGGTTCAAAGTGCTCACCACACACCTAGATAAGTTCATTAGGGGGTCTAGTTTCCAAAATGGGGTCATTTGTGGGGGTTTCCACTGTTAAGGCACATCAGGGGCTCTGCAAATGGAACATGACACCCGCAGACCATTCCATCAAAGTCTGCATTCCAAAACGTCACTACTTCCCTTCCAAGCCCTGCCGTGCGCCCAAACAGTGGTTCCCCCCAACATATGGGGTATCAGAGTACTCAGGACAAATTGGAAAACAATTTTTGGGGTCAAATTTCTCCTCTTACCCTTGGGAAAATAAAAAATTGGGGACTCAAAAATCACTTTTGTGAAAAAATTATTATTTTTTTCACGCCAGGGCATTATAAACTTTAGTGAAACACTTGGGGGTTCAAAGTGCTCACCACACACCTAGATAAGTGTCTTAGGGGTCTAGTTTCCAAAATGGGGTCACATGTGTAGGGTTTCCACTGTTTAGGCACATCAGGGGTCCTCCAAATGCGACATGGCGTCCGTTCTCAATTCCAGCCAATTTTGGTTTGGAAAAGTAAAAACGGCGCTCCTTTCTTTCTGAGCCCTGCCGTGCGCCCAAACAGTGGTTCCCCCCACATATGGGGTATCAACGTAATCAGGAGAAATTGCACAACAACTTTATCTGTCCATTTTCTCCTTTTTCCCTTGTGAAAATAAAAAAAAAGTTTGTAAAAGATCATTTTTGTGACTAAAAAGTAAAATGTTCATTTTTTCCTTCCACGTTGCTTCAGCTCCTGTGAAGCACCTGAAGGGTTAATAAACCTCTTGAATGTGGTTTTGAGTACCTAGAGGGGTGCAGTTTTTAGAATGGTGTCACTTTTGGGTATTTTCTGCCATATAGACCCCTCAAAGTGACTTAAAATGTGAGGTGGTCCCTAAAAAAAATGGTTTTGTAAATTTTGTTGTAAAAATGAGAAATCGCTGGTCAACTTTTAACCCTTATAACTTCCTAACAAATAAAAGTTTTGTTCCAAAATTGTGCTGATATAAAGTAGACATGTGGGAAATGTTATTTAGTAACTATTTTGTGTGACATATTTCTCTGTTTTAAGGGCATACAAATTCAAGCTTTGAAAATTGCAAAATGTTCAAAATTTTCACCATATTTCTGTTTTTTTCATAAATAAACGCAAGTTATATCAAAGAAATTTTACCACTAACATGAAGTACAATATGTCACGAGAAAAAAATCTCAGAATCGCCAAGATCCGTTGAAGCGTTCCAGAGTTATAACCTCATAAAGGTACAGTGGTCAGAATTGTAAAAATTGGCCGGTCATTAACGTGTAAACAACCCTCGGGGCAAAGGGGTTAATGATACCATTTATGTGCAGATCTTTTCTTTTGATCGCCCGTTATTGCGTTTCAATGTTGCAGCGACCAAAAAAACAATTCTGGCGTTTCAATTTTTTTTCCCGCTACTCCATTTAGCGATCAGGTTAATTCTATTTTTTATTGATAGATCGGGTGATTCTGAACGCGGCTATACCTAACATGTGTATGTGTTATTTTTTTTTATTGTTTTATTTTGAATGGGGCGAAAGAGGGGGTGATTTAAACTTTTATATTTTTTGATTTTTTTTCATATTTTTAAAAACATTTTTTTTAATTTTGGCATGCTTTAATAGCCTTCATGGGAGGCTAGAAGCTGCCAGTACTCGATCGCCTCTGCTACATACAGGTGATGATTAGATCACCTATATGCAGCAGAATTACAGCATTGCTATGAGAGCCGACTACAGGGTGGCGCTCATAGCGATCCAGCATCAACAACCATAGTGACCTCTGATTGTTATGCCAATGCATCGCTGACCCCCGATCATGTGACGGGAGTCAGCGATGCGACAGAAGCGCTTGTTAAATGCCGCTGTCAGCGTTTGACAGCGGCATTTAACTAGTTATTAGGTGCATATGGATCGCGAGTCCACCTGCACCTATTGCGGGCACATGTCAGCGGTTCAAAACAGCTGACAAGGCCCGGCTTTGATGCAGGCTCACCGCCGGAGCCCTCATCAAGCGGGGGATCTGACCTCGGACGTACTATACCATCCGAGGTCAGAAAGAGGTTAAAATTAGCCTACCTTTAAAATTATAGACTGTTCATGTCTTTATCAGTGGGCAAACTTACAAAATCAGCAAAGGATCAAATAATTATTTCCTTCACTGTGGCAGGTGTCTGTGAGCACCATTGCGTAGGGAAAACTGTGAAGTGTTGCTCACTATAGAAAAGCTAAGCAGCACCTTTATTTTCAGAATTCATGGTGGTTCTGGTAGTTGGACTTCCACAGATCATAACGTGATAAACCTGAACCCTGGATGTAGATAATAAAATATGTCTGCTAAAATAACCAATAATAAATAGAAAAAGAGGGGACAAAAATATTAAGGATAAAAAATGCCTTTATTGGAAGTAATTGGCAAAAAATTGGCACTATATGCAAGAAAAAGACACATAAATGAATATGATAAAAGTAAGATGGGGGACCACAATAGAAAAAAAAAATTATTAGGGGACTACCATATTTTTCGGACTATAAGACGCACCGGACCATAAGACGCACTCCAAATTTTGGGGGTGCAAATACCAGAAAAAAATATTTTTATAATATGGGGGTGCGTCTTATTGTCCGAATTTAAGGTACCTGAGGTTCGGCGGTGGTACAGCAGGGTCACAGGAGGCGACGCCACGGCCTAGTGTCCACGGGGGGTTGCGGCAGTGGTGTGGCAGAGGTGCGGTGATGCTGATACAGGGTCCCTTCCTCAGGTGAGGTGATACCCTGGCTCGGTGTCCAAGGCGAGCAGCAGAGCCGGGTTAATCACGAGTTTCTCGGTGGTGGCGGACATCTTCCTGAGGCCGCACGTACGCAGATAGAGTACTCTGCTTCACGGGGCTTCAGGAAAATGGCCGCGGGAGGCAGCGCATGCGCAGATGGAGATCACGGCGGCCATTTTCTTGAAGCCGAGCTCTCTATCTGTGAACTCGGCTTTAGGAAAATGGCCGCCGTGATCTCTATCTGCGCACGCGCTGCCTCCTGTGGCCATTTTCCTTAAGCCACGGGAAGCAGAGAACTCAATCTGTGCACGCGCGGCATCACGAAGATGGCTGCCGTCACCGAGAAACCCGACTCTGCTCTTCTTGGACACCGTGCCGCGGCGTCACCTCACATGAGGAAGGGACCCTGCTCAGGTGCACGCCGTACCGCCAACCACACCTCAGCATCGCCACACCTCTGCCACCGCCACACCACACCACTGCCGCAACCCCCCTGTAAGCCTGCGTTCGGACTATAAGACGCACCCCCCATTTTCCTCACAATTTTTTGGGGTAAAAGTGAGTCTTATAGTCTGAAAAATATGGTAAGTATATTATGAAAATATAGTAGATAAATAATGAAAAATACAAATTCAGTCCCACATAAGCACTATATAATATTATATTACACACCACAATATAATAAATAGATTTGCTATAGCATTAATTAATTAGCACCCTGCATGCAATAATTAGATGTAATATGGCAGCTGCTTTCACATATTTTATTATCCACATCCAGGGTTCAGGTTTATCTATTTTTCAGTGGTTTTTTTCACTCTCCTTTGTTGAACATATGGATTTTCAGTAGATGAATTTATACACTGCTCAAAAAAATAAAGGGAACACTTAAACAACAGAACATAACTCCAAGTGAATCAAACTTCTGTGAAATTAAACTGTCCACTTAGTAAGCAACACTGATTGACAATCAGTTTCACATGCTGTTGTGCAAATGGAATAGACAACAGATGGAAATTATTGGCAATTTTCAAGACACACTCAATAAAGGAGTGGTTCTGCAGGTGGGGACCACAGACCACATCTCAGTACCAATGCTTTCTGGCTGATGTATTGGTCACTTTTGAATGTTGCTTGTGCTTTCACACTCGTGGTAGCATGAGACGGACTCTAAAACCCACACAAGTGGCTTAATTAGTGCAGCTTATCCAGGATGGCACATCAATGCGAGCTGTGGCAAGAAGGTTTGCTGTTATGATTTGGTAGCCGAGGAGGTCAACAGCCAAAAAAGGCAAAGCAACCAGACACCAAGAGAGGTTGGTAACTAGTGGATTGCAGACCCCTAAAATGACAGCACAACTAGAAGTAGCCCTGGGACGTGCCTACGGAGCCCTAGACGCCTCAACACAGCCGGAGAGTTAACTAAGCCTAAAGAGAGAAATGGGAAAGTTAACTGCCCCGGATTATACCCCCAAAGGAACAGGCAGCACCCAAACATATATTGGCGGTGAGACAAGATGAAATACAAACGCAGGTAGAAAATAGAACAAGTAAATGCTGGGGCCCAAACTGTCTAGATAGAACAGGACAGGAAAGAATACTGTCTGCAATCCAGAAAAACACTAAGAAAACCTCCAACACGTCTGATATGCAAAAATACTGAGACCACACGATCTATCCCCCGCTAGATCAGAACTGTGGTGTGAACTGGTAGCAAACCAGCAGACACTGAAAAAAACAGGGAACTGGAAACACACAAACTATCTCTGGTGTGAACTGGCAACAGATCAGCAGACACTGAAACAACAGGGAACTGAAAATACAAAAACAATGGCAAATGAGAAACAGTGTCTAGCACAGGCCCCCACAGGGGAACCTGGCTGTACTAAATTCAAAAGGGCAGAAAACTGAGATAGACGAAAGGAAAAAACAAATGCCACAGAAATAAACAGCAAATAACTTATCTGAAGGTTGCAGGAGAAGCAGGAAGCAAGCTGACTTCCAAAAGGGACCAAAAAAAAAACAAATCACCGGCAAGGATTATGGGAAGGTTGCTCACTTATATCTCCCCAGTCAGTAGAACCTGATTGCCACTCATCGCCCCCAGGTGAAAGACTTCTGTAAACCAAAGCAGCTTCACTGCTGTCAGCAGCCACCAGAGGGAGCCCAAACTCAGAAGTCAGATCCAGAGCGTTCACAACAGTTTGCTGTGTCTATCCGCGTAGTGTCCAGAGGCTGGAGGCGCTACCAGGAGACAGGCCAGTACACCAGGAGATGTGGAGGGGGCCGTAGGAGGGCAACAATCCAGCAGCAGGACTGCTACCTCCGCCTTTGTGCAAGGAGGAACAGGAGAAGCACTGCCAGAGCCCTGTAAAATGTCCTCCAGCAGGCCACAAATGTGCATGTGTCTGCACAAATGGTTAGAAACAGACTCCATGAGGATGGTCTTAGTGCCCGACGTCCACAGATGAGGGGTGTGCTTGCAACCTAACACCGTGCAGGATGCTTGGCATTTGCCACAGAAAACCAGGATTGGCAAATTTGCCACTGGCGCCCTGTGCTTTGCACAGATGAAAGCAGGTTCACACTGAGCACATGTGACAGACTTGACAGAATCTGGAGACACCATGGAGAGCAATCTGCTGCCTGCAACATCCTTCAGAATGAACGGTTCGGCAGTGGGTCAGTAATGGTGTGGGGTGGCATTTCTTTGGAGGGCCGCACAGCCCTCCATGTGCTTGCCAGAGGTAGCCTGACTACCATTAGGTACCGAGATGAGATCCTCAGACCCTTGTGAGACTATATGCTGGTGCGGTTGGCCCTGGGTTCCTCCTAATGCAGGACAATGCCAGACCTCATTTGGCTGGAGTGTGTCAGCAGTTCCTGCAAGATGAAGGCATTGAAGCTATGGACTGGCCCATCCGTTCCCTAGACCTGAATCCGATAGAGCACATCTGGGATATCATGTCTTGCTCCATTCAATGTCAAATTGCACCACAGACTATCCAGAAGATGGCGGATGCTTTAGTCCAGGTCTGGGAGGAGATCCCTCAGGAGACCATCCGCCGGCTCATCTGGAGCATGCCCAGGCATTGTAGGGAGGTCATACAGGCACAGGGAGGTCATACAGGCACGTGGAGGCCACACACACTACTGAGCATCATTTTGACTTGTTTTAAGGACATTACATTCCACTTTAATTTTGTGTGTGACTCCAAATCCATGCCTCCATTGGTGAATAAATTTGATTTTCATTGATGATTTTTGTGTGATTTTGTTGTCAGCACATTCAACTTTGTACAGAACAAAGTATTCAATGAGAATATTTCATTCATTCAGATCTAGGATTTGTCATTGAGTGTTCCCTTAATTTTTTAGAGCAGTGTATATATTATTTTAGATATATATTCTACATATGTACATATATTTTACATTTGTATATATTGTTTTCATTTCTCCTATCATGTCCTTTTGGTTTTTGGGTACTCAGATCATAACGTGGTAGATATCATACCCCTTTAATTTATATATTGAGTAAAAGTACAATTTCATGTTAAATGTTTTTCGACCTTACAATATATATCTAAAAAATATAAAGTTTTGTCTATTTCAAGATAAACCTTTGATTGTAAATTACAGAGTGAAATAGTCAAATGTTCAAAAGTTACTAATTTTATTAGATATTATTAGTTCAACATTTTTCACAATGCTGAGCACAGTATTAATACGAGCGAATGAATGTCCTCCTGGGTCTATTTACTGGGTACTGTTTAAAGAACCAATTTTCTGGAAACAGAAAAGTCACTATAAATATCTAAAAAGAGTACATAATTGTGCAACCAAAGTAGTCTTTTTCTACATTTGTATCACTCACATGGGACAACATGAATTAATCACAACTCACATTCAATCAGACTTAATGAGAAACACCATCTAGGGATAAAACATATGCAGTGATTATTATAGAAGACCTTGCATGAAGTTTTTTATCTAAATCTGTGTATATGTGTATGTCGTGCAGTGTGAGTGGTTTAACATACTCACCTACTGTTGTCTTCTCTAGTATCCAGCATCGTTCTGTCCTTCTTCACAGTGATGTCACCAGGTCACTCTATGCTCTATGCGTGAGCAGGTAGTCCCTTTTATAATGTAGGCCTATGGGGCACCATTCTTACTCTTTATATAAGGAACTAGCTGAAGAGCCCGGCGCTGCCCGGGCATAGTACCTAACTACGGTTAGTTATAAAAAATTGTAATGATTATATCTATTGTGAGACAGTGAAGGAATATGTGGTGAATGAGGTGTATATTTCACCTAAGTACCTTGCTGACTGGTATGAGCGAAATGTGTGGCTTTGTAAACCTGGTGGTAAAGAAAGGTCACTACACCTGCCATTCAGTACACGCTTGCAGCTCAGACCTGAATCCACTCAGGTGTTGATTAGGAAGCCAGAAGTAGGTGCTTGGGAGCACAGTCAGGGAGCTCATTCAGTCTGGACAAGGGTCCAGACACAGAAGGTGTCTCCAAGAGTGTGGGAGCTGTCTTTAGCCCGGACACAGGGAGGTGTCCTGGCACAAGGAAGCAGTCTCTAAGAGTGTGAGCTATCTCAGTCTGGGTGCAGGAAGTACCCCGGACACAGGAGTAGTCGCAGTGAGAATCCGTGCGAATAGCGACTGAATAGGAGGTGACCTCTCTCAAGTCTGGACATTGGAGTTGCCTTCGGACATAAAGAGGAGTGTCTGTGAAACTCCATACTGGTAACATATGTGATATGTGTTGTTTTGGGCACAGACTGGTAGAGTCTGGGTCCCGGATAGAGAGGGCCATCTATCTAAGTGTAATTAGAGGCTAGACAAGCCCAGGTTTTCTGTTTATGATTTGTTTTTATCTGTGTGCTGTGGACTTTAATAAAACTGGTTGCGGCCAGTTTTCACCAAACTGCTGTCTGAATGAACTGTTTCCGTGCCATTCTGTCTACCCAGACAGCGATCCTAGAGCTAAACCCCCCGGAAAAGCTTACAATTGGCGGAGAATGCTGGGGCAGCGCAGGGCCTGGTACAGTTAGTGCTGGAGTGTGCATGCAGCACAGTGGCGAGAGACAGCATTAAAGGTGAAGTCTATTGAAATAGCAGCAGAAAAAAAAAAAAAGTGTGTGTCAGCAGAAACGTCTGTTTGGAGCAGTCTTGGAGAGACAGTGGCCCTGATAGGGTCTGCAGAAAGAAAATGTATGCACAGCAAAGCTGAACTTGTTGTGAAAATGACTGTGGAATGTGCAGCAACAAAAGAAAAGTTTGTGGAGCAGTCTTAAAGAGACAGTAGCCCTAATAGACTTTGCAAAGGAAAAAAAAAAAAAAAGTGTTTGCACAGCAAGGCTGAATTTTTCTGTGGAAAAAAAAAAAAAAAAAGGCTGTGTAGTGTGTATGTCTTCAGTGAAGACTGCAGTTGTGAAGACGGAGAAGTCTGACAGCATGGATGACAGCATGGAGGCGCTGTTTGAACAAATGGCACAAGTTAATGTCCAACATAAAACTGCCGTGATTGAGACAGATGAGTCCGGCAGTATGGAGGAACTCGTTGAGTACCTGGTGCAGGCCCAGCGAAGCATGCAGCAGAGCATGGAGCAGCAGCGCCTGCAGCACCAGCAGCGCATGCAGCAGGCCCAGCAGCAATTCCTGCAGCAGCAGGAGAATAACCGGTTGTTTGTTGAGCAGATGACAGCACCAAAAAAGGATTTCGGTGCCGCGTCCCGAAGTAATGTTGTGAAGGCACCGGCGTTGTCCGCTATAAAGAAGGCGGTAAGACGGTCCTTGAGAAAAATGACACCTCGTGATGATGTGGAGGTATATCTTACTAGGTTTGAGAGACTGGCAGAGAAGGAGAATCTGCCACTATCTGAATGGGCCATGGCGGTCGTACCCTATCTGATTGGGGAACCCCAAAAAGTCTGGGCTGACCTGAGCAAGCAGGACAGCGAAGACTATGCCAAGTTGAAAGCGGCGATTCTTACCCGGCTGGGTGTTACGGTGACAGCCCGTGCCAGGGGAGTTCGTGACTGGAGATACAGTTGGGAGTCTGCAGTCAGCAGGCCTGATTATGGAGTTGAAAAGGTGATAGTGGACCGCTACACCCAAGCACGTCCTCCTGAGGTACAGCCGTCTGAGAGGTCGTCACTTCGGAGTTCCCGGACGCTGAACTCTCGCGGTAAGAGCGTTCCAGCTGTTGGGGACATGGGGTATGCTGATAAGCGGGTTCAGGCCCGAGGGGACATGTGGGTGGGAGAGTGTGATGGACAGTGTTGGAGCTGGCGTGAAATTGCAGCCAACTGTCCAATAGAGGGGGAGCCTATGTGTTGTGATGTTGGCAGATCCCTCTCTCCCTGCGCAGAGCCTGTGTGTGTGTCCACCTCAGCCGAAGAGACTGGACCACAGGGGTCCCCGGTGGTTGTAAGTGACTGCCCAGCACAGGCCCTCTTGGACTCAGAGAGTCCAGTGACTTCCGTATGTGACAGCCTGAGTGATAGGGACTTCATCCCTGATAAGCACCTGAGTGTGGTGTACATCCATGAAGACACCAAAGTCTACCCAGAGACTGCCGTGGACTTGGTCCCCAAACTCGGGGAGGTTTCATATGAAGTGGGGGTAGTGAAGACCCTGGTGCACCCCGTTATATGGGGTAATGACTTTCCCCGGTCTAAGGATCTCTGGGGGAAAAATGTTTCTGATGGACAGTGTGATGAAGCTCCTACTGAGGGTGCGCAGTCCCGAGGGGCGGAACACAATGCTAGTGGGCCGTTAAACTTATGTGATAATGATGATGACCATGATAATATTGATAATGATAATGATGATGATACTGATGATGACCGTGATAAAGATGACATTTCTTTGCAGGTGATGTTGGGAGACGAGGATGGTGGTTCTCGGGAACCGAGTGTCCCTGACCTGCCTGGCTCCTGTGACAATTTTGGGAGTGAGCCGGTGCGAGACCCCACTCTTAAAACGGCACAGGAGAATGTAATTGTTCTGAATGAGGTTCCCCAAGAGCCTGGCTCTGAGGAAAGGTTTCCTCATGCTGCCATGAACAATAACCTGTTGTATAGGGACACTGAAGTCCAGGGAGAGGTCGTGAGTCAGCTCCTGGTACCTGAGCTATATGGAAGTATAGTGCTGGGGTTATCACATAGTCACATACTTGAGGGACCACCTGAGGGAAACCAGGGACCAGATGGTGAAGTTAATGTTGTGGATGACATGTTAACTAAGGTTCCCGATCAAGATGTGAATGAAAATGAATTGTATAACCCTGACAGTGAGCCGGATGTGAATGAGAATGAATTGTATAACCCTGACAGTGAGCAGGATGTGAATGAGAATAAATTGTATAACCCTGAAAGTGAGCCAGATGTGGCTGAGAAAAGGGGGTCAGACAGGGATAGTGGTGGTGATAGTGAGTCATCTGATGACAATAAAGCAACCAGTGCAAGTGAGGAAGGCATGGTAGCAGAAGAGATTGAGAGTCCTGAGAGGAAGGCTGAGGCTGACCTTGCAGTCGGACGGAGGATGGCATCTGAAGATGTTGTACAGTTGGTTGGTTCCCTGGCGAAGACTAAGGTGAAAGACAGGACTCTGAAACTGAACACAGCACAAGTGGATGCTGTTGAAAATGAGAAGTTATCAATGTATGGTGTAGATCTGCATCAGGCCAAGGACTCTGAAGGTGATGCTGCAGAGGTGGAAAAAGCCATGGAAGTGGTGGTCACCAAGCCAGATGCCTCATCAGAAGCTGAGGTTTCAAGTGAAGCTGTGAGGAGCAAGACTGAAGATATGGGGACTGACTCTGTCCAGGAATCTGTTTCTGCCGAAGACAGCGGCGTGGACGGGTTACGGTCCGGATCAGTAGCTGGCATTGGTGAGCTCAAGCGCACTTTCAGGGAGGCTACATCGGAGCCACGTCCCAACAAATGGGAAAAACGATGTGTCACTCCGTTGCCACTGCAGACACACGGGAGCCCAGATGGGATGCAGAACGTGGCTGAAGAGGTAAAGAAGACTGATGGTAGGGCTTCTGAGCATGTCCTACCAGAAGAGCCTGAAGAAAGGGCCGAAGACGTAAAGGACGTCCAACAACTACAGGAGAAGATGCGTAGCCATGAGGATCTCCTGGAGAAAGAAGTAAGAGCTCTGAGTCTTATGCAAAGTGAGCCTGTACCAGAAGAGGATAAATTATGTGTACCGACCAAGAAAAACGATCAGCTCCCTCTACAGTGCCAATCGTTTGAACAGTGTGGCTCGGAATGGTCAGAGACCATGACAGAGGCGCTTGGGTTCTGTGAGGTAGAATTTATGAATCAACTGATATTTAAGAAAGTAGATGTGCTAAAGAAAGTTCAGGGGGAATTAGAGAAAACCCCTATACCTCCTGTGACAGTTGGTGACACAGGGTCAGTGCCCCAAAGGCAGGAGGTACGAAAGTTTCTGAGGAAGAATCAGCAGAGCTGTTCTGACGTGCCTGGTCGTACTTATCTGGTGAGCCACTATACCGAGACTGAGGCTGGCACTAAGGTCAAGATGAAGCAGTGCAGGATACCCGAGGCCCGCAGAGAGTATAGGCCTGGGAGGGTACAGGGTAGTGCGGATGCTTCAGATGAAGAGAAAACTGATGTTGGCTATGACAGTGGTGAGAATGAAGCTGATGAGGGCCATGACTGGTCCAGAGTTCACTGTCTCTGTTGGATTGTTGACCAGCCCTCCGGTCTGGATGACCAGCCCTCCGGTCTGGAGAAGAGGGAGGGGATATGTGAGACAGTGAAGGAATATGTGGTGAATGAGGTGTATATTTCACCTAAGTACCTTGCTGACTGGTATGAGCGAAATGTGTGGCTTTGTAAACCTGGTGGTAAAGAAAGGTCACTACACCTGCCATTCAGTACACGCTTGCAGCTCAGACCTGAATCCACTCAGGTGTTGATTAGGAAGCCAGAAGTAGGTGCTTGGGAGCACAGTCAGGGAGCTCATTCAGTCTGGACAAGGGGTCCAGACACAGAAGGTGTCTCCAAGAGTGTGGGAGCTGTCTTTAGCCCGGACACAGGGAGGTGTCCTGGCACAAGGAAGCAGTCTCTAAGAGTGTGAGCTAACTCAGTCTGGGTGCAGGAAGTACCCCGGACACAGGAGTAGTCGCAGTGAGAATCCGTGCGAATAGCGACTGAATAGGAGGTGACCTCTCTCAAGTCTGGACATTGGAGTTGCCTTCGGACATAAAGAGGAGTGTCTGTGAAACTCCATACTGGTAACATATGTGATATGTGTTGTTTTGGGCACAGACTGGTAGAGTCTGGGTCCCGGATAGAGAGGGCCATCTATCTAAGTGTAATTAGAGGCTAGACAAGCCCAGGTTTTCTGTTTATGATTTGTTTTTATCTGTGTGCTGTGGACTTTAATAAAACTGGTTGCGGCCAGTTTTCACCAAACTGCTGTCTGAATGAACTGTTTCCGTGCCATTCTGTCTACCCAGACAGCGATCCTAGAGCTAAACCCCCCGGAAAAGCTTACACTATATACAAGTATTCAGCTTTCCCCCATTATGTAGATAGGGCCAAAATAGTTTGGCAATTTGGAACGTGCGGGGGTTAAAATTTCCATTCAACACATAGCCTATGATGCTCCTGGGGTTGAGA
Source organism: Oophaga sylvatica (assembly GCA_033576555.1). NCBI lineage: Eukaryota > Metazoa > Chordata > Amphibia > Anura > Dendrobatidae > Oophaga > Oophaga sylvatica. Next base: position 489,329,944 of record JARQOD010000003.1, read on the forward strand.
TGTGCGGGCATGCAAAATTTCATGCCCGTAAGTACAACGGTGCAGATTCCTATCCCGGGCCAAAATTATTTGCCGATTTGGAATGCGCGGGGTTAAAATTTCGACTCAAAACCTAGCCTATGACGCTCCCGGCGTCGAGACGTGCGGGTGTGCAAAATTTCATGCCCGTAAATGCAGATTCCTATGCCGGACATACACACAAGCATTCAGCTTTCTCCCCATTATGTAGATAGGGCCAAAATTGTTTGGCGATTTGGAACGTGCGGGGGTTAAAATTTCCATTCAACACATAGCCTATGATGCTCCTGGGGTTGAGATGTGCGGGCATGCAAAATTTCATGCCCGTAAGTACAACGGTGCAGATTCCTATCCCGGGCCAAAATTATTTGCCGATTTGGAATGCGCGGGGTTAAAATTTCAACTAAAAACCTAGCCTATGACGCTCCCGGGGTCGAGACGTGCGGGTGTGCAAAATTTCATGCTCGTAAATGCAGATTCCTATGCCGGACATACACACAAGCATTCAGCTTTCTCCCCATTATGTAGATAGGGCCAAAATTGTTTGGCGATTTGGAACGTGCGGGGTTAAAATTTCCATTGAACACATAGCCTATGATGCTCCTGGGGTTGAGATGTGCGGGCATGCAAAATTTCATGCCCGTAAGTACAACGGTGCAGATTCCTATCCCGAGCCAAAATTATTTGCCGATTTGGAATGCGCGGGGTTAAAATTTCTACTCAAAACCTAGCCTATGACGCTCCCGGGGTCGAGACGTGCGGGTGTGCAAAATTTCATGCCCGTAAATGCAGATTCCTATGCTGGACATACACACAAGCATTCAGGTTTCTCCCCATTATGTAGATAGGGCCAAAATTGTTTGGCGATTTGGAACGCGCGGGGTTAAAATTTTGATTCAAAACATAGCCTAGGACTCTTTCGGGGTCGAGACGTGCGGGCGTGCAAAATTTCATGCCCGTAAGTGCGACGGTGCGGATTCCAATCCCGGACAAACATACCCACATACATACACACATACATACATTCAGCTTTATATATTAGATGTCCGGGTCACAGAGAGTGCAGTGTGTTCCGGAGAGTCTGAAGAGCGGTGATGGCACTGTGAAGATGAGCAGAACGGCGCTGGATCACGGAGAAGACCACGGAAGGTGAGTATACTAATAATGTCAATCTACAATACATACACATCACATATATTAAATAAATAACAAATTTCATAGGAGGGCTTCTTCACAACTTGCACAGATTGATAATTCACCTAAGATAAATCTGAGTCAGTTAACTAATACATAAATATGATTGCTTAGTCATCCATAGTAAGTCAAATCTTCAAAGATGTCAGCAGACTACTTTATTTGCCTAGCAAAAGCTGGGGGAGAAACCCTATTAACAAACATTTTACCGATACAAAAGGGGGAGTGTAGGGCGAGAAACTGCTTTGCTGCCTTTCCTTTTCTTCAAAGCTGCGTCCTTCTTTTAAATCCCCGGTTCGTTCCCTTATGTGACAAGGATCACTGAGCAACAGGGCGGAATGTGTAAAAATGTAAAATTGGATGAATCAATAATGCATGAAAGAAGCGGGGAAACAAGGCAGGAGAAAACACAATTGGTAATTAACTGATTGAAATGAACGTTTACACACACTCACACATGGGACATGCTGCACCTACACCCAACTGAATAGAAAGACCCTAGCCACACAACTAAAACACCACCTTGGACCTAACTCCCTAAAAGGCTGTTGACTTGTTTCTCATACCTCCTAAGGAACCAGAGGGAGGTTGAAACACACTGCCAGCAAGGGATAAAGGAAAGTGTGAAGAGAGATATGAAAAGTCAAGGTGAGAAAGTAAAGGTACTGCCACACTTAGCAATCTCGTTAGCGATCACGATAACGACGCAAGCTAACGAGATCGTTGGTGTGATCGCTTTTAGGTCGCTAGTGGCTGCCAAACAGGAGATCTCAAACAACACATCAGCGGTCAGCGATCTCTTTAACGAATTTGGTGGTCGTTAGGGTGTCATTAGCATGTACTGAGCGCTTCTGATTCATAGGAATTTCCAGCATCGCTCCTGCTCTCTGCGTCCTGCTAGCCTGCTTTGCAACTTCTGCGATCCTCTCTGTGACACAAAAGAGAACTTACAGATATTGCGATCCACTCCGTGACGCTAAAAACCCTAGTCCCGCCTGCGCCGCTGTCATATGCGTCACAAACGAGGTCGCTCGTCGTTAGCAAAAGGTGCCAAACACAGCGATATAGGCTCACCAGCGGGACGCCAACGATCAAAAAACGGTCCAGAACGCTAGTGAACGATCAGCGACATCACAGCAGGGGCCACATCATTGCTACATGCCACACACAACGAGGTCGCTAACGAGATCGCTAAATAGTGACGTTTTAGCGATCTCGTTAGCGATCTCGTTAGCGATCTCGTTTAGTGTGGCATACCCTTAAGACACATTCATTTAAGAGTAGACAGGGAATGTTAAGGAGAACCAAAAATAAAGGAACAAGTATAACCTCCCAGCAGCCTAACAGTGGTAAAATGAAAAGGTGTTTGGAGGGAAAGCAAACAGACTCACTGCTAGTATACAATTGGAGTTTACCAAGCAAAGTAAACCCCTTTACTGAAGAGCTGGAACTCCTCAACACACATCCACCAAGAGGTATGGCCAGTAAGGAAGTGTAGTGAAGGGTAAACATATAAAATCCCAACCAGAATGTGATAGGGCAAACAAAAAACAGGAAAATAAACACCTGGAGAGGAGCAGACCAAGAAGAGTAAACAAATACAATAGAAATCATCAGCATATGGACAGGGAACAAAGGACAATAGTAAGCAGAGGAACTGACCATACAGCAACAGGTCACCGGATCGAACCCCCAAACCGAGCTATGACACTGATAATCAATTATACTAAATAATAACTAACAACCATGCATCACATAACTGCTGAGTTTTTACATTAATCAGGAAATTATTAAAACTAGTGATGAGCGCGCATGCTCAGATAAGGTGTTATCCGAGAATGCTCGTGTGCTAACCGAGTGTCTTCGGCATGCTCAAAAAATACACGAACAGAGACCGGCGGCTGTTCGACAGCCACAAAACATGTAGGGATTGCCTGTTTGTTAAGCAATCCCTGCATGTGTTGCGGCTGTCGAACAGCCGTCAAGTACGCCGAATTCAATTAGCACACAAGGATGTTTGGATAGCACGTTATCCGAGCACATTCGCTCATCGCTAATTAAAACAATTTATATTTGTTAGTCAATATATAAAGACAATTGCTTACTAATTTCAGTTGTTTCTATACAGATTACATAAAATCATCTTATCCACCCAACACCCAAGCCCAAACATAACTAAACTGAAATTTTGTCAATGGCAAAACCAGCAAAATTCCTGATTTAAATGGGTTGTCCTCTACTCGGACAACTTTTCTGAATAGCCATGTTTCTCCCCAGTAAAATAATAACACTTTTACTCACCTCCAGTGCCAGCATAATTCCAGCGGCCAATCAGCGCTGAGTTTACTCTCCTCTGCTGTGGACATATGAATGTAATTGGCATACGGATGAAGTGAGAGAGCGAGCAGCAGCAGCTCTCACTTCCTCCTCATGTCTTGATTTGTCTGAAGGAGAGGAAAGTGAAGTTCGCGCTGATTGGCCACTGTGATCATGTGACATAGCAATATCACATGATCCTGGGGAGAGCGAAAGCCGACACCACTGGAATGGCTCAGCACTGGAAGTGAGTATTATTATTTTACTGGGGGCAAACATAGGGCCTCAGAAGGTGTTGTCCAAGAAGTGTTCAACCCCCCTTAAAGTGTTTGTCCATTTCACAGAATACCACCCCAGAGATTCAGGGAGGCAAAAAAGGTTCAGAGCTGCCTCTTACCGCTTAGCAGCTCTGAAGCCTCTGTGGCAAAAATTTTTGAAAGGTGACAACTCCTTTGACTTAAGATTTATGTCAATAATTATCTGCTATGATCTAACAAGCCAACTTGAACATAATATCCTGAAAGCGAGCAGGAAAGAAAGTTACAACTAGCAACAACTAGCATGTATCCTCTGCACTGCTCCACTTACCGTGCAGTTTCTCCACGCGGCAGGCCATGCTGCTGAACTTGTTTTCTCCTGCACCCCCCTGCAAGGCTGCCATAGCACGGTGTTTCCATCTGGTCTTAGTGGGCATGGCTGGTCTGTGCAGGAATTTAACCCTGCTGTGTCCTGCAGAGATCTGGCTCACCAGCCAATCTCATGTGAGCAAGTTCTATTTAAGCCAGCTCCCCCCACCATTCCTCCCCGAATGTTAGTGCCAGCCCCATTTATACCTGTGCATGCTATCCTATATTTTGATTCTAGTTACCCGCCCTTTCTGACCTCTCAACTCCTGAACCCAGCTAGTCATATTGATCCTGTGCTGCTTGCCCCGACCTGGGACTATTGGACCATGCCTTGTCTTTGCCCTCCTGTACCGTGCCTCTGATCCTCCGGCCAGATGCTGCAGACCCAAGGACTGCCTTGTAATGGTATCTGTTGACTACCTGCGGCCAAGCCTAACCTCAGCATCAAAGGCTCTAGTGAACATCAGGCAGTCACTTAGTTAGTCCCCTCCAAGGTAAGCCTGGCCCGTGGCGCCATCCACTCTCACTAGCATTACACTGTACTAAACAATTTTAACTTATGGGAGAAAATCAAATGCCTGAAAGGGAATCTAACAACTTTTCGGACAAGATGAAATACACTGGACTATTGTCATACATACATCTTTTTGTACAACCTTTTAAAGTTTAGTTTACTAAAGAGTAGTTGTAGAGTAGCTGAGAAGCCCTGCAACAAAAAGAATGAAATGCCATGTAGAAGAACAAAATGATTTCTTATAAGCAGCTGCAGATGACTACTCTATTAGGAAGGAAACAAAAGCAAGAGTTTTATCAACAACATGTTCAAAGGGATTAAAAACCAAGGTGTCAGAAAATATGCACCAACTACGTCAAGACTCTGAAAAGTCCTGCCAAGTTCAAGTTCTTGCCAAATGTCATAAATGATGAGAACATAGAACACCTTCCCAGTCCTCTTATGGAAGCAATTGCCCCAGCCTAGATACACAGCAAATGAGAAAGCATGTTCGTTACAACATAGCTTTTACTGGCATTTACTTGGCTTTCAATCAAAAGTTGAATTTAAAGTAATAGAGCACTAAGTGTCAAATTCATTAAGACTGGTGTTGTGCTGGCCAGCCCTAATGATCTGGATCGTTGTAGTGAGATGTGCTTTACCAGTTAGGTGCATCACAGTCGTGTGCCATCTTCAGAATAATTAGTCCTCGGGTACATTTCTAATGAAATTTATGTGGTGTAAATTTTCATGAATTAGCCAAGTGGATTTAGCCATGTCTGTGAGGAAGGAACAGCCACCATCTTGGATAGGGCCTATACCAGCCTCCATTTTGTCTGTTCACAGAGCCACAGGCTGCTAACTGCACCTGGCCCCAGGGCCTGTTGGCATATTCAATACGACAGGGTTTTGTGTCCACTGTGAATAAAAAGGTCTTTTAGTATGCTAAGTGATTCAGGCCCAATGTTGAATAGCAAGGTCGGTTAGTATGATAATGAATAGCCAGGCCTGTTAATATGCTAAGTAGGCCAGGCCAGAACAGTACTTCAAAAGCTAGGGCTTCAATTAGACTATACCTTTCAGCTAGACACTGAAAACACATCCATTGAATGTTTCCAGACACGAAGGCTCCGTTCTAGGATTATGAATTATGAGCACATCTTTGTAGGTACATTCTCATAAAAATATGTGTGCGACCCGGCGGACCTCGGGCATTTGATGGTGCAACTCCCGAGTCGGTGATGGCTCGGGGGTCTGAGATATAGAGATTGGCTCTCCACAGAGACCCAATCGGGCCAGGTTTGATCTCCATGCGACAGACAAAACATACTGCATCCGATGGTACCTCTCGTGTCCTGATCCGATCGTCCTGGAGAAAGTTAACCCCTTTGCTAGGTATTGGGAATAAATTCTCCAGGGGGCTAAGTGTGGAGATTATCATCCCACCCTCGGACACCGAGGGGAGGGACCTAGCAGGTTTACGAACTGTGAGCTATGGGCAGACCACATCCATTCTCACAGCAGCAAGACAATGAAGGACTAAGGACCAAAGGGACAGATATGCCAAGGGAGCAGCGGTACACGTTTTGGGGGACTGTCCAGCAACTAAGACTTTCACCTGTGGATCGCAGAGCTCCCTGCCTTCACATGTCCCTACAACCTGGTAATATTGACCTCTAGCTAATACCTTTAAGCCTTGTACATTATTGTTGTATTTTACTCTGACTGCAAATCCATTGTAATTCCGTTGTATAGCTTACTGTATATTTCTGTAATTATCTAGTGCGCCCTTAAGGCAATTAAACCATAAAATTAATCTTGGGCTGATGCTTTTACTCTGATCACGAATCTTAGAATACCCAGTGGGTAACAGGACACCCTCCCCGGCGGCCATTTGCTCTAGGTGCAGTTCCCTTACTGACCTGAGAGACAAAGGGGGCGCCGGAGAGCTGTGCCTGTGGAGTTACGTCACATTGGTGACGTGGAAGGACGGGGGCTGTCCTTCATAATGCCCTCATTCCGCCCATGCTCGTTAGGGAAAGAAGTGGCTCATAGGTGGAAAAGAAGGTACTGATAAAGTATATTATGAAGTGTATATTCACCTGCCCTATTGGTTTATGAAAAACGTTTGTAAAGTGCATTTTAACTTAACAAAACATCTATGACTTGCATCTGCTTATAAATTAGCTACCCCACATTTAGTATAAAGGGTATGCCACACTAAACAATATCGCTAACGGGATCGCTAAAAAACGTCACTATTTAGCGATCCCGTTAGCGATATTGTTCAGTGCGGCAGCTTCCAGCGACGAGCTTCCTGCTGTGATCTCGCTCGTCGCTGGAATCGTTCCGGACCCTATTTTCTCGTCGGCGCTCCCGCTGGGTAAGTATCTAATCGCTGTGTGGCACCTTTTCTTAGCGATTTAGCGGTACTTTTGTACCGCTAAAGTCGTTAAGAAGATCGCTAACGGCGATAGCGTCGTTAACTATATCGCTAAATGTGGCCGCATTTAGCGATATAGAAACAATCCCGCTAGCGATCGCATTAGTATGCGTCGTTATCGTGATCGCTAGCGGGATTGTTTAGTGTGGCAGTACCTTAAGCTTTACTGTAAATACTATTAAATAACTAGTTAACAAATCGTAAAACCTTTAATTATTGAGCCCATTTGTGTCAGGAGTGTGCCAAGTATTTTGACTTCTTACTGCTCTCTTGAATAGCCATCATGCTGAGAAGAAAGCAAGTACATCACAAAAGACTTTGTCACAGCCTTTTCCCTGACCAGGATGTCAACCCCCCTCAGCTAGTTTCTGTTGTGATCCTCCAGGATCTTTGATCTTCTGTTCTGGTTCCCTCAAGTACACAGAAATCAAACTCTGTGTCTAAATATATATTAGTACATACGTGTGTATATACAGTATATATATACTGTATCTATTGATATTTACTTATGCTATATACTTCCCAATGAAATTACACTGAGCACAATGTAGGACTCAATGATGATTTTAAAATCTAGAAGTCTATACTTGAATTAAAAAAAAAACTGGAAAGCAATTTAGAGGGATTTTCCAATGAACAAAAGTTGATTTTAATCAATAGATTGATTACTCCCCTGCCCAGAAGCTGTGGTATGATCAGACCATGTCCCTGTACGGTCAGACACAGCCATTACACAGTATGCAGAGTTGGCACATTTATAAGATTATCTCAGCACAGGAACATTTTATTTAACCCCTTAGTGACGGAGCCAAATTTTTGAATTCTGACAAGTGTCACTTTATGTGGCAATAACTCTTCAACAAATCCCAGTGATTTTGAGAATGTTTTTTCGTGACACATTATACTTTATGATAATGGTAAATTTTATAAATTTTTGTGTCTATTTATAAAAAATATCAGATATTTGAGAAGAATGTTAAAAAATTAGCAATTTTCAAACTTTGAATGATTATCACTTTAATCCAGACAGTCATACCACACAAAAACATTTATAAATAACATTTCCCACATGCCTGCTTTACATTGTAAAATGTTATTTTATTTTGTTAGCACTTTAGGAGGTTTAAAAATGTGGCAGCAATTTTTCATTTTTTCAAGGAAATTTACAAAATTTATTTTTTTAGGGACCTATCCATGTCGTGCCTTTGGAGGTCCTACATATTGGGAAACCCCCAAAAGTGATATCATTTTAAAAACATCACCCCCTGACATTCTGAAAACTGCTGTCAGGTGGTTTATTAAGCCTTCAGATGATTTTCAAGAATTAATGCAAAGTGGCATGACAGAAATTAAAATGTATAAGGCCGCTATTTGGCTGTGAATTGCCATGGCAAATATCAGGACCACACAATCATGATCTGAGGGCACCAATGGGGATAAAGAGGAGGCCCCCACACTCTGTTAACCATTTATATGATGTAGTCACTATTGACAGCAGCCTCTAAGGGGTTAAACAAATATGGACGGTGACAACACTGATCGTGGCTAATGCAGCAAGTTTTCAGCTACAGTGGACAGCCGACAGCTGCTAGATTGTCACCTGTATGGGGAGGCTATTCTCTTATATCTCAGGTCAGTTAAAAGACGTATTGGCGGTCAATAACCCCAGCATGTGACAGCTCTCAATTATTAACTTGGCTTAAAGTCACCTTTCAATAGCAAGGTGGCTTTAACCCATTATTAACCCATTCGCCACCGCTACAGGGCAATGGGAATAGACCGGCAAAGTGCCAGAAAGGGCGAATCTAATTATAGATTTGCCTTTTCTGGGGTGGCTGGGGGCAGATGTTAGTAGCCAGGGGGGACACAAAATAAATGCACCCTCCCTAGGCTATAATTATCTGCCCCCACTCGCTGGCTTTGTCTGTCTGGTTGAGAAAATACAGCGGGAGCCCACGCATTTTTTTTACAATGAATTTACACCTTTAATTAACCCCTACATGTGTGAAATTTTGCACACAGCCACTCATGTAATTGTTAGTGAAAACCAGATATTAAACTACATGAAATGACATGGTTAACTGTATGAAAACCATGTGTCATTTCATGTCGGGTCTGTAATTTCACAAAAGCCGCCAATTGAATTAAAGGCTATTATACTATGTAGAACTGCATGAACTATAAATATATATATGTGTCACAATGACATGTATATATATATATATATATATATATATATATATATATATATAATATGAATCGACCACGCACCACAATTGTGGATACCAGGGCTATGGGGTACTCGGAGCCGAGCCCATAGAAGTCTATGGGAGTTGTCACTGGTAGCGGTGGCTCGGTCCGTGGCCCTGGCGGTCGTGCAATGGGGGAATATTTACAGGGGATTATTAGGTAGGTAGTTCGTGACGCCACCTGTGGTATCTGGTTATTTGGACCAGCGCTGCTATAAGGACTTTCACAGGGGATGTTATGGGGCAGCTTGGTAGTAGTCTCCCACAGGTGAGACGGGTCCCTGGAAGTCTATGGTGATGATGATGATGCAGGGTGTAGTAAGAATTCAGCCAAACACAATGCAGCTTCTTTTCATACCTTTTACTGGTAGATGGTTCAAGCAGATCCCGGGGAGCTGGTCGGGGTGGAGAGTGCACATTCCGGTAACAGCTGAGCAGGTTAGAGGCCTCCTTAACTTCAATGTACATGTGAGTCCAACTTGCCTGAAGCGAAGTTAACTCTGAATCTCCAGCTTTCTCTATAGCTGTACTGCCCGGCCAACGTTGTGGTGGAGCCTTCTAAGTGATGAAACTAAGTTCTTACTTTTGTCTGCGCTTGACTCAAAGTCCCTGTTCCACCTGACTCCAGTTACGTATTGACACTTAGGGCTGCTCTCTGCGACCTGTAGTCCAGATGCCTCCGGTTTTCTTGTTACTATGCTTGAAACAATAGCAACGCTTCGGACCCCGGTGTCCGGCAATTTAGTGCAGGCAATCCAATACCTAAAGCACTTCTCTATGTTCTCCACTGTGCCCTTCGCCCTGCTTCCCGCTTTTAACATAAGCACTTGTGACTTTCAATGGCGAGATCAGCTTTCTCTAGGACTCGCTGAATAGCCCTCAGTATCCTCTAAGTCCCACTTGGACTGACACTGAACTGATCCGTCCGTAGACAGGAGCCAGATTCCACTACTCTCCCTCCTAGGTTGGCTGACTGACTAACCACCTAAGCCACGTGTCACTCCCTCCTATATCGCAGATGGGTGTGTCTGAAAGAGTGAGTGACAGTGAATGAATATCAAGCGTTGCTGTTACCTTCCTGTGCACTCTCCTGGACTTTTATGTGTGCCTGCGTAGCTGGGCTACACATCCCCCCTTGGTAAAACACAGCACTCCCGGGCTGTAAAAGACAAAAAGAACATTTTGTTTTGCATTAACATAAACATTATAACTCTTCCCATCCGGGAGGTATGACTTCTTTAACGTTACAATTTGTACAATGAAGAATACAAAAGTATCAAAACATAGAAATATCAAACATTCTCATATTTACAAGATACTTGTGGAGGACCCGCACCAAAAACCTCCCACGTGGGTCCTGGGTGGGCTGCAGGACTTCTGACTGCAGACCTCACTCTAGGCCCACCATACGGGTTTTTCTTCAGAGGTAGTTATTGTAGTGGTTTTATGTAAAACCAAGATAATGCACCGAAGCGCAACTATTTACAGAGATAAGTTCTGGGCTGGCACAGTCCTCAGCCTCTCAGTCCATGGCATGGTCAAAGACACATATTTAAACTTCAATTGTCAAGTAGTCACATTATAATTTTTAACTTTCATATTCACATTATATATCTATATATATACTTCAAGTATTCACTTACTTGTTTTACCCAACCAGGGTATACTATGCAAACTTATGCAATTATCATATTACTTTTTAATTTCTTCAAAATTCTCTAACTCTCTTTACCCAGCCGGGTATTCTATTCCAAATATGTAAAACATCAGTATACAATACTAAAGTGCAAAAATGCAATTTTTCTTTCAAAACTTTTTACATTTCTTGGTTGCGGTAAACCCCTGTCTGGGTCCTACCGGTCCTCACTTTTCTTGCTTTCAATTACATCTTCCACCCCGGGGGCTGGAACCACGCGATGCTCCTTAGAGCGCATTACAAACAGGTCGTGACCTGCTATCAATGTCTGGGTCGCTACAGTCCTTGTGCGAACCGCTAGGGGCACTCCGGGTGCTTCCTCCTTGTGAGACGCCGATTGCGTCGCTTCAGGTGCCACAACATTTTGCAATACTAATTTGGTTGCAGTTTGCGGTTTAGGCGGCAGCGCTGGCTGAGACCTGGGCTGCTGTACAGATTGCGACTTGGTTTGCGTTGAGTAAGCAGGAGGCGATGCCGATTGCGACATAGATTGCGATGGGCCTTCAGGGGGCGATGCTGGAGTACGGCCTGGTGCTGTGGGCGCTCGAGACGGGGACGCTTCGGTAGTGTTGACGTTACCGGCGTCGGGGACGGGGTCACTGACGATGGACACATTGAGGGCATACCAGCCCTTTAAACCCCAGTGCCGTGTATAGCTCACTATGTCCCCGTTTACTAGGTCCCTTCCCGGATGACCGAAGGGCAGGTGGGACTCTACGTCCCGGCGGCTCACAAATACCCCCGGATAGAGTCCCGGTTCCCGGATGAAACCCCAGCCCTTGCGGAGCTGGAATTCTACCACGCACCCCTGCCGCCGCGGCTCCCTTCGGGTACCTTTGTCGTTGCGGACCATCTCCTTGTCAGCGACCAACTGCTCATACTGCCGTTGTCGGTTCCGCTGCACCTCCCGCTCTTCCTCCTGCCGGCGTCGCTGCTCCTCTTCACGACACTGCATCTCTCTTTCCCACTGGACGGCGTAGGTGACGTCATCAATACGCTCCATCTCGTCCCAGTCAACTTCCGGCAACGATGGACAGGAACCCTCCGGTGTCCCCGCCGGGGAACGGTAATCCGCTGCGGCCTCCTGGCCGGGCTGGCACTCCGGAACGGGCAGGACCTCCTCAGCCTCCTTCGCCTCCACCGCTCCATCGGTGGGATCAGGTACAGCACTTTCGGTGGTCGCCTCCGGTCGTCCTTCAGCCTTCTTCATCAGGGACTTGGGCAAGTCTAGCGACGGTGTTAGTCCGTGGGGGAGAACATTGCGTCCCACAGCAGCCGCTGTGTCTGGGTACGCCAACGTTTCTCAGTCGCCTCCAGGTCGGCATGACGCTGGATCATCTTGCGGAGCTCTGCATTCTCCTTTTGCAGCTCCTGCAGAGTGGGGTCGGTGTCCCGATCTGGGGACAGCTCCGGCACTGACAGTAAATCCTTCGGCGGGCAGGGTTTGCACGCCTCTGCTCCACCGCACTGATTCTGCTGTCCTTCTGCCATCTCGTTCCAGACCAGACTGTGGTATCCAACAGGAACATTCTGGTCCTTTCCGTGGAGGCGGGATTTGCGTCTCCTCCTCTTCGCATAGAGGATGAAGAGGAGGCGTATTTCCTTTGCAGTGGGGCTGGACCGCACATTGTAGTAGGCCTTGGAGAGGGCGGCCATAACTTTAGCGCCACAGGGGGGTACACGCCCACTAGTGCACGCCCACCTTCTTCACCAGCGCCTCAGGGCGCGAACATGGCGGTAAAATGGCGGAATTTGGCGCCAAATACAGCAAACAGTCTTTTTCATCAAACAGTTCAATATAGGCACACAGGACTCACAATTGCAAGCTTTCGTATCCTGTTCGTGACGCCAAGTTGAATCGACCACGCACCACAATTGTGGATACCAGGGCTATGGGGTACTCGGAGCCGAGCCCATAGAAGTCTATGGGAGTTGTCACTGGTAGCGGTGGCTCGGTCCGTGGCCCTGGCGGTCGTGCAATGGGGAATATTTACAGGGGATTATTAGGTAGGTAGTTCGTGACGCCACCTGTGGTATCTGGTTATTTGGACCAGCGCTGCTATAAGGACTTTCACAGGGATGTTATGGGGCAGCTTGGTAGTAGTCTCCCACAGGTGAGACGGGTCCCTGGAAGTCTATGGTGATGATGATGATGCAGGGTGTAGTAAGAATTCAGCCAAACACAATGCAGCTTCTTTTCATACCTTTTACTGGTAGATGGTTCAAGCAGATCCCGGGGAGCTGGTCGGGGTGGAGAGTGCACATTCCGGTAACAGCTGAGCAGGTTAGAGGCCTCCTTAACTTCAATGTACATGTGAGTCCAACTTGCCTGAAGCGAAGTTAACTCTGAATCTCCAGCTTTCTCTATAGCTGTACTGCCCGGCCAACGTTGTGGTGGAGCCTTCTAAGTGATAAAACTAAGTTCTTACTTTTGTCTGCGCTTGACTCAAAGTCCCTGTTCCACCTGACTCCGGTTACGTATTGACACTTAGGGCTGCTCTCTGCGACCTGTAGTCCAGATGCCTCCGATTTTCTTGTTACTATGCTTGAAACAATAGCAACGCTTCGGACCCCGGTGTCCGGCAATTTAGTGCAGGCAATCCAATACCTAAAGCACTTCTCTATGTTCTCCACTGTGCCCTTCGCCCTGCTTCCCGCTTTTAACATAAGCACTTGTGACTTTCAATGGCGAGATCAGCTTTCTCTAGGACTCGCTGAGTAGCCCTCAGTATCCTCTAAGTCCCACTTGGACTGACACTGAACTGATCCGTCCGTAGACAGGAGCCAGATTCCACTACTCTCCCTCCTAGGTTGGCTGACTGACTAACCACCTAAGCCACGTGTCACTCCCTCCTATATCGCAGATGGGTGTGTCTGAAAGAGTGAGTGACAGTGAATGAATATCAAGCGTTGCTGTTACCTTCCTGTGCACTCTCCTGGACTTTTATGTGTGCCTGCGTAGCTGGGCTACACATCTATATATTGTAGGGATCCGCTCTGGTAGGCAGGGCCGGGCCGCAGTAATGAGGCAAACACACAGGCTTCAGTTCAAAGTTCAGTGGTTTTAATGATGAGTTCAACAAAAGTCCAGATAACAAAAATCAAAAACAGAACATAAATCACTCCAGTTTGGAGAACCACTGGTCCCAGACTCACCCTTGCTTGGGATGGGCTTAACTAAGCGGCTGCAGGTCAGCAGAGACCGCCAGGTGCCATTCCGGGTGGTCTGGTACTCGCTTCCTGGTGCACACTGACACACTGTAACAGACACAAGCTTCCAGGCTGACTCCAGCCAAACTCCTTCCTTCCACACCCACCAACTACAACAGCTCCTTGTTTTATAGGCCTAGTCCACACCCTCAGGTGAGGTACACATCAGCTGACCTGATCACGTGACTATGACCTCATCACAGGTCCTTGTGATCATGGAAAATCCTGAGCAAACTTCAGTCTGCTAGAAGAAATATATCTCACATCCAGCAAGATCCCCTTTGGTGTACCACAATATATATATGTATTATATGTGTATATATGTAGTGTTTTTTGAGCTGTCAGCGTGATTTTACAGTATTGACTATGGATAGCATTTCTTCTGTAATTTCACAAAAGCCGGCAATTGAATTAGCAGCTATTCTGCTATGTAGAAGTGTATGAACTATAAATATATATATATATATGTGTCACAATGACATGTATATATATATATATATATATATATGTATTCTATGTGTGTATATCTAGTGTTTTGTGAGCTGTCAGTGTGATTTTACAATAGCCGGGGATGATTTGCCGGCTTTTCAAAGGACACTGGTGCGTATAAATTGGACAGCACTCGCATGGTGCGAGTGCTGTCCAATTTTTTATCGCATCCATTAACTTGCATTAGTGATTATCATGCCAAAATCGCTGCAAATCGCAGCATGCTGCGATTTTTTTCTCAGACCGATTTCAGCTGAGAAAAAAATCGCAAATGAGAAGTCCCCTATTGAATAACATTGGTCCGATTGCAATCCGCTTGCAATTGTCCGTTTTTGTCTCCAGTGAGTATGAGCCCTTAGGATGCAGCTCACCTGCGCTGTGTCCAAAACTCTGCGTTCTCTGTCTCCATTATTTCTGGGAATTGTAGTCGTTGCCCTCCATATAATCTGCGGGCAAAGCATACTGCGCGTGCGCAATTCAAGATTGCAATGCGCGGTCGCGTTATATAATGGAGACAGCTGCGAACAACATGTTAAGGCAAGTACCCAAAACACCGCCCATCTGACCTGACCGCCATCATTTAAATATCCCGCCAATTTAGGGTGACAGATTCCCTTTAAGAAATAGGGCTCCACATACTTTATGAACCCTCGTATAGACTCACCGCACAACTGAATCATGATTTTTAAAGAAGTTTTGTGAGATGACAATTTGTCTCTCTAGTTATGTCTTGATAAAGGAGTTATTGAAGGTTTCCTTTCTAGTCGCCCACACATGATGTGTCACACAGGAAAGTCTGTGTTTCCAGATGAACACTCCTTTTATCACTAAATGAAGAAGGAGTTCACACAAATTGACACATTATTTGCAAATAAGTATACAATTACATTTCCTGAAAATGTGGCACCATGAAATATCTGTACGCTCGCTTCCCCACCCACTCCAGCAAGCAGTAGATTGGCGCCATAGAAAACATGACGATTCTGGCACACTACTTATATTATGCTATCTGACTATTTTCCATGTTAGCAAACTGTAAAATATCTCCAAACACCGGGCCACAAGGTCTCAAGCACAGAACCATATGGGAGGGTCTTCTATAGCTGCATGAATCAGAAGCAGGGGAGATATGGTGCTGAATCTGCTGAGGGAAAACAACTGAAAAAACTTCACAATTTACATCAGGTTTATAAGCTGCATGATATAATAATATATAATATATATATATATATAATATATATATATGTTAATCGTGTCCTGATTTAGCTGCCGCCGCCAAAAAGTTAATTTGCAGCTTATGACCCCCAATGCAGATCTGTAAAGGCCCTTAGGCCTCTTTCACACATCAGTTTTTTGCCATCAGTCACAATCCGTTGGCTCGACGGATCGACGGATCCATCGCAGATTGTGAAAAACTGATGCGACGGATCCATTTTTTCGACAGATCCGACTAGCAGATCCGGCAAAAAAACGGATCCGTCGCATCAGTTTTTCATCCATTTCTTCCGTTTTTCGATGGATCTGTTTTTTAAAAACGCCCAATGGGAGGCTCCCAAAAGTTATTGGCTACTGAAAACCTATATATACAATGTACCAACACCCCATCTTTGACAGGTTGTAGAGCAAGTGGCAAAAATGGAAGGTGTGATTGCGAACATTGTGAAGATCTATGTTGATTTTACTTTTGAGGCGAATCGTTTGGAAGTGATCGTTCTTGAAAAGGAGCGAGAAAGACAGCACATCATGCATCTGCGCCGGCGTCGCTTTTGGATCCACCCAATCACTGCACAGAGAATGACACGTGGGGTATATTCTACATTATATATGTAGTTGAGAGGAAACCCCGAGAAGTTTTTTAATTATGTTCGGGTGAAAGTGGAAAACTTTGAATTTTTTTGGTTGCACGTGTTGGAGACATCATCCGTAGAAATGACACGTATTGCCGCTTCTCAATTTCACCGGCGGAACGTTTGATGGTTACGCATCGGTAAGCCATTTTTATTGTATCTCCTCCTGTTAAAGCAGACTTATAACTGTAATGTTGTTGCTGGTACTTTGTAGTAATTATTGTCTTGTGTAATGATTTGGTAGCTGAGGAGGACGGTAGAAAAAATAGGTTTAACAAACAGGCACCCAGAGAGGTTGGTAACTAGCGGATTGCAGACCCCTAAACTGGCAGCACAACTAGAAGTAGCCGTGGACGTGCCTACGGTGCCCTAGACGCCTCGTCACAGCCGGAGAGATAACTAAACCTAAAGAGAGAAAGGGGAAAGCTATCTGCCCTGGAGTAGACCCCCAAAGGAATAGGTAGTCCACAACATATATAGGCGGTGAGACAAGATGAAATACAGACGCAGGCAGAAAATAGCACAAGCAAATGCTGGGCCCAAACTGTTTAGATAGAAAAGGACAGAAAGTAATACTGTCTGCAATCTGGAAAAAACACTAGGAAAAACGCCAACACCTCTGATATATAAAAATACTGATACCACACGATCTCCCCCCCGCTAGATCAGACTCTGGTGTGCACTGGTAGCAAAACAGCAGACACTGAAATAACAGAGAACTGAAAATACATAAACTGTCTGTCATGTATAGTGTACAGTTCCTATAGCGTCTTGTGCTTGGGTGCGAGGAAAACACAGGAGACATAGGTTGAAATGAAATGACTTGTATTACTTCATACAAGCATGCTGAAAAGTTCACACAGTTTGCAGGAACAGCGACAGGAGACACAGCAGGCCAGAGTAACTTCAAGCACTACAATAAATCTCCAAAGCAGGTTCAGGATCTCTTCTCTGTATCGTAATTCCTCTGCAAACATGGATTCACCAAACAGCAGGTTTCCAGAGTCCAAAAGTGTTCCAAGGTTCCTCAGTAGGGAATAGCTGGAGTACAAGTCCAAGGCTTCCAGGAGTCAGGTCACAGACTGACTGAGGCTTGATTCAGGAGCACTGATTGTTCAGCTGAGGCTGCTTAAGAAGCAAGAAGGAAGAATCAGGGCGGGAACATGAAAACTGGAAACTCCATATTAACTGAGGGCAAGAGCTGCAGAAAGACAGAAAGCAAAATGGCCGACGGAAAACTGAGTTTCAAGGAACATG
>JARQOD010000003.1:489347881-489379665 GCA_033576555.1 Oophaga sylvatica
AAACCTGCTTATTTAGAGTCCGCAAAACGCTGAATCCCAGACAAGCAGGTGGTCGTTATTTTTTACCAGTTTAATTTTGTTGTCACATATCGTCCTGGGTCAAAAAATGTAAAGGGGGATGCCTTATCTCGCAGTTCCCTGGGGCCGGAAGACGGAGACCCGTTTCCTATCCTTCAGAGGGGTGGTGGGGGTCGGCAGTATCTCTGAGCTTGAGAAGGAGGTATTGGGGGCTCAGGGGGACGCCCCTGTTGACCTCCAGGGAGACTGTTTGTTCCGGATCACTTGCGACAAAAGGTGATTGAGGCACACCATAACTCAGCTTAGCGGGACACCCGGGGAGTAAAGCAACTGTGGAATCTCCTCTCGCTGTAGTTTTGGTGGGCCTAACTTACAAAAGGGAGGTGGTAACTTTTGTTGCGTCCTGTGGGGTTTGTGCGCGCCTAAGACCCCACATACCCGTCCGTCGGGGCCCTCTTACCTTTGAAGATCCCGGAGCGTCGGGGACTCATCTGTCTAGGACTTTATTACGGACCTCCCGCCGTCTTCGGGTAAAACAGTCATACTGTTGAAAGTGGACAGGTTCAGCAAGAGGCTCATTTTATCGCTCTTTCCTGCTCTTCCTAATGCTAAAACTCTGGCGCAGGTGTTCATTGGGGAGATTGTGAGGCTTCACGGGTACCCTCCGATGTGGTGGTCGGATTCGGGGGTCTCATTTGTGTCCAAATTCTGGAAGGCATTTTGTAAACGGCGGGGATGCATTGTCGTTTTCATGGGCTTTTCATCCTCAGACCAAGGGTCAGACGGAACGTCTGAACCAGAGCTTGGAGACATATCTCCGGTGTTTGTGTCAAGAAACCAGGAGGACTGGGCTTCTTCTTACCTCGGGCAGAGTTTGCTCTTAACAATAGAGGGAGCGAGTCCACTGGTAAGTCCCTTTTTTTGGGGGCATATGGTTATTCACCCCCAGTTTTGTACTTTCAGTAGGGGGGGCTCTTCGGGGGTTCCTGAGGAAGAACGATTTTTCGTCATCACTTGCTTCAGTGTGGAGAGGAGTCTGAACAATCTTAGTACTATGGGGAACCGATACAAACGTATGGCTGACAGGAGGAGAGTGTCTGGTCCGGACCTATGTTGAACGATCGGTATGGTTGTCTACCAAAAATAAAACTCAAGGTTCCCTCTTGGAAACAGGTCCCAGGTTCATCGGGCCATACAGGATCAGTTCTATAATTAATCCGGTGGCATTCCGTCTTGACCTCCCCCCTACGTTTAAAATTCACAACGTGTTCCACAATCTTTGCTTAAGAGTATGTGGCTCCGTGATACCGTCACCTTTACCTCCTCCTCCTGTGGTGGTCAATGGTAACTTGAAGTTTCAGGTGTCGAAAATCATCGATTCACGTCTTAACCCCGGTCCCTTCAGTACCTGGTTCATTGGAGGGGTATGGTCCGAGGAGAGGACTGGGTTTCTGCGTCGATATTAACGCAGACCGATTAATTCGGGGCCCTTTCCCCACGACTCACCGGGATAAACCTGGGTCTGAGGGTCCAGAGGCCCCTCTAGAAGGGGGCGTACTGTCACGGTGTGTCACCACGAAGATCGCGCGATTACACAATCTGACTTCGCGCAGCTGAGTTTTTGGTGCTTGGTGTTTTTTTGGCAGTGAGGGAGTTAATTCTTTCTCTCTCTGTGCTAGACGAGGTCCCGGCCTCGCCCAGCTGCAGTTTTCTGCAGTAATGAATTCCTTCAAATACCTGCCAGTCTGCTAGGAATGTGGGCGGTGAAAGCATTCATGCAGACCAGCAGAGCGGATCGTGGTATTGAGAAGTCTGAAGTGAAGAGTACCTGTTGTGGTCTTTTTTTCCCCTCCTCGCTTTAATCATTTATCTCCGTACCCGTTGGTGTTCCCTCTGTTTTTGTGGTGTGAGTTTTGTATGCAAGGTGGATATTAGTTTACCCCTTGTACTGTCTCGTTCGTCTATACTGTGTTGAGGCATATACCTTCCAGTCCCCTGTGTTGTGATCGGGGTCCTTCTCAGGACTAGATACTGAAGGTCAGGGATTTGCAGGAGATAGGGTTACGCTGGTGGCCTGGACCTCTGTACCATCAACAGTACCTCCAGGTAGAGGGATTAGTCAGGACCCCAGCTTAGGGTCAGCATAGACCCCGACCTCCTTAATGCAGTAACAGCGTGACAACGCCATGTCGTATTTGGAGGGCTCCTGTTGTGCCTAAACAATAGAAACTCCCACGAATGAACCTATTTTGGAAACTAGACCCCAAGGAACTTCTCTAGATGTGTGATGAACGCTTTGCACCCCCAAGTGCTTCACAAAAGTTTATAACGTAGAGCCGTGAAAATAGATAAATCGCAATTTTCCACAAAAATCATATTTCAGCCCCAAATTTTTCATTTTCACAAGGGTAACAGAAATCGGATTCCAGAAGTTGTTGTGCAATTTCTCCTGAGTAAGTGGATATCCCATATGTGAGAGGAAACTACTGTTTGGGCGCAGGTCGGGGTCAGAAGTGAAGAAATGACGTTTTGGAATGCAGACTTTGATGGAATGGTCTGTGAGCGTCATTTTTGCGTTTGCAGAGCCCCTGATGAGCCTAAAACAGTGGAAACCTCCCACAAGTGACCCCATTTTGGAAACTAGAGCACCCAAGAAATTTATCTAGATGTGGGTGACACCTTGAACCTTCAGGTGTCTCACAGAAAATTATAACATTAAGTTGTAGAAAATAAAAAATAATCAAAATTTTTTCCACAAAAATGTTATTTTAGCCAAAAAAATTTCACAAAGTTAATCGGAAAAAAATGGACCTCAAAATTGTTGTGCAATTGCTTCTGAGTATGCAGATACCCCTTATATTAGAGAAAACACTGTTTTGGGTGCATGTCGGGGCTCAGAACGGAAGGAGTGATGTTTTGGAATACAGTCTTTGATGAAGGTCGCTGGGTCATGTCGCGTTTGCAAAGCTCCTGATGCGCTTAAGCAGTGGAAATGCTACAAGTGACCCCAATTTTGAACTGATCTACTGTTTCCTGGTATGTGAATTTTAAAATTTATTAGCATTCTTAAGTTGTCTAGAGTGCCTCAGGTTGGTATACGTGAGAAGTGTAGAGTTCGTCAGGTTGACATACGTGAGTTGTGTAGTGTTCGTCAGGTTAGCATACGTGAGTTGTGCAGTGTTCGTCAGGTTGGCATACATGAGTAGCATAGAGTTCGTCAGGTTGGCATATGTGAGTTGTGTAGTGTTCGTCAGATTAGCATACGTGAGTTCTGCAGTGTTCGTCAGGTTGGCATACGTGAGTAGCGTAGAGTTCGTCAGGTTGGCATAAGTGAGTTGTGTAATGTTCGTATAGGTTGGAATACATGAATTGTGTCAGTCAGAAATGAATTTAGTAGTCCATGGATGTGTGGTACAGTCTGAAGCATTCTTTCATACACAGACCAGGTTTGTTGGGGCAGATGTCGCATTGATGTCCTTGCGTATCCCCGTTCTGTAACACATCTATTGCAACCTTTTTTTTGCACTTTGAGGACCTGCCCAGGGAAATGTCCTGGTGTGATAAGAGCTCCTTCTGTTCCGGACGTACTGGAACCTTCCTGACCTCCAAAGATTAGGGCTTTGACCACTACCTCCTGGAACTGGAGGTATGACATACCGGTCTGGCCTGCACATTGTGTTAGCACTAAAGCGTTGTACATTGCTGTCTGTATGATGTGCACAGCCAGCTTCTTGTACCAACACCTTGACCTTTCTCATGGCACTAAATTGCTGGAGGATGTGATCAGCGAAATCAACTCCGCCCATGTTCCTGTTGTACCCAGTACACAGTCCGGTCTGCAGACCTGTGTAGAGGTACTTGTACAGTGCTGGGGGTGCTGCCATCATCATGGATGGTGGTCAAGTACAGGACATCCCTCTTGTCCTTGAACTTGATCACCAGCATGTTGTTGCTACATTGTGCTCTGCTTTCACCTTTTCTGAGAAGTTGCCCTATTAGCGTCTTAGGGAGGCCTCTCTGATTTTTGTGGCTGCAGACTGCGGTAGCTTGTGCAGAGAGGGACTTGAACAGTGGGATGCTGGTGTAAAGGTTATCTACATAGAGGTGATAATCTTGATCCAGCAGAGGGTGCACCAAATCCCACACAATTTTCCCACTCACTCCAAGTATGGGGGGGGCATTCAGGGGGTTCAATTCGGGAACCCTTTTATTCATAAACCCTAAACTTGTGGGTGTACCCTGAGGTACTCTCGCACAGTTTGAACAGCTTAATTCTGTACTTGTTCGCGCCAGGTATTGCCGGAATTTGTGCCTTCTCTTGAAATGGATTAGGGACTCATCCACGCAGATGTCCCTTTGGGGCACGTACACCACAGCAAAACCTGTTGCTGAAGTGCTTAATGACCGCCAAACTCTGAAAAGATGGTCAAAGTTGGGGTCCCCTTGGGGAGGACACCGTGCATTAACATCATAATGCAATAATTTTTGGATGGCCTCAAAGAGTTTACGGATCATGGCTATTCAGAACACTGGAGTTTTCTAAAAACATCAACAGTCTAATATTGTCAAAGTTCTGGCTTTCAGTAGCCCTATTTGAAGAGCCAGACCCCAAAATGTCATAATTTCTACTATGTCTAAAGGAGTCCAGTTAGAAAATGATGATGGGCTGTTTTGTGACAAAAATTGTTGGGTGTACAGATTTTTTGGTCCACCATGAGATTTACAAAATCCTCAGAGAAAAATACTTTGAAAACTTCTATTTCTGTGAGGCAGTGGTGTCAAATTTGATTCCTGATTGAACCACAAAATGGCTCGTAAATCTTCGGGGGGTGAGATCCATACAGGATCAGAAACGGTGGACGGTAGTTCAGTTTCTGTCCTGGGGCGTCTACTTGGCAGTTCAGTATGACTGAGGGAGAGGATGATGATGAGGTCGATGAAAAAATAAAGAAAGGTGGGATACTCTCCCTCATTGTCAATGTCGGAGGCAAGGAAAGCATATGCCTCTGTGGCGCCCCTGAGGCTCAGTCGCCACAGAGGTATTGCACCTCACCCAGAGGTGTGATACCCCATCCTCAGGTAAGGAGGGAGCAACCACCTAGGACTCTAACACCTGCACCCAGCACACACTAGAACAGCTGGGCACCCTGGACGGACCCTTCGGGAGGATGGTCTCATCCCAGGCTGAGATAGGAAAGGGTGTATGGGTGGGTGGAGTAGTTAGCAAGGAGGAGCGAAGCTTGAGGAAGCAGTAGGCAGGATTAGAGAGTCCTGTGGAGGAAGAGGAAGGAGAAGGACGTGTGTTGAGCAGCTCCCAGTGAGGGGACGCTGTATTGGGAAGAGAAGGAGTCTGGATAGAGACTCAGAGGGACTAGAAGCCAGGAAGGGCTTAGTCCTAGAGAAGTGGGAAGAAGGAAGCAAGCGAGAAAGAAAGATAAGCTTCTGGAGAGAGAGAGAGGAAGAAGTCCTAGGGATACGGAGAGAGCAGAAGCCATTCGTTGGTGAAGGTGCTGTAGGATAGAAAGAGTGGAAAATCAGCACAGGGAGACAGCCAGAGAAAGAGACACAAACATCTAGAACGGAGTCCTGGAAAGGTGAATCCCAATCTACCTGGGGGTTTGCTGAGCCCTCACCTGGAGGACACAGTACCAAGCGGGCATCTGTATTGTACACATCAGAACTGTGAGTAAAGCTTTGGAAACTGCAACTCGCTGACTGTTTCTCAGTTTCTTCCTGCGTCACCCATTGCACTCAGCTACATCTCCCACCACCATTACTACCTTTCACTACATCTACCTGCCCTGGGATCCCATAGTCTCACCTGTGGGAGACTGTACCAACTCTGCTGCATCTCACCATCTATCCCAGAGGATCTACACCGCAGCGCTGGCCGCCATTGACCAGATACCACAGGTGGCGTCACGAATACCTATACTACAAACTCTAAACATCTCCTGTAAATAATTCCCCTTTTATTGGACGCCCAGGGCCACGGACCGGGTCACTGCCGCTGTGACACATCCCCTCAATACACCGACCCGTTACCGAGTATCCCACTGCCCTGTCGGGCGATCCATTTTTGGCGTCCCCGAACAGGATTACGAAGCCCGGTATCGCCGGATCCTGTGTGCTTACTTTGAACTGTATTTTGTGCAAAGAGAACTGTTGAAAGCGCTTGAAACTTTAGTAGAGATAGTGAGAAGCTATCGCCATATTTGCACCACGAGGCATGCAAGGAGAAGAAGGGCGTATCGTCGTGGGCGGGAACCCACAAAGTGGCGCGGAAGATATGACCGCCCTGTCTAAATGTTACTGCACAATAAGATCATGTCCATCAGCGAGAGAGATCCGCCTCCTGATCCCCATCGGCGGGAAAAAGAAGAAGGTCCACCCCCAGAAGAAAAGGCGGGATCTCCTGTATGCAGCCACACTAAGAGAGTTACGCAAGATGGCGGCTGCAGGAGACCAGGTGAGCGAAGGAGCTGGAGCCAGCTTCTTCCCCAACATGGAGGAGGAAATTCCCCTGGCCGCGGAAGAAATACTGTCGGGAGAGGAGGCCGAAGAGGCGACTGAGAGATCTGAGGAGGCTGAAGCAGGAGAGCGGTCCTGGCGGAGGGACTTGCTCAGGCCGCGCCAGCCGCTGGAGCTGCCGCGGCCCTTGAAGCGCTCTCCCACCCCGGACCGGAAGATGGAAGTCACCTCCGGTCCCGGCACTGACAGCGAGGTCGCAGGCCCGGCTTCAGCGGAAGAGGCCCCAGGCCTCGCCACCACCTGCAAGGCGGAGGACCCAGCCCCAGCAGAGGAGAAAGAGTCCCTGGTAGGCCTACCCCACCGATCCGCGATCCCCGCCGACCACCAGGAGTCGTGGAGTGGGATAGACCCTGCGGTCTGGAGGACCCCTTCAGGACAGTGATGCAGCCGCTCCCACCGGAGGTGCCGGTGCACGCGCCCTGTATGGTGTATTACTGTACCCGCCGGGGCCCTGACTTGATGGGGTTCCACGAGCGCCCAGACCAGGCCGGAGAAATCGAGGTCCTGGATTGGGCCGCCTACGACCGGCAGCTGGCTGAAGAGTGGGCGCAGCGGCAACAGGAGGAACAGGCCTATAAGGAGGCGCAACATCAGAAGGACATGGCCGACAAACAGCGGGCCAGGCAGGCCGCAGGTACGGGGTGGGAACCGTTGCGGAAAGGTGGGGTCCTAGAATTCCATCTTAAGGGAGGATGGGTTTTATAAAGGAACGAAAGCTCCTCTCTGAGGTCTTTGTAAATCGCCGGGACGTGGAATCTCATCTGCGGGAGGGGCACCCGGATCGGGATCTATACCCGGGTGATCTAGTCACTTACTCCAGGCACTGGGATATGAAAGGGTGGTATGCCCTTAATGTCCACCATTGCAACCCCACCACTGCTGAGCAGGGAGCTGCCAGCAGGAACCCGCCACAGCCAGTCAAAATCCACCAAGCTGAAGCCCCACCTCCCTCCTCCACCAGTGTAAGGAGAAGACCAGGTACCATGGAATGTGGTACCCAGATTGAAATTGCAGGACACAATCTGATAGTCTGCATCCCCAAGAGACACCAAGTGTCTATTGCTCCCAATGTGCGTGATATTCCAGCACTTCCCGTGGAATGTCAGGTGGTACCCGGTACCCCTGCAAGGCAATAAAGAATTACCAAAGTTTTAATTATGTCCTGAACAAGACAGTTGAACCGGACGGGTTGTTGCCCATTGGCTCATTCAATCAAGATTTCACAAGTTTTATTGTTCAGTAAAAACATTGTGGCCATGAACTATGCTGGCTCAAGTGTTCGTTGTATATAGTTTGCACCTTTTTAGGTGCTCTTTCTTATTTTTACCTAAAGCCACTAGGGTGCGCTGACACCCTATTCTACCTCTAACCACAGAAGAAAAACCCGTTTGGCGTGGCCAAAAAAGTGGTCCACAGCGGAGACCAGTTGTTGCTTTGAAGCCCGCCCAAGGCCTCTGTTGGGGGTTTGTTGTTAACGGGTCCCCCATGTTGCACTTAAGAAAGAAAAGTCTGACTGCACTTGAATGAAGA
This sequence comes from Oophaga sylvatica, assembly GCA_033576555.1. Taxonomy (NCBI): domain Eukaryota; kingdom Metazoa; phylum Chordata; class Amphibia; order Anura; family Dendrobatidae; genus Oophaga; species Oophaga sylvatica. The sequence continues at coordinate 489,355,961 of JARQOD010000003.1, forward strand.
TGTTTTATTGCACAAGATAAAATGTTTTATTGCACTTGAATCTTTTGCCTCTTTTATGATAGTTGTGTATGAATAAAAGTGTTACTATATTTGTATAATAGGTTTATAGTAAATTAAGAAGTGTTTCATGCTGAAGACTTGTTTTATATTGAAGAAGTTATGAAGAGTACTACTAGATAATGGTAGACTAGTTTTGATACTACTTAATGTAAATATGTACAGATAGAGAAAAATTGAAGCACTTTTGTAGACAGGGACAGAGAGGTCCTGTTCTGTAGCGAACCACCTAGCAACGGTTGCTACGTAGAAACACCCCGGATGGGGTTTGCACTAGGAAGAAACCTAATTGTAAATATTGTAGAGTTTTTATACTTTTGTAGCAAAAAGAATTGTGCTCTATCTTGGTAATGAACCTGAGCACTGGCGGTTGCTACCAAGATCACCTTTTCACCAGGTTACTGTTGTTATGCAACGTTCAAGAAGTACCTCCCATCCTGGGAAGTTGAGTTTGAGATTATGTTGATAATGCGCATTATATAAAATTTTGTATGTTTTCAGCGACATCTGTTTTGCTTTATTCCAGCCCGCGGACGTGCTGTGTTTAACAGGGGGGAATGTGGCGCCCCTGAGGGCTCAGTCGCCACAGAAGTATTGCACCTCACCCAGAGGTGTGATACCCCATCATCAGGTAAGGAGGGAACCAAACACACACTAGAACAGCTGGGCACCCTGGACGGACCCTTCGGGTGTTATGATCTGCTACAAGCACTAAGGAAAGGTGGGAATTCTGTCCCTACAATAGGACTGAGCTGGATCCCTACGATGTAACGGGGGACCTGATCCTGCGACCAGACCCGCTAAAGTCCTCAGCTAGTCTGAACGAAGACCTATAGTTGCGAGGGAGGAATCCCTACAAGATCTAGGGACTGGGTGAAAAGATGGACACCTCCTAACAGAAAGTGTAGCAGGGAATATAAAACAGAAAACAAATACTAAGAGATCCTAAGATCAAGCAAAACTGACAGAGTAAGGCACCTAAGCACCTGGCTAGCTTAAGAGTAGATAATACAATGAAGTCCAGCAAAGCCAGAAGGGCGGAGCCAGACTAAATAGGGAAAAAAGGTCATGTGACAGCAAACTGAAACAAAATCTAACAAGAGGGTTCTAACAGTACCCTCCCTTCTAAGAGGATCCTCCGGATCCCCTAGGACTTAGGCTTATCCGGAAACCTCTTGTAAAACGCTCTGACAAGTCTAGACGCAGAAACATCATCCGCCCTCACCCATGAGTTATCCTCGGGTCCATAACCCTTCCAAGCGACGAGGTACTGCAAACTCCCTCTAACACTTTTGTATGCCCGGTCATAGCATGACGGATATGGAATTACTTGTATTAAAATCTAACTTCAAATCTGAGAAGGATAGAAAAGTCTGGGAATATAAACTTATGATGACCTTTGACACTCTTAGTGCTGGGATGAATATATCCCAGAGTTTTATGTCTTTCTACAACAATTAAGGAATCTGCTTCCCTGACCTTTTAGGGTCATCACAGCACAATACCAGACCCCAATCAGAGGGTAATAAAACTTTCACTCCTTATCTATGAACTAGTCATATTTATGTTCATCCCTCTGCCATAATGACAGTTCTGCTTCACGTCACTTGTCTTACCTATTGCATTATTCCTGTGTCCTTTGTGTATATAAATATGTGATTCTTCAGCTTTTGTTTTAGTCTTTGCCTGATGAAGAGACCTGCGTAGTCTCGAAAGCTTGCAATTTGTTACCATCTTTTCAGTTAGCCATTAAAAGGTATCAACCACTGAGGCTCTCAAGTCTAAATATTTTTCTATCTACTGGCTAACACGGTACGAAGATACACATCTTTCCTATATCAAAATGGAGGATACCAGAATGTACCGCATCTTTATGGAACTGAAACCACTTCTGAAGAAACGTGCACAAATGGACAGCGACATTTTTTTCTTATCTAAATGCAAAAAGGAGAATCTAATTCCCAAAGGACTCTGGATTACAAACCCAATTCTTCACACCTACAATACCCATTATGCACAAAACCTTTGTCACAGGACTTCTGAAAGACTAAGGAACCATCTTTTGCATGTCTGCTACAGCATAAGGAGTAAAGTCCAAGGACAATTTGAAACTCTGAGGAAAACACTTACAGAAAGCACAGAGCAAAAATTACAACAATACTATAACAAACTACGGACCTTTCTGATTCAAAACAAGGAAAAGAAACTACACAGATTGCGCCTCCATTCGGACTCTATACAAACAGATACAAAACAAAACCAAAACCTGACAACTCTGACAACCACTCCATTCCAGACACAAAAGCATCTAACTGTGTCATCAATCTCTCAGATTACAAACCCAACAAAGTGGAGCTTGCCGTGCTTTCTAGAGGACTCTCATTTTGTCCTACTAAGGCCCTGGATAAAACCGAACTCTGCAGTGATATGGAACATTTTTTCAGGAGACTGCGCCTGAGGGAATACTTCAATGATACAGAAGATTCAGAAAACACTCGGACTGAAGGAAGAGGGATCCCAACAACCAAGAAGAGGTCAGACTGGACACCTCCACCTGGACGTAACCCTCATTTGGATAAATATATAGACTCATTCAGACATTTGATAAAATCCACCATCATAGCCACCAACAAGAGACAAGCCTCCAACATCAGTGCCCAGGAGAGAAAGGCCATATAGTCTCTGAAAACCAACAAAGAAATCATCATTAAACCTGCTGACAAGGGAGGTGCAATAGTCATGATGAACACATCAGACTATATGAAGGAAGCAAACAGACAACTTACGGACACACGCTACTACAGAAAACTGGAGTCGGACCCTACACAGGACTATTACAAGGAACTAAGCAAGTTGGTATCTTGTCTGTCTGACAAATCCATAAGAGCTGATGACCTGATACCAGAAAGTCCAAGAACAGGACATTCTACATGCTTCCCAAAATCCACAAAGCCGGAAATCCAGGGAGGCCGATTATTTCATGTGTGGACACCCTTACTGAGCAAGTATCTGGATGGGTAGAGGGTGTTCTTAAACCCCTGGTAAAGGATACACCCAGCTACATTCAGGACACAACTGACCTACTGAATAAACTAGCAGCAATAGGTTCTCTACCAGAAGGAACCATCCTGGCCACCATGGATGTGGAATCTTTGTACTCTAATATCCCACACCAGGATGGATTAAATGCCTGCAAAGTCTTCATGGGAAACACCGGGAATGATGCTGATTCTGTGGTGAAACTCACAAAATTCATCCTCACCCACAATTACTTTGAATTTGACAACAAGATCTATCATCAGGAGACTGGCACAGCTATGGGAAGTAAAATGGCTCCACAGTATGCAAATCTTTTCATGGCCAAGCTTGAAAGCGAATTTTTGTCCTCATGCCCCATCAGGCCTCGGGCCTACTACCGCTACATTGATGACATTTTAATCATCTGGACGGAGTCTGAACAACAGCTAAAGACGTTCCATGAACAGTTCAATCAATTTCATCCCACCATCAACTTAACACTTAACTACTCCAGCACTGAAATTAACTTTTTAGACACCACCATTAAGCTAAAGAACAATGAAATAGAGACATCCCTGTATCAGAAGCCAATCGACCGTCCAACATATCTTAAATGGGACAGTTTCCATCCAAAACACATAAAAAACTCTATTGTCTACAGCCAAGCCATCAGATACAATCGTATATGTTCCAACCCCATGGATAGAGATGAACACCTTGGTCGCCTCAGAAAGACTTTTTGAACCAGGGCTACCATCCAAGAACAATTGAAAACCAAATTACAAGAGCCACCAGAATATCAAGGAATCACCTGCTACATTACAAAGCTAAAGAAGAAAATAACCGGGTGCCTCTAGTGGTCACCTACAATCCAAGTCTGGAGATGCTAAGGGGAGCTGCACGGAAACTACAACCTTTACTACAAAAAGATGCCCGATTACAATCCATATTTCCAGACCCCCCACTACTATGTTTTAGGCAGCCCCCAAATCTAAGAAGCATCATTGTCAGAAGCTCCCTGTCCTCCCCAACAGCTGCAGGTACCTTCCCTTGCAAACAAAAGAAATGCAAAACCTGTGCATCTATAATGACCACGGACAGGATAAAGATCCCCAACTCCCATCAGGACTACAAGATACCAGGTACTTTCAGCTGCATCACATCTAATGTGGTGTACCTAATTATATGTACTAAATGTCCAACTGGGGTCTGTATGTGGGGGAGACCGGGCAAAAACTGAGAACAAGGATGAATTCTCATCGCCACACAATAAGAGAAAAAAGAATGGATTTACCTGTGGCAAAACACTTTTGTATGCCCGGTCATAGCATGACGGATATGGAATTACTTGTATTAAAATCTAACTTCAAATCTGAGAAGGATAGAAAAGTCTGGGAATATAAACTTATGATGACCTTTGACACTCTTAGTGCTGGGATGAATATATCCCAGAGTTTTATGTCTTTCTACAACAATTAAGGAATCTGCTTCCCTGACCTTTTAGGGTCATCACAACACAATACCAGACCCCAATCAGAGGGTAATAAAACTTTCACTCCTTATCTATGAACTAGTCATATTTATGTTCATCCCTCTGCCATAATGACAGTTCTGCTTCACGTCACTTGTCTTACCTATTGCATTATTCCTGTGTCCTTTGTGTATATAAATATGTGATTCTTCAGCTTTTGTTTTAGTCTTTGCCTGATGAAGAGACCTGCGTAGTCTCGAAAGCTTGCAATTTGTTACCATCTTTTCAGTTAGCCATTAAAAGGTATCAACCACTGAGGATTCTCAAGTCTAAATATTTTTCTATACCGTCTAGAATTTAGGATGCGGGAAATCTCATATTGCCCGTCCTCCACCACCAGGGGAACAGTGGCCGAGACGTCTCCATCTGAGACCTCAGCTTTTTTCAAGAGAGAAACATGAAACACCGGATTAATCTTCCAGGAGGTAGGAAGCTCCAACTTAACAGCAGATTGGTTAATAACCTGAAGCACCTTAAAGGGCCCTACAAACTTGGGACCCAATTTCTTAGACGGAATCCTCAAGCACAGATTCTTAGAGGACAACCAAACCATGTCACCAATAGCAAACAAAACCTCTTGTCGTTTTCTATCAAAATACACTTTGGATCTTTTGTTAGCCTCCTGAAGATTACCACGTACATCAGTCCAAACTCTCTCCAAAACACCAGAAAAATTCTCCTCTTCAGGTACAGCCGATCCCAACTTGGAAAATGACCCAAAAGACGGATGTCTCCCAGTACAACAAAAAAAAGGCGAACAACCAGCAGAAGCGGATGTATGATTGTTAAGAGCAAACTCAGCAAGTGGCAGAAACTCAGACCACCCCTCTTGATTATCAGTCACAAAACAACGCAAGAACTGCTCAACATCCTGGTTTTTCCTTTCTGTCTGGCCATTAGACTCAGGATGATATCCGGATGAAAACGACAAATGAACTCCAAACCTGTCACAAAAGGCGCGCCAAAAACGAGCCACAAACTGAGGTCCCCTATCAGAAACAATGTCAGTAGGAACACCATGTAGTCTGACTATTTCCTTGACAAAGGCCTTAGCGAGAGTCTTAGCGCAGGGCAGTTTGATGAAAGGAACCAAGTGACACATCTTGCTAAAACGGTCCACGACCACCCAGATGACAGTGAAACCCTCAGAGGGGGGAAGGTCAGTAATAAAGTCCATAGCCAAATGTGTCCAAGGTGCACTAGGGACCTCCAAAGGGCAAAGCAACCCCGCAGCAGGAGAATGAGAAGACTTAGATCTAGCACACACAGTGCATTGGCGCACCCACTTAATGACTTCCTTCTGCCATCCTGGCCACCAAAAACTGCGACCCACAAGTCTCTTGGTCTCAGAGATTCCAGGATGACCTGCCAACCGAGAGTCATGACATTCATCAAACAAATCTCTCCTCAGGGTACCAGGCACAAACAACCTCCCATGCGGCGTGTTAGATGGGGCATTCTCCTGTGCTTTAAGAATCTCATCTTCCAACACGGAGTCCAAAACAGCAATAACAACCCCCTCTTGCAAGATGTTTTCCTCCTCCTCCTCAGTACCCACCATAGGAGAAAAGCTGCGAGACAAAGCATCAGCTTTAACATTTTTAGTACCTGGGATGTAAGTAACGGTAAAATTAAACCGTGAGAAAAACAGTGCCCACCTAGCCTGACGGGCATTCAAGCGTTTGGCAGAATCAAGGTAGATCAGATTTTTATGATCGGTGAAGACTTGAACGGGAAATTCCGCTCCCTCCAAAAAATGACGCCAGTGTTCAAATGCGAGTTTAATTGCCAACAATTCCCGATTACCGATATCATAATTTAGTTCAGACTCAGAAAATTTTTTTGAAAAAAAAGCACAGGGATGTACTCCATCCGTCTTTGCCTGAGACAACACGCGCGCCGACCCCCACAGAAGAAGCATCAACCTCAACCAAAAATGGTTTAGTCACATCAGGCTGCGTAAGGATGGGAGCAGAGCTGAACCTCTCCTTTAGCAACACAAAAGCCTCAATGGCCTCAGTAGTCCACTGAACCGCATCAGCACCTTTCCTGGTGAGATCGGTCAGAGGTTTGGCAATCACAGAAAAATTTTTTATGAATTTTCTATAATAATTGGCGAACCCCAAAAACCTCTGTATTGATTTCACACCAATAGGTCTAGGCCAATCCTGCACAGCTTGCACTTTCACCGGGTCCATCTCAAAACCTTCACTGGAGACAATGTAGCCCAAAAAACTAAGTCTCTGTACAGCGAACTCACATTTTTCTAGTTTGGCAAAAAGTGAATTATCACTCAGTAACTGTAATACTTCACGCACACTCCTCCAATGAGACTCCAAATCCAGTGAATAAATCAAAATGTCATCCAAATACACAACCACACTTCTGCCGATCAAAGGTCTAAGGATGTCATTAATAAGATTCTGAAAAAATGCCGGAGCACTGGAAAGTCCAAAGGGCATGACCAGATTCTCAAAATGACCCAGTGGAGTGTTAAACACATCCCCCTCCTTCATGCGCAACAAATTGTATGCCCCTCGAAGATCAATTTTCGAGAACCACTTGGCCCCCACTAACTGATTAAACAAATCAGGAATCAATGGCAGTGGGTAAGGATTGCGTACAGTAATCTTATTAATTTCACGAAAGTCTAGACAAGGCCGTAAACCGCCGTCCTTTTTTTTAACAAAAAAAAATCCAACCGCCACAGGAGATTTAGAAGGCCTAATGTGACCGGCGGCCAAGCTTGTCTGTATGTATTCCTCCAAAGCCTTTCTCTCAGGAATAGTCAAATTAAATAAACGACTTTTAGGAAGAGTCGCTCCAGGGACAAATTCAATTGCACAATCATAATCTCTATGAGGAGGCAATACCTGCGATTCTTTATCAGAAAAAACTTTCCAAAAATCCTGAATAGGTACAGGTAACTCCCCCTTAACTACAGCAGCAATACGCCCGTTACAACACTTGTCATAACACTTAGGACTCCAGGACTTAATTTCATTGGTAGACCAATCCAGTACCGGATTGTGCAATTTTAACCAGGGTAACCCCAAAATCACCGGAGAAGGTAAATTATTCAAAACTACCAAATCCAAATTCTCTTGATGAACACCATTAATAGTAAGAGGAAATTCACAGATATGGTGAGTAACATTTTTCAAGTGAGAACCATCCACAGACACCACATTAATAGGAGAAGATAGAAGTTTGGGTTTTAATTTTAGTTTTTCCAAAAATTTCCCATCAATCACATTGAGAGTTGAACCACAATCCACAAATACCCGAAACTCCATTAATTCCTCCTCAACAGCAGTGGTAGCAGAAAGAAAGACACCTTTATTGTTTAAACAAGCTATGCGGGCAAAACTGACCTCATTTTTTTTTCTCTCTTTATTCATTCGAAGCGCACAGTTCTTAATGAAATGCTCAGATTTACCACAGTAGAAACACAAACCTTGAGCAAATCTGCGTTCTTTTTCTCGAGAGTGAGGTGTCATTGCTCCAATTTCCATCGGCTCTGCAATGTCAGTACATTCCTTCTCCAAACTTGGAGCTGACAAGGCAGATTTACTCTCATTAACCCTTGCACGCAGTCTCCTATCCACCCGTATGGCTAATTGCATAGCCTCTTGCAAGTTACCAGGTATGGGATAAGCAATCAGCAAATCTTTAACCCTTTCACTTAACCCTGCAAGAAATAAACTTTTCAAAGCTGAATCGTTCCAGCCCACCTGAGCGGACCACCTTCGGAAGTGAGTACAATATTTTTCCACATTACCTGATCCCTGCTCAAATGTCTCAATTCTGTCTCAGCTGATGAAACACGATCCGGATCATCATACAATAACCCCAAAGCAGAAAAAAAACTATCCACTGATCTAAAGCATGGATCACTAGGCTGCAGAGAAAAGGCCCAGTCTTGAGGTTCTTTGCGCAAAAGTGACATTATGAAGCCTATGCGCTGTGATTCATCACCAGAGGATCTGGGTCTCAAACGGAAATACAACAAGCAAGCATTTTTAAAAGAAAAAAAATCTTGTTGTTCACCAAAAAATAAAACAGGCAAACGTACCTTTGGCTCCACGAAATCAGCTCCAGGACAACTACTCACGTGTTGCTGGATTTCAGCCACCTCCAGAGAGAGTCGCTGCAGGTGTTGAGCCAAATCCTGAACCGACACCATAATAGAAACTGAAAATCTTTCCTTAGAGATTTTTTTTTTTTTCTTTGGGCTGGACTTACTGTTATGATCTGCTACAAGCACTAAGGAAAGGTGGGAATTCTGTCCCTACAATAGGACTGAGCTGGATCCCTACGATGTAACGGGGACCTGATCCTGCGACCAGACCCGCTAAAGTCCTCAGCTAGTCTGAGCGAAGATCTATAGTTGCGAGGGAGGAATCCCTACAAGATCTAGGGACTGGGTGAAAAGATGGACACCTCCTAACAGAAAGTGTAGCAGGGAATATAAAACAGAAAACAAATACTAAGAGATCCTAAGATCAAGCAAAACTGACAGAGTAAGGCACCTAAGCACCTGGCTAGCTTAAGAGTAGATAATACAATGAAGTCCAGCAAAGCCAGAAGGTCGGAGCCAGACTAAATAGGGAAAAAAGGTCATGTGACAGCAAACTGAAACAAAATCTAACAAGAGGGTTCTAACATCGGGAGGATGGTCTCATCCCAGGCTGAGATAGGAAAGGGTGTATGGGTGGGTGGAGTAGATAGCAAGGAGGAGTGAAGCTTGAGGAAGCAGTAGGCAGGATTAGAGAGTCCTGTGGAGGAAGAGGAAGGAGAAGGATGTGTGTTGAGCAGCTCCCAGTGAGGGGACGCTGTATTGGGAAGAGAAGGAGTCTGGATAGAGACTCAGAGGGACTAGAAGCCAGGAAGGGCTTAGTCCTAGAGAAGTGGGAAGAAGGAAGCAAGCGAGAAAGAAAGATAAGCTTCTGGAGAGAGAGAGAGGAAGAAGTCCTAGGATACGGAGAGAGCAGAAGCCATTCGTTGGTCCCGGTCTGTTGGCAGAGGGACTTGGTCGCAAGAGGGAACTCGACCCCTAGACTAGTGGGAGAACTTCATGATTCATCTAGCAAGTCAACTGCTGTGATGCCCTCAGGGATCACAGTCATCAACCACCATTAACTTCTCCGAGAGGCAGCTATATAGAATCAAGAGGAACGTAGAAATAAGTCGTTGTCCTAGAGGATTCGCAGCCGCTGATCTGAGACACTGTTGGTGAAGGTGCTGTAGTATAGAAAGAGTGGAAAATCAGCACAGGGAGACGGCCAGAGAAAGAGACACAAACATCAAGAACGGAGTCCTGGAAAGGTGAATCCCAATCTACCTGGGGTTTGCTGAGCCCCTCACCTGGAGGACACAGTACCAAGCGGGCATCTGTATTGTACACATCAGAACTGTGAGTAAAGCTTTGGAATCTGCAACTCGCTGACTGTTTCTCAGTTTCTTCCTGCATCACCCATTGCACTCAGCTACATCTCCCAGCACCATTACTACCTTTGACTACATCTACCTGCCCTGGAATCCCATAGTCTCACCTGTGGGAGACTGTACCAACTCTGCTGCATCTCACCATCTATCTCAGAGGATCTACACCGCAGCGCTGGTTGCCATTGACCAGATACCACAGGTGGCGTCACGAATACCTATACTACAAACTCTAAACATGCCCTGTAAATAATTCCCCTTTTATTGGACGCCCAGGGCCACGGACTGGGTCACTGCCGCTGTGACACATCCCCTCAATACACCGGCCCGGTACCGAGTATCCCACTGCCCTGGCGAGCGATCCACCTCCTCCACTGAATACCGGGTTTGGGACAAGCAGGACATTTTTTTACATATGTGATTTTTGTGTGAGTACCAAACTTTATTCGTGTGTGAGTGTGTGTGACTGCACTTTATTCGTGTGTGAGTGTGTGTGAGTGCTTGATGTAAACTTTATCTTTTTTCTAAATAAAAAAAAAGCAGCAACCTGAGGCCAGTCAGTGATGTGTGTAGGATGGACACACGGATGTGGTGCAAAGTGGAGGAGGGGGAAAAATAATCAGTGGAAAAAAAGTTGTGGAAAACAGTGAGCATGAGTGCGGACAAGTGATTTGAGTTGCTGATCAATGCTCGGCGGCTGCTGGATGCATGCACGGAGGTGGTGCAAAGGTGAGGAGGGGGAATGGACAGGGACAAAAAAAAGTCCTTGCCAAAAATGAGCGCTGGTGCTAATCATTGGTGTACATCTGATCAGCAGCTTGGTGGCTGCAGGACGCATACATGGAATGGTGCAAAAAGAGGAGGAGGAAATAGTCAGTGAAAAAAGATGTGGACAACAGCGAGCATGAGTGTGAATCAACGATTTGAGTCGCTGATCAACGCTCGGCGGCTGCTGGATGCACACACAGAGGTGGTGCAAAGGGGGGGAAATGGACAGGGATGAAAAAAGTCCTGGAAACCAGCGAGCACAGCTGATTAGTGATTTTCGTCACTGATCAGCGCTCGTCCGCAGCAGGATGCACGAAAAAAACTGCCAAAAATCAAGCGATCAAGTACTGATCAGTACTCGGTGGCAGAGGGGACGGGGAGAGGGGAAAAAAGGTTGGGAAAGGGGTGGAGGGAGATTGGGGTTGATGAAGAGATGAAAGGGATCAGAATTCTTCTTACTTCTTTCTTCAACAGGAGCAGTGATGTTCAGGCAGCAGCAGATGATCAGTGATGTCACAGGTTTCTGTGGCACTACAGAGCCCAGCACAGCACACAAACGGACAGAGTGACCACCCTGTACAAATCCAAAGCTAGAATGAGGAAGTACAGGGTAGTCACTTGCAGGTAACAGCGCGTCTGTGCACTTTGATTGGTGCAAGCGATGTCATCGTCAATTGAACCAATCAGAGCTGGCCGTTGTGATCCTGTTGTTGCAAGGCACCAGCCTAGGATTGATGCTCTTACAGCACCGACCCTAGGCTGGACATCAGTGTTTCAGGCAATCTGATTGCCTGAAACACTTAGAAATGCTGTGATTGGCTGTCCAGAATTGACTAGTCAATCACAGCGATTGTAGTTGCGGGGGCATCACCAGCCCTAGGGACAGCAACTCCATGTGCCGAGTTCCAAGATGGAACTGGAATTTTAATGGTAGCACCGCGACCACTGCCGCGTTAACGATGAGATACGTCTTGGATGGGAAAAGGGGTTAGAGCAATGTTTTTCAATGTACATTGCTATCTGGTCAAATGCCTCTTCTTTAGCTGATTTTCAGAACAGAAGTGTTGTGTTTCCTGTAAAGATAATGAGGGTCTGTCTTAAAGACGTAGGAAATCGACCCTGATCTTGAAGCTGTACATAATCGTGTTTCAAAAACATTAATAACGTAAAAGAAAAATTAAAAACGGTAAAAAATGGCGCAAAGTTTAAATATATTAAAACACAAATATTAACGCCACTAAAAAGGAGCAAATTACTCCAGAAAACTGGAGAAACAGCATTGATAAATCAGGGCCAAAAACTTGTAAAAAATAGACCGAAAACAAGAACACAGAACAACATATCGTAAAATAATACAATTACAGGTTAGGTCTTGGTGTTCTCATGACAACGGGTGAGCTAATGATGGTTTGGTCAAGATGAGAGAACAAGTAACACTGCATTTTCCTAACAATTACAGGCTCCAAATTATCAAAGAAAAATCATAATGCCTAAACGTTTTTTTTCTGGGTCTAAACGTAGCTACTATGAGAAGTTCTGTGAGGTTACCCATCAACAAAAATTGATTTTTATTTCGGTACTAGCTGAAGAGCCCGGCGCTGCCCATGCATTGTAACTAACTATGGTTAGTTATAACAAATTATAATGATTACAGTGCCTACAAGTAGTATTCAACCCCCTGCAGATTTAGCTGGTTGACACATGCGGAATTAACTTGGCATTGTGACATTTGTACTGTAGATCAGCCTGGAAGTGGGAAATGCACTGCGCAAAAATTTTTGTTTTAATTTTTTTTTTTTTTTTTTTAAAACGTTAAAAGTTAATTCAGAGTGTCATTTATTATTCAACCCCTCAAACCACAAGAATTCTGTTTGGTCCCCCTAAAGTATTAAGAAGTAGTTCAGGCACCAAGAATAATGAGCTTCACATGTGTGGATTAATGATCTCTTTTGCCAGCCTTTTCTGACTATTTAAGACCCTCCCCAAACTTGTGAACAGCACTCATACATGGTCAACATGGAAAGACAAAGGAGCATTCCAAGGCCATCAGAGACAAGATCGTGGAGGGTCACAAGGCTGGCAAGGGGTAAAAACCCTTTCAAGGAGTTGGCCCTACCTGTCTCCACTGTTGGGAGCATCATCCGTAAGTGGAAGGCTTATGGAACTACTGTTAGCCTTCCACGGCCTGGAAGCCTTTGAAAGTTTCCTCCCGTGCCGAGGACAGGCTTGTCCGAAGAGTCAAGGCTAACCCAAGGACAACAAGGAAGGAGCTCCAGGAAGATCTCATGGCAGTGGGGACATTGGTTTCAGTCAATACCATAAGTAACGTACTCCACCGCAATGGTCTCCATTCCAGACGAGCCCTAAGGTACCTTTACTTTCAAAGCACATTTGTTCAGAGTGGCCTATCACATTCACTAACCAAAGTCGTTCTATGTTTAAGTGTGTATGTGTAGCCCATTCACTATCTCCATCCATCCCTCACTCCCTCAAGATGACTGGACCATCATTGTAAATGCACCATTGTATATACACACCTGTACTTTGTATCTCCCCCACCTCATTGTAGATTGTAAGCTCTCACGAGCAGGGTCGGCTTATTTTGCTTTAATTATTGTATTGCTAACGTTGTTACCTATGACTTGTGTTTTGAAACTGTTAAACTGTAAAGCGCTGCGGAATATGTTGGCACTATATAAATAAAGATTATTATTATTATTATTATTAAAGCATCATGTCAAGGCTCGTCTACAGTTTGCTCATGATCACTTGGAGGACTCTGAGACAGACTGGTTCAAGGTTCTATGGTCTGATGAGACCAAGATCGAGATCTTTGGTGCCAATCACACACGTGACGTTTGGAGACTGGATGGCACTGCATACGACCCAAGAATACCATCCCTACAGTCAAGCATGGTGGTGGCAGCATCATGCTGTGGGGCTGTTTCTCAGCCAAGGGGCCTGGCCATCTGGTCCGCATCCATGGGAGGATGGATAGCACGGCCTACCTGGAGATTTTGGCCAAGAACCTCCGCTCCTCCATCAAGGATCTTAAGATGGGTCGTAATTTCATCTTCCAACAAGACAACGACCCAAAGCACACAGCCAAGAAAACCAAGGCCTGGTTCAAGAGGGAAAAAGTCAAGGTGTTGGAGTGGCCTAGTCAGTCTCCTGACCTTAACCCAATTGAAAACTTGTGGAAGGAGCTCAAGATTAAAGTCCACATGAGACACCCAAAGAACCTAGATAACTTGGAGAAGATCTGCATGGAGGAGTGGGCCAAGATAACTCCACAGACCTGTGCCGGCCTGATCAGGTCTTATAAAAGACAATTATTAGCTGTAATTGCAAACAAGGTTATTCCACGAAATATTAAACATAGGGTTGTATAATAATTGACCCACACTTTTATGTTTAAAATTTATTAAAATTCAACTGAGCAACATAACTTTTTGTTTTGTAAGATTTATGCTTCTGTTAATAAATCCTACTCTCGTTTGCAGTTTGAAGGCTCTAACTTATTTCCATCTTATCAAACCAGCTAAATCTGCAGGGGGTTGAATACTACTTGTAGGCACTGTATATCTACATATATAAAGCTGAGTGTATAGCCCCACCCACTCCACATAGCCACACTCACTATAATATCCCATACAATCCCGTCAGCCAGAGCTACTGGACTACTAGTATCCCACATCATCCCGTCAGCCAGAGCCACCGGACTACTAATATCGCACATCATCCCGTCAGCCAGAGTTACCGGACTACTACCCCTAATATCCCACATCATCCCGTCAGCCAGAGTTACCGGACTACTACCCCTAATATCCCACATCATCCTGTCAGCCAGAGCCACCGAACTACTACCCCTAATATCCCACATCATCCCGTCAGCCAGAGTTACCGGACTACTACCCTTAATATCCCACATATCCTCTCAGCCAGAGCCACCGAACTACTACCCCTAATATCCCACATCATCCCGTCATCCAGAGCCACCGGACTACTACCCCTAATATCCCACATCGTCCCTTCAGCCAGAGCCACCGGACTACTACCCCTAATATCCCACATCATCCCGTCATCCAGAGCCACCGGACTACTACCCCTATTATCCCACATAATCCTGTCAGCCAGAGCCAACTGACAACTACCCCTAATATCCCACATCATCCCGTCATCCAGAGCCACCGGACTACTACCCCATATATCCCACATCGTCTCGTCAGCCAGAGCCACCGGACTACTACCCCTAATATACCACATCGTTCCGTCAGCCAGAGTTACCGACTACTACCCCTAATATCCCACATCGTCCTGTCAGCCTGGGGTCAGAACCAGATCGCTGAGTGGAATGGCCCTAACTTCCATACCGGGGATCCCTTTAAGAGAGGCCTGGGGTCAGAATCAGAGTGCTGAGTGGATTTGTCCTGACTTCCATACCAATGACCCCTTTAATAGAAGCCTGGGGTGAGGGATTTACCCTAACTTCCATAACCCCTCTCTGACATCAGACGTACTATCCCGTCCATAAAACCCGTGACAATCTGACCACGGACGGGATAGTACGTCATAGCGATCAGCTGCGCTCCTGGGGGGAGCGCAGCTGATCGCCGCCGGGTGTCAGCTGATTATCACAGCTGACACCCGGGACTGTGTGCCAGGAGCGGTCATGGACCGCTCCCGGCACATTAACCCCTTGCACACCGCGATCAAACATGATCGCGGTGTACTGGGGGCACAGGGGAGCATCGCGCAGGGAGAGGGCTCCCTGCGCGCCCCCCTGAGACCCTCAGAACAGCGCGATGTGATCGCGCTATTCTGAGGGCTTCCTCCCTCCCAGGACCCGGATCCAAGATGGCGCCGGGGTCCTGGAGGGAGGCGGCTTCCTCAGTGCCTGCCGAGAGCAGGCACTGAGAAGCCTGCAGCGCTGCCTGTGCACACTGTGAACCAGCGATCTGACATTTTACAGTGATTTCCCACCCTGGGACAATGTAAAAAAGTAAAAAAAATAAAAATAAACATGTAAAAAAAAAATTCCAAAATAAATAAAAAATAAAAAAAATAATTCCCCAATAAATTCATTTCTTCCTGTAAATAAAAAAAATAAAACAATAAAAGTACACATATTTGGTATCGCCGCGTCCGTAACGACCCCCCCTATAAAATTATCCCACTAGTTAACCCCATTTGTGAACCCCTTAAAAAATAAAAAATAAAAACAAAGCAAAAAATCAATGCTTTATCATCATACCGCCGAACAAAAAGTGGAATAACACGCGATCAAAAAGACGGATATAAATAAGCATGGCACCACTGAAAACGTCATCTTGTCCCGCAAAAAACGAGCCATCACACAGCATCATGAGCGAAAAAATAAAAAAGTTATAGCTCACAGAAAAAAGCGATGCAAAAATAATTATTTTTTATATAAAAATTGTTTTTATTCTATAAAAGCGCCAAAACATAAAAAAATGATATAAATGAGGCATCGCCGTAATCGTACTGACCCAAAGAATAAAATTGCTTTATCAATTTTACCACACGGGAACGGTATAAACGCCTCCCCCAAAAGAAATTTATGAATTGCTGATTTTTGTTCATTCTAACATCCCAAAAATCTAAATAAAAAGCGATCAAAAAATGTCACATGCTCAAAAATAGTACCAATAAAAACGTCAACTCGTACCCAAAAAATAAGACCTCACATGACTCTGTGGGCCAAAATAT
This sequence comes from Oophaga sylvatica, assembly GCA_033576555.1. Taxonomy (NCBI): domain Eukaryota; kingdom Metazoa; phylum Chordata; class Amphibia; order Anura; family Dendrobatidae; genus Oophaga; species Oophaga sylvatica. The sequence goes on from JARQOD010000003.1 coordinate 489,372,510, forward strand.
GCAAAAATTATAGTTCTCAAAATGTGGTGATGCAAAAACTATTTTTTGCAATAAAAAGCGTCTTTTAGCGTGACAGCTGCCAATCACAAAAACCCGCTATAAATAGTAAATCAAACCCCCCTTTATCACCCCCTTAGTTAGGGAAAAATAATAAAATTACAAAAATGTATTTATTTCCATTTTCCCATTAGGGTTATGGTTAAGGTTAGGGTTGCGGCTAAAGTTAGGGTTGGCGCTAAAGTTAGTATTAGGGTTATGGTTGGGATTAGGGATAGGGGTGTGTTAGGGTTAGGTTTGTGGTTAGGGTTGGGACTAGGGTTAGGGGTGTGTTGGGGTTAGGGTTGGAGTTAGAATTGGGGGTTTCCGCTGTTTAGGCACATCAGGGGCTCTCCAAATGTGACATGACGTCTGATCTCAATTCCAGCCAATTCTGCGTTGAAAAAGTCAAACGGTGCTCCTTCCCTTCTGACCTCTGCCATGCGCCCAAACAGTAGTTTACTCCCACATGGGGTATCAGCGTACTCTGGACCCTAAGAGTTATTGTGCAATTTGTCCTATTTCTTCTGTTACCCTTGGGAAAATAAAAAACTGAGGGCAAAAATATCATTTTTTAAAAAAAAAATGATTTTTTTTGTTTTTACGGCTGTACGTTATAAACTTCTGTGAAGCACTTGGGGCTTCATAGCTCTCACCACACATCTAGATAAGTTCCTTGTGGGGTCTATTTTCCAAAATGGGGTCACTTGTGGGGGTTTCCACTGTTTAGGTGCATCAGGGGCTCTCCAAATGCGACATGACGCCCCCAGACCATTCCATCAAAGTCTACAATCCAAAACGTCACTACTTCCCTTCCGAGCCCAGACGTGTACCCATACAGTAGTTTTCTCCCACATATTGGGTATCAGCGTACTCAGGACAAATTGGACAACAACTTTTGGGGTCCAATTTCTCCTGTTACCCTTGTGAAAATAAAATATTGGGGACGAAAAAATCATTTTTGTAAAAAAAAAATAATAATTTTATTTTACGGCTGTACGTTATAAACTTCTGTGAAGCACTTGGGGGTTCAAAGTGCTCACCACACATCTAGATAAGTTCCTTGAGGGGTCTAGTTTCCAAAATGGTGTCATTTGTGGGAGGTTTCCACTGTTTAGGCAGATCAGGAGCTCTCCAAACACGACATGGCATCCAGCCAATTCTGCGTTGAAAAAGTCAAACGGCACTCCTTCCCTTCCAAACTCTGCCATGCACCCAAACAGTGGTTTACCCCCACATATGGGGTATCAGCGTACTCAGGACAAATTGCACAATAACTTTTGGAGTCTTGTTACCCTTGGGAAAATAAAAATTGGAGTGAAAAGATCATTTTTGTGGAAAAAATATGATTTTTTAATTTTACGGCTCTACGTTATAAACTTGTGTGAAGCACTTGGGGGTTCAAATTGCTCACCAAAGATCTAGATAAGTTCCTTAGGGGGTCTAGTTTCCCAAATGGGGTCACTTGTGGGGGTTTCCACTGTTTAGGCACATCAGGGGCTCTCCAAATGCAACATGGCGTCCAATCTCAATTCCAGCCAATTTTGGTTGGAAAAAGTCAAATGGTGCTCCTTCCATTCCGAGCTCTGCCGTGCGCCCAAACAGTGGTTCCCCCCCACATATTGGGTATCAGCGTACTCAGAACAAATTGGACAACAACTTTTGTGGTCCAATTTCTCCTGTTACCCTTGGGAAAATAAAAAATTAGTGACTAAAAATAATTTTTGTGGGAAAAAAATAGGATTTTTTATTTTCATGCCCGGGCATTATAAACTTGTGTGAAGCACTTGGGGGTTCAAAGTGCTCACCAAAGCTATAGATAAGTTCCTTAGGGGGTCTAGTTTCCAAAATGTGGTCACTTGGGGGTTTCTACTGTTTAGGCTCATCTGGGCACTGCAAACGGAACATGACCCCCATCAACGTCTGCATTCCAAAACGTTACTACTTCCATTCCAAGCCCTGCCGTGCGCCCAAACAGTTTCCCCCCCCACATATTGGGTGTGAGGAACTCAGCCGGCCGCCACACGGTAGCCCGGGTATCACAGCTTCTGATACCACCGCCGCTACCAAATGTGACGGACGATCCCTTTCCTCCCACGTCACCAATGGGACGTAACTCCACAGGTACAGCTCTCCGGCGCCCCCCTTTGTCTCTCAGGTCAGTAAGAGAACTGCACCTAGAGCAAATGGCCGCCGGGGAAGGTGTCCTGCTACCCACTGGGTATTCTAAGATTCGTGATCAGAGTAAAAGCATCAGCCCAAGATTAATTTTATGGTTAATTTGCCTTAAGGGCGCACTAGATAATTACAGAAATATACAGTAAAGCTATACAACGTAACTACAATGGAATGGCAGTCAGAGTAAAAATACAACGATAATGTACAAGGCTAAAAGGTATAAGCTATGGATCAATATTACCGGGTATTATGGTCTTGGGAAGGCCTTGGCTCTGCCATTCCAGGTACAGTTCTTCAGTTCCTGAATAGTCCCTTGGTCTTTCCTAGACCATCTTCTTGGCTTCTGTGTGAGAAATGGAATGAGAGCAGCAGCCTGGTCATGGCTAGTTTTTTAGACCTGCTAGGCCCATCCCCATTGCTTTGAAGCACGCATATTAATTGGCCTGCAATTCATATGGAACAGGAAACAATGCCTGAGCTTGGGCTATTTACCATACGACTGAACATCTCATTCAGTCACTGGCCTAGACTAATTAGCATGTAAAGGCCTATTGATTCCTAGTGGGCATCAAAACCTGTCGTACTGGATATGCTAATAGGCAATGTGTAGCTAAAAGTCTGTGGCTGTGTGAACTGACAAAATGGAGGCTGGTACAGGCCCTATACAAAATGGCGACAACCTTTTCCTTACACCTCCCTGCTTTTGAGGGCGCTAGGGGGTATCACATTCCTGTGTTCCCCCGTGCGCCCTACCGCACCCTCTCCTTGCCGGGACAACCCATCAGCGTTACCATGGTCACTGCCCTTTTTGTGGCGAATGGTGAAATGGTACTGTTGGAGAGCGAGGCTCCAGCGTAGCAACCTCCCATTCGTCCCAGAGACCGTGTGTAACCAGCTGAGGGGGTTGTGGTCTGTTTCCACGGTGAATTGGCGTCCGTACAAGTATGGCTGCAGACGCTGCAGGGCCCACACAATTGCCAGACATTCCTTCTCCATCGTGGAATAGGCCACTTCCCTGGGTAGGAGCTTCCTGCTCAGGTACAAAATGGGGTGTTCATGGCCCGTAGTGTCAACCTGGCTGAGCACAGCACCGAGGCCGAAGTCGCTGGCGTCGGTCTGCACTAAGAATGGCCGCGTGAAGTCGGCTGCCTGTAGTACAGGAGAACTAGAAAGGGCGGTCTTGAGCGCCTGGAAAGCTGTCTCGCAGGCGACTGTCCAGTCGACTGCGACGGGCAGCCTTTTCTTGGTGAGGTCCGTTAGGGGCTTGGCCAGGGCACTATAGTGCGGAACAAACCTCCTATAGTACCCAGCAGTACCCAAAAAGGACATCACCTGCTTCTTGGTCCTGGGGGTGGGCCAGGATGCGATGGCATCCACCTTCCCGGGCTCTGGCTTCAGAGCTCCCCCACCTACCCGGTGTCCCAGGTAGTGGACCTCACTCATACCCAGCTGGCATTTTTCCGGCTTAATGGTCAAGCCTGCTCGCTGGATCCGCCCGAGCACCTGCGCCAGGTGCTCTAGGTGATCCTCCCAGGTGGGACTGAAGATGGCAATGTCATCCAGGTACGCGGTCGCATACCCTTCCAGTCCCTCGAGCAGCGTGTTGACCATCCGCTGAAAAGTGGCAGGGGCATTCTTCATGCCGAAGGGCATCACCGTGGACTCGTACAGTCCGAATGGGGTGATAAAGGCAGAGCGTTCCCGTGCCCTAGGGGTCAGGGGAATCTGCCAATACCCCCTGCTCAGATCCATGATGGTCAGGTACTTGGCCCCGGCCAGCTGGTCGAGCAGGTCATCGATGCGCGGCATTGGGTACGCATCGGTGACCGACACAGCGTTGAGCCCCCTGTAGTCCACGCAGAACCGCGTAGTTCGGTCCTTTTTAGGGACGAGGACCACAGGCGAAGCCCACGCGCTGTTGGACGCTTGGATCACCCCCAGCCTCAGCATCTCGTCTATCTCTTGGCGCATCTGCTGCTGCACCTCAAGAGAGACCCGATATGCTGAACGCCGGATTGGGGGTGGTTACCAGTGTCCACGTCATGGACTGCTGCCTCAGTCCTTCCGGGCAGGCTGCTGAACAGCTCCCGGAAGGGGTGTAGGGTGGCCCCCAGCTGGGAACGTTGGTCCTCCGAGAGCTGGTGGCCAACCCCCACATCCTCGATGGATCCACCCGCCTTGGCTTGGGTGAGCAGATCGAGGAGGGTTTTCTGCCTCTCCTTCCTCTGGAAGGTTGCACACTGGGTGAGCATAAGCCTCCCGCTCATGATGGGCCTTCATCATGTTCACATGGAAGGCCTTCCTCCTTCCACGGGCGTGGTCCAGGGTGACCAGGTAGGTGACGGCGTTGAGCTGCTCGTGCACGAGGTATGGACCCTCCCAGGCCGCCTGAAGCTTGTTTTGTGGTACGGGGACCAGTACCCACACCTTTTGACCCACCTGGTAGGTCCGCTCACAAGCATTCTGGTCGTACCATCGCTTCTGGTCAGCCTGAGCTTGGCCATATTGTCATGCACCAGCCGTGTCAAGGCCATCATTCGGTCCCGGAAGCGCACGACATACTCAATGACCGACACTCCAGGGGTGGCTAAATCCCCTTCCCATGCTTCCTTCACCAGAGCAAGGGGCCCCCTGCACGTCGCCCGTACAGGAGCTCAAAGGGGGAGAACCCCGTTGAGGCCTGTGGAACCTCCCGGTAGGCAAACAGCAGGTGTGGGAGATACCGCTCCCAGTCTCTCCCGTGGGAGTCGACCAACATCCTCAGCATCTGCTTTAAGGTGCCATTGAACCGCTCACACAAGCCATTGGTCTGTGGGTGATACGGGCTGGCCACCAGATGTTGCACCTGTACCTTCTTACAGAGAGACTCCATCAGCTGCGACATGAACTGGGTCCCTCGGTCGGTGAGCATTTCCTTGGGAAACCCCACTCTGGAGAAAATCTCCAGTAAGGCAGTGCCACTTTGTCGGCCCGAATGGACGACAAAGCTACCGCCTCCGGTACCGGGTGGCATAGTCCACTACCGTTAGTATGAAGCATTCCCGGAGCGGCTGGGAGTGGACAGAGGTCCAATGAGATCCACAGCCACCCTCGAGAAAGGCTCTTCGATGATGGGCAGAGTTACCAGTGGGGCTTTGGGGCGCGGCCCCGCCTTTCCCACCCTCTGACAGGTGTCACATGAACGGCAGTAGGCTATCACCTCGGTCCTCATTCCAGGCCAGTAGAAATGCTGAGCTAGCCTGGCCCTGGTTTTAGTGATCCCTAAGTGTCCGGCCATTGGAATCTCGTGTGCGATCCGCAACAATTCCGCCCTGAACGGATGGGGCACCACTAACTGTCGGTCCCTGGGCCACGCCTCCGGTGAACCCTGCTGGACCGTTACCCGGTACAGCCGTCCCTGGTCCCAGACCACTCGCTCAGCGGTCGGACTCCAGGGGAGGCTGTGCCGCCTGTTCCTTGAGAGTCTTCAGGCTAGGGTCAGCTTCCAACGCTGCCTGAAATCCCTGACTAGATATGGCAAGAATTGACGAAACTGCCCTGTCCTCTGTCAGTTCCCCGGGATCTGTCTCCTGGCTACTGTCTGACTCGGCAGCCACTTGGTCAGAGAGGGGAAACCGTCGGACCTCCGCGAGGCTCCTTGGGCTTCAGCGCTCCCACTCCTGGTAACAGCGGCCACGACCGCTGAGACCACGGGTAGCGCCTGCTTTCCCTCCTCCTCTGACCAAAAAGCCCGGGGCCCGGCAGACTTCCCTGACTTCCGACAACCGGATGTGGGGGGAAAACCCCCCCCTGGGGTCCAAAACCCCCTGGCTCCTCTTTTCCCGGGGACCCCCCCCCCCCCCTGGCCTGTTTTTCCCCCCCCGAGGGGGAAAACTCAGCAGGGTTGGGGGGACTTAGGGGGCCCCCCCCCGCCCCCAAAAAAAACCCCCCCCCCACCTGAGCCTCCCCCATAAACCCCCCCACCTGTCCCACTTGGGGGCCCTTTTGGGGGGGTTTTTGTCAGTGCATGGCTTAAAACCAAAAAAAGGGTTTTTTTCCCCCCCCCACTGTTGGAAAAGGGGGCCCTTTTTTAAAAAAACATTAGCAATTTACAGTGGGGCCCAAAAAAAATTTTTTGGGGAGCCGGAAAAAGGGGTTCAGTGGCCACATCGGGGGGCTAGCCGCCCCAAAAAAGGGCCCAAGCAACACAAAAAACAGGAATATTCGGGGGGTTTTTTTCCCCCTCCCGCATCCCCCTCCCGGGGGCCCCCCAAACCCCCAAAAAAACCTTTTGGGGGCGGGCAGCGCCGGTTTTTTCGCCTCCAAACCGGAGACGGGGAAAGGGTTTTTTCCCGGTTTCCCCAAATTTTTTAGGGGACACCACCTCAGGGGGGAAAACCGGGGTTTTTGCTCCCCCCGTCCCGCAAAAACCCTGACCGCTGAGCGGGGCCCCCGGTGACGGGGGTTTGGGGGTTGTCTAGGGACCTCCCCCACCACCCCCTTCCCACCCCAACAAAACAGGGGAAAGGTTTCTGGGGGGGGGAAAAGGGGGGCCCTTTTTTGGCGCTGGGGACCTGCAGCCTTAAAGTGTCCGGCTGATTGCAATTTTGGCAACTTCTGGGGGCTGTTTTTTCCCCCCCTGGGAGGGGACAGGGGGACGCCCCTTGCACTCTGGGGGGGAAAAAAGGGGGGGCAGGATTGGGCTTTTTCCCCCTCCAGGGCTGCGGAGGGGGCTTTGGGGGCCGGGGGGCCCCGTTTTTGGCATACTCGGGGGGCCCCCCGGGGGGGGTAAACAGAAGCCCCCCTTTGGTTTTTCCCCCACGGGGGGAAGGGGGAAAAGGTTTTCCCCCGGGCAGTTCCAACCCCAAAAAATTTTTCCCCCACAAAAAAAAAAACCCAAAAAAAAAAAAAAAAAAAAGGGGTTTTTGGGGGCCCCCAAAAAAAAAATAAAAAAAAAAAAAAA
>JARQOD010000003.1:489379765-489523669 GCA_033576555.1 Oophaga sylvatica
GGGGAACCACTGTTTGGGCGCACGGCAGGGCTCGAAATGGAAGGAGCGCCATTTGACTTTTCCAAACCAAAATTGGCTGGAATTGAGAAAGGACGCCATGTTGCGTTTGGAGAGCCACTGATGTGCCTAAACAGTAGAAACCCCCCACATGTGACCCCATTTGGAAACTAGACCCCCTAAGGAACTTATCTAGATGTGTGGTGAGCACTTTGAACCCCCAAATGCTTCACGCAAGTTTATAATGTAGAGCCGTGAAGAAAAAAAAACATATTTTTTCCACAACCATGATGTTTTAGTCCCCAATTTGTTATTTTCCCAAGGGTAAGAGGAGAAATTGGACCACAAAAGTTGTTGTCCAACTTGTCCTGAGTACACTGATACCCCATATGTGGGGGGGAACCACTGTTTGGGCGCACGGCAGGGCTCGAAATGGAAGGAGCGCCATTTGACTTTTCCAAACCAAAATTGGCTGGAATTGAGAAAGGACGCCATGTTGCGTTTGGAGAGCCACTGATGTGCCTAAACAGTGGAAATCCCCCACATGTGACCCCATTTTGGAAACTAGACCCCCTAAGGAACTTATCTAGATGTGTGGTGAGCACTTTGAACCCCCAAATGCTTCACGCAAGCTTATAATGTAGAGCCGTGAAGAAAAAAAATCATATTTTTCCCACAACCATGATGTTTTAGTCCCCAATTTGTTATTTTCCCAAGGGTAAGAGGAGAAATTGGACCACAAAAGTTGTTGTCCAACTTGTCCTGAGTACGCTGATACCCCATATGTGGGGGGGAACCACTGTTTGGGCGCACGGCAGGGCTCGAAATGGAAGGAGCGCCATTTGACTTTTCCAAACCAAAATTGGCTGGAATTGAGAAAGGACGCCATGTTGCGTTTGGAGAGCCACTGATGTGCCTAAACAGTGGAAACCCCCCACATGTGACCCCATTTTGGAAACTAGACCCCCTAAGGAACTTATCTAGATGTGTGATGAGCACTTTGAACCCCCAAGTGCTTCACGCAAGTTTATAATGTAGAGCCGTGAAGAAAAAAAATCATATTTTTTCCACAAGCATGATGTTTTAGTCCCCAATTTGTTATTTTCCCAAGGGTAAGAGGAGAAATTGGACCACAAAAGTTGTTGTCCAAATTGTCCTGAGTACGCCGATACCCCATATGTGGGGGGGACCACTGTTTGGGCGCACGGCAGGGCTCGAAATGGAAGGAGCGCCATTTGACTTTTCCAAACCAAAATTGACTGGAATTGAGAAAGGACGCCATGTTGCGTTTGGAGAGCCACTGATGTGCCTAAACAGTGGAAACCCCCCACATGTGACCCCATTTGGAAACTAGACCCCCTAAGGAATTTATCTAGTGTGTGGTGAGCACTTTGAACCCCCAAATGCTTCAGCAAGTTTATAATGTAGAGCCGTGAAAAAAAAAACAAATTTTTTTCCCAAACCATGATGTTTTAGTCCCCAATTTGTTATTTTCCCAAGGGTAAGAGGAGAAATTGGACCACAAAAGTTGTTGTCCAACTTGTCCTGAGTACGCTGATACCCCATATGTGGGGGGAACCATTGTTTGGGCGCACGGCAGGGCTCAAAGGGAAGGAGTGCCGTTTGACTATTCAACCAAATTGGCTGAATGGAACGGACGCCATGTCGCGTTTTGTGGAGCCCCTATGTGCCTAAACAGTGGAAACCCCCACAAGTGACCCCATTTTGGAAACTAGACCCCCTAAGGAACTTATCTAGGTGTGTGGTGAGCATTTTGAACCTCCAAGTGTTTCACTAAAGTTTATAATGCCCTGGCGTGAATAAAAAAAAAAAAAAAAAAAAAAATTTCCACAAATATGATGTTTTAGTCCCCAATTTTTTATTTTCCCAAGGGTAACAGGAGAAATTGGACCACAAAAGTTGTTGTCCAATTTGTCCTGAGTACGCTGATAACCCATATGTTGGGGGGAACCACTGTTTGGGTGCATGGCAGGGCGCAGAAGGGAAGTAGTGACGTTTTGGAATGCAGACTTTGATGGAATGGTCTGCGGGCGTCATGTTCCGTTAGCAGAGCCCCTCATGTGCTTAAACAGTGGAAACCCCACAAGTGACCCCATTTTGGAAACTAGACCCCCTAAGGAACTTACCTAGTGTGTGGTGAGCATTTTGAACCCCCAGTGTTTCACTAAAGTTTATAATGCCCAGGTGTAAAAATAAAAAATCCTACTTTTATCCTCACAAAAATGATGTTTTAGTCCCCAATTTTTATTTTCCCAAGGGTAAGAGGAGAAATTGGACACCAAAAATTGTCCAATTTGTCCTGAGTACACTGGTGCCCCATATGTGGGAAAAAACTGTTTGGGCACAAGTCGGGGCTCAGAAGGGAAGTCGTGACGTTTTGGAATGCAGACTGATGGAATGGTCTGCGGGCGTCATGTTCCGTTTGCAGAGCTCCTGATGTGCCTAAACAGTAAAAAAAAACACAAGTGACATAATTTTGGAAAGTAGACTCCCAAGGAACTTTTCTAAATGTGCCCCCCTTCTGGAACTAATCTTTCCTGTAAAGTAAATTAGTAGTGCATTGAGGTGTGGTACAATTTGAAACAATCCTTCATACACAGGCCAGGTTTTTCGGGCAGGTGTCGCATTGGTAAGTGGTGTCCTTGCGTATTCCCCTTTTGTAACACACTCGGCACCTTTTTTGCGGCTTAACCTTTGCTTCCAGTTGGCGGGACCACCCCCGGGAAATGCTGACCTGGTATGATACGAGCACCTTCAGTTCCAGAAGTACTGGGGCCCGCTCTTTCCTGATCGCCAAACATCAGGGCCTTAACCACTACCTCCTGAAACTGAAGGTACGTCGTATCGCTGTTGCGTGCACAGCAGGAAAGCGTTGAGCATTGCCATTTGGACGATGTGCACGGACAGCTTCTTGTACCACACCTTGGCCTTTCTCAAAGCACTGTACGGTTGGAGGAGTTGATCAGAGAGATCAACACCCCCCATGTATTTATTGTACCCCAGTACACAGTCCGGTTTGCGGACCTGTGTAGAGGTACCCCGTACAGTGCTGAGGGCGCTGCCATCACCATGTATGGTGGTCAAGAGAAGGACATCCCTCTTGTCCTTGTACTTGACCACCAACAGGTGGTCGCTACATTGGGCTCTGCTCTCACCCTTTCTGAGCATCTGCCCAAGTAGCGTCTTCGGGAGGCCTCTCTGATTTTTGCGGACGGTACCGCAAGCTGCGGTACCTCGCGCAGAGAGGGATTTGTAGAGTGGGACGCTGGAATAAAAGTTATCGGTGTAAAGGTGATAACCTTTATCCAGCAGTGGGTGCACCAAATCCCACACAATTTTCCCACTCACTCCCAGGACGGGGGGAACACTCAGGGGGTTCAATCCTGGTGTCCTTTCCTTCGTAAACTCTAAAGCTGTGCGTGTACCCTGAGGTACTCTCACACAGCTTGTAGAGTTTAATTCCGTACCTTGCCCTCTTGCTGGGCAGGTACTGGCGGAATCTGAGCCGTCCCTTAAAATGAACCAAGGACTCATCCACGCAGATGTCCCTTTGGGGCACGTACACTTCAGCAAACTTTTTGCTGAAGTGTTCGATGACCGGCCGAACTTTGAACAGACGGTCAAAGTTGGGGTCATTTTGTGGGGGACACTGTGCATTATCATTATAATGCAGGAATTTGTGGATGGCCTCAAAACGCGTCCGGGCCATGACCATTCGGAACAGTGGAGTGTTGTATAAAATATCAACACTCCAATATTGCCGAAGTTCTGGCTTCTTCAGGATCCCCATATGGAGGACCAGGCCCCAAAACTGCATCATTTCACCTGCGTCTACAGGAGACCAGTTGGAAAATGATGACACGGGGTTTTGCACCAAAAATTGCCGAGCGTACAAATTAGTTTGCTCCACCACGAGGTTCATAAAATCCTCAGAGAAAAAGACTTTGAAAAAGTCTATTTCTCTGAGGCCCGTGGTGTCAAACTTGATTCCTGATTCTGCCACAAAATCAGGAATCAGTGGCTTGTAATTTTCGGGGGCGGGGTCCATATGGGGTCCGAAGAGGGGTGCGCTGGTTCATTTTCAGGGGTGGGCGCTGCCTCATCTTCTGTCCTGGGGCGTCTGCGTGGCGGTTCCGCAGGACCCGAGGAGGAAGATGAGGAAGAGGAGGAAGAAGAAGAAGAGGATGAAGAATCTGAAAAGTAAAGAAATGTGGGATCCTCTCCCTCGCTATCAGTGTCGGAGGCAAGGAAAGCGTATGCCTCCTCCACTGAATAGCGCTGTTGGGAAGAACGTGACGAGCGGGACATTTTTTTTGTGAATGTGGTGCTTTGTGTGAACTTTATTTATAACTGTGTGTGTGTGTGGGGGGGATAGTGGTTGGTGCAAACTATGCTGAAAGGAAAAAGCTAAAAGAAAAGAAAGAGAATAGGGAAAAAAATGCCTGTGAAAAAAAGTCTAAACCAGCAGGCACGAGCTCTGATAAGTGACCGGTGTCACTTATCAAAGTTCCGCGGCTGCCGGATGTGCGCACAGGAGTGGCGGAAAGGGAAGTGAAAAAAAAAACGTCAGGAATGAGCTCTGATAAGTGACTGTTGTCACTTATCAAAGTTCCGCGGCTGCTGGATGTGCGCACAGGAGTGGCGGAAAGGGGAGTGAAAAAAAAAAGACGGCAGGAGCGAGCTCTGATAAGTGACCGGTGTCACTTATCAAAGTTCCGCGGCTGTTAGATGTGCGCACAGGAGTGGCGGAAAGCGGAATGAAAAAAAAAACGGCAGGAACGAGCTCTGATAAGTGACCGGTGTCACTTATCAAAGTTCCGCGGCTGCTAGATGTGCGCACGGGAGTGGCGGAAAGTGGGGTGAAAAAAAAAAAAACTGCAGGAACGAGCTCTGATAAGTGACTGGTGTCACTTATCAAAGTTCCGCGGCTGCTAGATGTGCGCACGGGAGTGGCGGAAAGTGGGGTGAAAAAAAAAAAAAAACTGCAGGAACGAGCTCTGATAAGTGACTGGTGTCACTTATCAAAGTTCCGCGGCTGCTGGATGTGCGCACAGGAGTGGCGGAAAGGGGAGTGAAAAAAAAAAAAAAACTGCAGGAACGAGCTCTGATAAGTGACTGGTGTCACTTATCAAAGTTCCGCGGCTGCTGGAAGTGCGCACAGGAGTGGCGGAAAGGGGAGTGAAAAAAAAACAAAAAAAATGGCAGGAACGAGCTCTGATAAGTGACCGGTGTCACTTATCAAAGTTCCGCGGCTGCTAGATGTGCGCACGGGAGTGGCGGAAAGTGGGGTGAAAAAAAAAAAATGCAGGAACGAGCTCTGATAAGTGACTGGTGTCACTTATCAAAGTTCCGCGGCTGCTAGATGTGCGCACGGGAGTGGCGGAAAGTGGGGTGAAAAAAAAAAAAAACTGCAGGAACGAGCTCTGATAAGTGACTGGTGTCACTTATCAAAGTTCCGCGGCTGCTGGAAGTGCGCACAGGAGTGGCGGAAAGGGGAGTGAAAAAAAAAAAAACTGCAGGAACGAGCTCTGATAAGTGACTGGTGTCACTTATCAAAGTTCCGCGGCTGCTGGAAGTGCGCACGGAGGGGGGTGCAAAAGAAAAACGAGCACGAGTGTTGATCGGTGAACTGCGTCACCAATCAACGCTCGGCGGCTGCTAAATGTGCGCAAAGGGGGGGTAAAAAGAGGGGGGAAGGGGGGAGGGGGAATGAGGGGATTGGGGTGGATCGGACAGGGATCGGGCTCAAAAACTCACGTTTGTAGTCTCTCTTCTTTCTTCTCTCTTCTTTCTTCTCTCTTCTTTCTTCTCTCTTCTTTCTTCTTTCTTCAGCAGGAGTTGTGGTGTCACAGGCTACTGTGGCACCACAAGGCCCAGCACAGGAGGAGATCTGGCATGTGACCGCACTGCAGGAATCCTCAGCAAGTGTGAGGACCCCTGCAGTGCGGTCACACAGATCACAGACAGTTTGCAGACAGGTCACAGAGCGGTCACATCGCTGCTGTGACCTGTCATTGGTGGGATCGATGATCACATCGATCCCACCAATCAGAGGAGACCCTTGTTTTGCCGGTTGCTAGGCACCGGCCTAGTAATCGGAGCTCACTGCTCCGATTCCTAGGCAGGTCACCGGCAGGTCAGGAAGCAGGGCACAGAGCGGTCACACCGCTGCTGTGCCCTGTGATTGGCGCGATCATCGATGACATCGATCGCGCCAATCAGCAGCTGCAGGCCCTACTGGGCCTGTCCTAGGCTCCGGCCTAGGATCGGTGCTATTACTGCACCGATCCAGGCAGGTACAGGCAGGGCACAGCGCGAATACACCGCGGCTGTGCCCTGCGATTGGCGCGATCGATGTGATCGGCGATCGCGCCAATCCAGGGGGGGTCTGCTCCTTTCTATGCCCAGGCCTAGGATCGAGTACATTGGTACTCGATTCTAGCCTGGGATCTCACTGTTTCAGCCCATCGGATTGGCTGAAACAGTGAGAAAGGCTGCGATTGGCTGTTCAGAATTCAACAGCCAATCACAGCGATCGGGAGTGAGGGTGGGCGGTGACAGACCCCGGGATGCCGGCGCCATCTCTCCTGAGGTAAGATGGCGTCGGAATTTTAATGCGATCATTGCGACTTAAGTCGCAATGTCACATTAAAGGGCTGGACGTACTATCCCGTCCCCGGTCATACGGGCCCAGGTACCATGGATGGGATAGTACGTCCGATGGCAGTAAGGGATTAAGTCTCCATCCCCTGGTGTGTAGCAGTTTAGTTCTCCAACTCAAGCTGTTTAGTAGTTTAGTTCTCCAACCCCGGTTGTCTAGTAGTTCAGTTCTCCATGTTCTGGTGTGTATTTGTTTAGTTTTACAATCATAGCTGTTTAGTAGTTTAGTTCTCCAACCCCTGTTGTCTGTAGTTTAGTTATCCATCATATGGTGTGTAGTGGTTTAGTTCTACAAACCTAGCTGTTTAGTAGTTTTGTTCTCCAGCCCCTGTTTATTAGTTTAGTTATCCATCTTATGGTGTGTAGTGGTTTATGTTTCCATCCCCAAGCGCCCTGCAAGCCTTGGGATTGCAAAACTTGTAGAGCAGCCCCTTCCTTGACTGCCCCTAGGGCCACCAGAGTCACCCAGTGCACAGTCATCTAGCTGTAATTCCCCTGTCCATGCTTGCTCGTCCAGGTGTCATTGTTGAAAAGCACCCTGGCAGACATAGAATTTTTCAGGAAAAGGTGATGTTCTCTGCGATTTGTTGCTGTAGCGCAGGCACATCTTTCTAAAGGGTATGCCACACTAAACAATATCGCTAACGGGATCGCTAAAAAACGTCACTATTTAGCGATCCCGTTAGCGATATTGTTCAGTGCGGCAGCTTCCAGCGACGAGCTTCCTGCTGTGATCTCGCTCGTCGCTGGAATCGTTCCGGACCCTATTTCATCGCTGGCGCTCCCGCTGGTAAGTATCTAATCGCTGTGTGGCACCTTTCTTAGCGATTTAGCGGTACTTTTGTACCGCTAAAGTCGTTAAGAAGATCGCTAACGGCGATAGCGTCGTTAACTATATCGCTAAATGTGGCCGCATTTAGCGATATAGAAACAATCCCGCTAGCGATCTCATTAGTAGCAACGCTAACGAGATCGCTAGCGGGATAGCTTAGTGTGGCAGTACCTTTAGAGAAGTAATGGTGACTGGGCAACTGGTATTGGGGGACTCCGACGGCCATCAGCTTTTGGAAACTGCATCCATTTCCGTGGCCAACAGATTAGAGTGGCCTTGCAATAATCACAGAGATCACAGGCCATGAGTCATACAGAAACAATCGCTGTGATCTTTGTAGCGAATAGCTCTCACCTGGCCTCTGTCGTCCAGATAATGACACAATTAGGCTACGAATCATCTGAGGAGGCCACAGGCTTTTCACAATAATTAGTTCTCAGAAAAGTAATAGTGAGCTTATGGCTTATCCACAGCCAGATAACACCTGGAATTTGCTTATCCCCTGTGCGATCACTGCTAACTTCACGATAACCCTACACTCCTCGCTGCCAACAACAATCCTGTTTTTAACCCAATAAATAAATGCAGGCAAATTGGACACCATTCTTCTTTTGAGGTTCACACCATCAGGGTGTTCCATCCCCTCTCCCTCAGAGTAGCAGTCCCCAGGCTCTCCCACCCATTTCCTTGACCACTTTTATGCGTTGCGGTCACACTTCATGTCCTCAGAATTGACAACCCTTATCCTGGGAGACTTCAACAGCTCCACCTCCCCAACTGCATCCCAGCTTCTATCTCTAGCCAATTCTCATGGCCTCTCACAACTTTCAAACTCTGAGACACACAAAGACGGTAACACCCCTGATCTGGACTTTGTCCGCTTCAGTTCAATCTCATACCTAGAAAACTCACCTCTTACCCTTTGTCCCCGAGGAAATTAGGAGTATAACAACTTAGACATTTTTAGGTAATCCCTAAAAACACGTGTTTAGGGCGGCCTATCATGTTACCTAATCAAAGTCCTTTTTATATATATATATATATATATATATATATATATATATATAGCTTATTCTCTACTTTTCTGAACATAATTCATCATCAAACTCAACCCTACCCAAAAGGCTCATGCAGCCTTTATCTACCTCTCATTTCCTCAAGATGGTTGCACCATCATTGTAAATAAGCACCTGTAATTGGTGTCACCCCAACCTCATTGAATATTGTAAGCTCTGAAAAGCAGGGTCGTCATTATTTTTGCTTTAATTGTTTGATTATCTTAAACTTCGAAACATTTGACTGTTTTATATGAACTGCTGACTCGTAAAGCTATGCGTAATGTGTTTGTGATATATAAATAAAGTTTATTATTATTAGTAGATTGAAGATGGTGAAATTCAAACTGTTAACTGTGCCCTATATAGGAGTGAAGAATCTTTTATGTGAGCACAACTGCACAAACGAGGATTTGCTGCTGTGCCGACACAGGGTGGGGTATGGTGAACACGACAAGCTGCTGGACTGTGAGAGAGGTGCAGGCGGGGATGTTAAGGTGGATTGAGAAAGATGGAGTGTGCTTGGTATGTAAGATCAGTCAAAAACATCAGGCATGTCCAATTCCGTATCAGCTGACAGGCTATCAATCACCCCAAAGGTAGGGGGTAAACAAGTGGAGGTTCTTCGGACAGAGACCTGTGTGACAATACTTGCCATGGTGAGGGAGGAGGAAGAATCAGAAGATGCAGTTGATGAAGTGGACGGTTGGCGAGATATGCTAGTCTGCATTTTAGCACAATAACATTCCCAGATTAACGCATGTTGATCACGCATGTGCCAGGTCATGCATGTAGTACTGAAATGATTTCATTTTTTTTACTCTACTAGGTTGTTTTTAGGGGTCAGCCGCCATCTAACCAAGGTCAGTCCTGGAGTAGCACCTGATCACCTCACTTGTTGCTGTAGCACAGGCATATCTTTCTTAGAGAAGTAATGGTGACTGGGCAACTGGTATTCGGGGGACTGCGGCGGCCATCAGCTTTTGGAAACAGTCTGTGTCCATAAGGTGTAAAAGAGTGGATAGCTGGAATGTCCTGGGAAATGTCCAACAGATGCAGACAGGCAGAGATGACAGGAACCGCAGGTGCAGACAGGACAGTCTAATGGACAGATGAGCATTGACGGGCTCAGCTGGCTCAGCTGCCATTGAGGGGAACAGCGGCGGGTGCATCAGACTCGGCTACCATTGAGGGAAGTAATGGAGGGTGCAGCAGGCTGAAATGCAAGTACTGGGACCTGAGAACTTACAAGTGTGTTAAAAACAAACAACATTGTACAGTCACCTCCATGTTGAAGAAGGCGGTTTAAATAGTAAGTGACCTCCAGCTATTGACTGGGGACACTTTAGAGGAATACACGTGGTCCCTTTAAGAAATAGGAAGTGTGCGTGCGCGCGCTCTAAGCACAGTGCCTGAAGATTTGCTAGGAGTGCACGCACCCCGGGCAGCAGCAGATCGGGAAGAGCAGGACGGGAGCCTTGGCGATGAGCACGCTGATGTCTCTGCATAGAGAGAGGGACTGCAGGCAGAGATGCGGTCGCTACAGTACCCCTTACGCCCCCTCTTTTTCAAGCCTGTCAGAAATTTCTCCAGGAGGAGAGGAGCATAGATGTTCTCCCTGGGCTCCCAGGACCTCTCCTCAGGACCAAATCCCTTCCAATCCACAAGAAAGAAGGTATTTCCCCTTACCTTCTTGGTTGCCAAAATGTTATCTACCTCGAAAACGTTCTCAGCGCTTACAGGAGTCGGAGTGCCACCTGGAACCTTGTAGAAAGAACTGAGGACAACAGGTTTGAGAAGAGACACATGGAAGGAATTGGGAATTCGCAATGAAGCTGGGAGTTTGAGTTTGTAGGCTACTGGATTAATCTGTTTCAACACCTCGAAGAGACCAATGAAGCGGGGACCCAATTTATAGGATGGTTTCCTGAGGCGGATATACTTAGATGACAGCCAGACCTTATCTCCAGGATGAAACAGAGGTGAATCCAGATGTCTCTTATCCACATGTCTTTTCACCTGTTCATAGAATTTTATCAAAGACGCTTTAGTGTCCACAGATTTTGGTAAAGTTCCTGATGAGTGAATCAGCAGCTGGAATACCGGAGGTGACAGCCACAGGGAAAAGCACTTTTGGGTGTTGACCGTAGACCACAAAAAACGGATATTTGGCCGAAGACTCACTTACGTGGTTATTGTAAAAGAATTTGGCCCAAGGCAGGAGTTCAGCCCAGTCACTGTGATGAGCATTAACAAAATGCCAGAGAAAATTATTCAGGATGTGATTGACTCGTTCCACTTGGCCAATGGACTGAGGATAGTAAGAAGATGATAAATCCAAAGTAACATCAAGCAGCTTACAGGTGGCTCTCCAGAAACTAGAGGTAAACTGGACACCTCCATCGGAGACTATGTGAAGCTGTACTGTAGACCATGGAGATGAAAAATCTGAGGAATGAATTCTTTTGTCAGTACTGGCGCAGATGGAAGACCGGATAGCAGGATGAAATGAGCCATCTTGGAAAAACAATCCACCACCACCCAGATGACGGTACATCCTGCCGACACTGACAGATTCGTGATGAAATCCATGGAGATAGCTGCCAGTGAGCAGACAGAACAGGCAAGGGAAGCAACCGACCGGTCAGAAGCTATTTGGGAGTTTTATTTCGGGCACACGAAGGACAAGATGAAATTTGCAACATCTTTGAGCAGAGTTGGCCACCGATAGTGTCGAGAGATAAGGAGAGTAGTCTTCTTCTGTCCGGCATGGTCCGTCACTTTAGAAGAATGTCCCCAGAGAAGAACCCGCTTCCTGTCAGGTTCAGCCACGTAAGTCTTACCACAGGGTAGACGAGATAAGTCTAGCGGAGCGACTGTGATTATTTTGGAAGGCTCGATGATATATTTAGGCTCCTCCTCCTAGCCGGAGGCTAGGAAGGACCTGGAGAGCGCGTCCGCCTTGACGTTTTTATAAGCCGGATGAAAGTGGAGTGTGAAGTTGATGCGAGCGAAGAACAAAGACCATCTGTCTTGACGGGGGTTAAGCCACTGAGCAGACTGCAGATAAGCCAGATTCTTGTGGTCAGTGTAAATTACTACAGAATGCAACGCTCCTTCCAGCATGTACTGCCACTCCTCCAGAGCATGGTTGATCACAAGTAATTATGTTCTGATGTCGAAAAGAGTTTAGAGAAAAAAATGCAGGTCACCATGCAACCAGATGAAGACTTCTGAGTGAGGATGGCTCCGGCCCAGTGGAAGATGCATCCACCTCCAGGAAGAACTGTTTGTTATGGTTTGGGCGATGAAGCACCGGAGCCAAGGAGAATGTTTGCTTGTGAGATACGAAGGCTTCTACAGCTTCAGGAGTCCATTCCTTAGGATTGGCTCCTTTGCTGGTTTTTGTTCATTCTGCTTCCACAAAAATCGGAATAGGAAGCGATCAAAAAATGTTATGTGCCTGAATATGGTACCAATAAAAATGTCCGCTCGTCCCGCGAAAAATAAGCCTGCACATGACTCTGTCAACCGAAATATGGAAACATTATAGCTCTCAAAATACGGCGATGCAAGAATTTCTTCCAAAAAAAAGCGTCTTTTAGTGTGTGACAGAAGCTAAACATGAAAAAAGGATATAAATCTGTTATCGCTGTAATCGCACCAACCCGAAGAATAAAGTCACCTAATCACTAATACCGCACGAGGAACAGCGTAAAAAATAAAAACAATTCTTCACCTTTTGTGGATTTGTTCATTCTGCCTCTCAAAGATCGCAGAAAAGCGATCACAGTGGTTTACCCCCACATATAGGGTATCAGCGTACTCAGGACAAATTGCACAACAACTTATTTCTCCTGTTACCCTTATAAAAAAAATTAGGGGCAAAAAGATCATTTTTGTGGAAAAAATATGATTTTTTTTATTTTCACGGCTCTACGTTATAAACTTCTGTGAAGCACTTGGGGCTTCAAAGTGCTCAGTCACCACACATCTAGATAAGTTCCTTGGGGGTCTAGTTTCCAAAATGGGGTCACTTGTGGGGGGGTTTAGGCACATCAGGGGCTCTACAAACGCAACATGACACTCGCAGACCATTCCATCAAAGTCTGCATTCCAAAATGGCGCTCCTTCCCTTCCGAGCTCTGCCATGCGCCCAAATGGTGGTTTACCTCCACATATGGGGTATCAGCGTACTCAGGACAAATTGCACAATAACTTTTGGGGTCCTGTTACCCTTTGGAAAATAAAAATTGGGGATGAAAAGATCATTTTTGTGGAAAAAATATGATTTTTTAATTTTACAGCTCTACGTTATAACCTTCTGTGAAGCCCTTGGGGGTTCAAAGTGCTCACCACACTTTTAGATAAGTTCCTTGGGGGGGGTCTAGTTTCCAAAATGGGGTCACTTATGGGGGGTTTCCACTGTTTAGGTACATCAGGGGCTCTCCAAACTCGACATGGTGTCCGCTCTCAATTCCAGCCAATTTGACATTCAAAATCTCAAATGATGGTCCTTCCCTTCTGAGCCCTGCCGTGTGCCTAAAGATTGATCTTCCTCCACACATGGGGTATCGGTGTACTCAGGAGAAATTGTACAACAAATATTTTGCTTCATTTTCTTCAGATACCCTTGACAAAATAAAAAAAATTGTGTCGAAAGAAAAATCTTGGGGAAAAAAATTAAATGTTCATTTTTTTCTTCCACATTGCTTCAATTCTTGTGAAGTACCTAAGGGGTTAATACATTTATTAAATGTGGTTTTGAACACCTTGAGGGGTACAGTTTTTAGAATAGTGTAACTTTTGGGTATTTTCTGTCATATTGAACCCTCAAAGTGACTTCAAATATGAGGTGGTCCCTAAAATAATGGTTTTGTAAATTTTGTTGGAAAAATGAGAAATCGCTGTTCAACTTTTAGCACATAACTTCCGAACAAAAAAAAAATTGGTTCTAAAATTGTGCTTATGTAAAGTAAACATGTGGGAAATTTTATTAACTATTTTTTGTGACATATCTTTCTGATTTAATGGCATAAAAATTAAAAGTTTGAAAATTGCAAAATTTTCAAAATTTTGCCATATTTCTGTTTTTTTCATAAATAAGTGCAAGTTATATCGAAGAAATTTTACCAATAACATGAAGTACAATATGTCACGAGAAAACAATCTCAGAATCGCCAAGATCCATTGAAGCATTGAAGAGTTATAAGCACATAAAGTGACAGTGGTCAGAATTGTAAAAATTGGCCTTGTCATTAACCTACAAAATGGCTTGGTCCTTAAGGGGTTAAGACCGTCTGGATGGGACCATTTCATGACGGCTGATACCTTCTCAGGATCCATCTTTATACCGGTCTCAGAAACAATGTACCCAGAAACGGAAGGGAGGACTGTTCAAAGATGCACTTTTCATATTTGGTGTAGAGACGGTTAGTTCTTAACCTCAGTAAAACCTGGCTAACGTCCCTCCTGTGTGTTGGCAGATCATAAGAGAATACCAAGATGTCGCCCAGGTATGCTACCACACACGTATAGAGCAGGTCACAGAAGATATCATTCACAAGTTCTTGGAAGACGGCTGGTGCATTACAGAGTCTAAACTGCATAACGAGATACTCGTAATGGCCATCACGGGTGTTGAAAGACGTCTTCCACTCATCTCCCTGGCGAATTTGAACCAGGTTGTATGCCCCTCGTAGGTCAAGCTTTGTGAAGATTCTGGAACCCTTCAGGCAATCAAACAGCTCGGAGAGCAGGGGTAGGGGTACTTATTCTTTACCATGATTTGGTTAAGGCCTCTGTAGTCAATGCAGGGTTGCAGAGAGCCATCCTTCTCAAAGAAAAACCCAGCTCCAGCCAGAGATGAGGATTTATGGATAAACCCCCTAGCGAGGTTTTCATCTATATACTCGGACATAGCGTGAGTCTCGGCCTAGGACAGGGGATAGATTCGGACTTGTGGAGGTGAGGTACCCGGCAGTAGGTCAATCGGGCAGTCATACAGCCTATGAGGTGGCAAGGTCTAAGCCTCCTTCTTGTTGAAGACGTCCGCATAAGTCCAATATGCCGCAGGTTGGCCCAGCAGATTAGCAGGAGAAGTAGAAGAGTCCTAGAATCATAGAAAGGTAGAGTTGGAAAGGACCTCCTGGGTTATCTGATCCAACCCCCTGCTCAAAGCAGGATTCACTATATTATTCTAGACAGATGTCTGTCCAGCCTCTGTTTGAAGACTTCCATTGAAGGAGAACTCACCACCTCTCGTGGCAGCCTGTTCCACTCATTGATCACCCTAATTGTCAAAAAGTTTTTCCTAATATCTAATCTGTCTCCTCCCATTCAGTTTCATCCCATTGCTTCTAGTCTTTCATTGTGCAAATGAGAATAAAGATGATCCTGCTACACTGTGACAGACCTTGAGATATTTGTAGAAAGCTATTAAGTCTCCTGGCAGTCTTCTTTTTTGCAAGCTAAACATTCCCAAATCCTGAAACCGTTCCTCATGGGACATGGTTTGCAGACCGGTCACCATTCTGGTCGCTCTTCTCTGAACTTGCTCCAGTTTGTTGATATCTTTTTTAAAATGTGGTGTTCAAAGCTGGAGACAGTATTCCAGGTTAGGTCTGACCAAAGAGGAGTAGAGGACAATAATGACTTCTCGTGATCTAGACTGTATGCTTCTGTTATTACATCCCAGAATTGTATTTGCCTTTTTTGCTGCTGCATCACACTCTTGACTCATGTTCAGTCTGTGATCTATTAGTATACCCAAGTCTTTTTCACATGTGCTGTTGCTTAGCCCTATTCCTCCCATTCTGTATTTTTTTTTTCATTTTATTGCCCAGATGTAGTACTTTTTCCCTGTTAAAAACCATTCTGTTAGTTGCTGCCCACTGCTCCAGTTTATTTACAGTACAGACCAAAAGTTTGGACACACCTTCTCATTTAAAGATTTTTCTGTATTTTCATGACTATGAAAATTGTACATTCACACTGAAGGCATCAAAACTATGAATTAACACATGTGGAATTATATACTTAACAAAAAAGTGTGAAGCAACTGAAAATATGTCCTACTGAATAGACTGTTAGAATTTGTATTATGGCAAGAAAAAAGCAGCTATGTAAAGAAAAACGAGTGGCCATCATTACTTTAAGAAATGAAGGTCAGTCAGTCCGAAAAATTGGGAAAACTTTGAAAGTGTCCCCAAGTGCAGTTGCAAAAACTATCAAGTGCTACAAAGAAACTCTCTCACATGAGGACCGCCCCAGGAAAGGAAGACCAAGAGTGACCTCTGCTTCTGAGGATAAGTTTATCTGAGTCACAAGCCTCAGAAATTGCAGGTTTACAGCAGCTCAGATTAGAGACCAGGTCAATGCCACACAGAGTTCTAGCAGCAGACACATCTCTACAAAAACTGTTAAGAGGAGACTTTGTGCAGCAGGCCTTCATGGTAAAATAGCTGCTAGGAAACCACTGCTAAGGACAGGCAACAAGCAGAAGAGACTTGTTTGGACTAAAGAACACAAGGAATGGACATTAGACCAGTGGAAATCTGTGCTTTGGTCTGATGAGTTCAAATTTGAGATCTTTGGTTCCAACCACCGTGTCTTTGTGCGACACAGAAAAGGTGAACGGATGGACTCTATATGCCTGGTTCCCACCGTGAAGCATGGAGGAGGAGGTGTGATGGTGTGGGGGTGCTTTGCGAGTGACACTGTTGGGGATTTATTCAAAATTGAAGGCATACTGAACCAGCATGGCCTCCACAGCATCTTGCAGCGGCATGCTATTCCATCCGGTTTGCGTTTAGTTGGACCATCATTTATTTTTCAACAGGACAATGACCCCAAACACACCTCCAGGCTGTGTAAGGGCTATTTGACCAAGAAGTAGTGTGATGGGGTGCTACGCCAGATGACCTGGCCTCCACAGTCACCAGACCTGAACCCAATCAAGATGGTTTGGGGTGAGCTGGACTGCAGAGTGAAGGCAAAAGGGCCAACAAGTGCTATGCATCTCTGGGAACTCCTTCAAGATTGTTGGAAGACCATTTCCGGTGACTACCTCTTGAAGCTCATCAAGAGAATGCCAAGAGTGTGCAAAGCAGTTATCAAAGCAAAAGGTGGCTACTTTGAAGAACCTAGAATGAGACATAATTTCAGTTGTTTCACACTTTTTTGTTAAGTATATAATTCCACATGTGTTAATTCATAGTTTTGATGCCTTCAGTGTGAATGTACAATTTTCATAGTCATGAAACTACAGAAAAATCTTTAAATGAGAAGGTGTGTCCAAACTTTTGGTCTGTACTGTATATCTCTTTGAATACTCTCTCTTCTCTAGTATTAGCTATCCCTCCTAGCTTTGTGTCATCAGCAAATTTAATCAGTTTACCCACAATTCCTTCATCTAAATCATTGATAAAGATGTTGAACAATACAGGGCCCAGGACACAGCCCTGTAATAACCCACTTGAGACATTCTTCCAACTGGATGTGCAGCCATTTATGACCACTCTTTGGGTCCGATCACTAAGCCAGTTATGAATCCACCTAACAGTTGCCTTGTCCATTCCATACTAAGCCATTTTTTCAATAAGGACTGTGTGAGATACTTTGTCAAATGCTTTGCTGCAGTCAAGATATACTATATCTACAGCATTTCCCTGATCAACCCAGTCAGTGATTCTGTCATAGAAGGAAATTAAGTTAGTCTGACATGACTGACTAGTTATAAACCCATGCTGACTCTGGTTAATCACTTCATTCTTATCCAGGTAATTACATACATGTTGTTTAATAATTTGTTCAAAGATCTTTCCTGGTATAGAAGTCAGACTCACCAGCCTATAGTTCCCTGGGTCTACCTTCTTCCGCTTTTTGAAGATAGGAACAACATTTGCTCTTCTCCAGTCTTCTGGGACTTCTCCTGTTCTCCAAGAATTTTCAAAGATTATGGAGAGTAGTTAAAAAATTTATTCTGTTATCTCCTTCAGTACTTTGGGGTGTAATTTATCTGGACCTGGAGACTTGAATTCATTTATGTTAGCTAAGTGTTTCCTCACTATCTTTCTGTTTATAGATATCCTGGGTTCTTCAATTTCTTTAATAGGACAGTGAAGATCAATTGATGTAACATTTCCTTTCTGAGAGAAAACAGATGCAAAATAGGAATTTAAAAGATCGGCCTTCTCAACATACTTTCTTACCATTTCATCATTTGCACCCTGTAAAAATTCTATAGCATCTTTGACTCTTCTTTTACATTTGACATATCCCCAAAATACTTTTTTTATTGCTTTTGACATCTCTTGCATGCCTTAATTCATTGTCAGCTTTAGATAATCTGATTCATGCCCTGCAGGTTTTGCAGACCGCATTATATTGTTCTTTAGATATGCCTCCCTCTTTCCATTTGATAAACATTTCATTCTTCCTTTTTAGCATGTGTTTAAGTTCTGTGTTCATCCATCCTGGTTTCCTTAAATGCTTCCTATTCTTTCCTCTGTTCTTAATTGTTAATGATTGTGCTTTGAGAATCTCATTTTTTAAGATTTCCCATCCTTCCTGGACTTTTTTGTAAGAGAAATAGGAGACCGGACAGGACGAATGCAAGTAAGGCACATTTCGTGACATCCTGAGTACTTCTCTGGACCTCCAGTCCAGAACTGGATTGTGTGTTTGCAGCAACGGGAGACCTAGAAGTTGAGGATAAGAGAGACCAGACAGTACATGAAGAGAAATCTTCTCCAAATGCAGCGTTCCCACCTGAAGATCCACAGTCTCTGTGATGAACTGGATGGTTTCGGGAAGAGACTTTCCATCCACTGAAGAAATCACCAACAGATCTGGAAGATGTAGGACCAGAATCTTATACCGCTCGACCACAGCCTGTTGAACAAAGTTACCCACGGAGCCGGAGTCCAGGTGGGCCAACTAACAAAAGTCTCTTTGCCGCAGGAGACATACAGTCAGGGTCAACGATGGAGAGATAGAAGTCTTGCCCAGGATAGCCTTTCCTACTGACCCTATGCACTGGCGTTTCCCAGTTTCTTGGGGCAGGACCGAATAAGATGTTCGGAGCTGCCACAGTAGAAGCATGTCCCTTTGGTCCGACGAACCTCTTGGCGGTGCTTGAATAGCTTCACCTGATCTATCTACATGGGTTCAAGCGAAGAAATCGCAGCAGGAACTTGCTTACTGATCGATTGTTGGAAGGTGGGAGATAGGCGAACAGATCTTCTCTTGCGGTTCACCTCTTTGGACAGTTCCTGGAACCTAATGTCAGTTCTGTTTGCAAGAAACACCAGTTCATCCAGAGAGGAGGGTATCTCCCAACCTTCCAGTTCATCCTTGATTCGCCCTGAGAGGCCTTCTCACAAAGTCGCCACCAGAGCCTCATTGTTCCCAGCGAGTTTCGAAGATAAGGTATGAAAATGGACTGCATACTGACCCACGGAGAGGTTACCTTGGCGTATCCGGAGCAGAGAAGAGGCTGCAGAAGAAACACGGCCAAGCTCGTCGAAGACCTTACGAAAGGCTTCCAAGAAGGACTGTAGGTCCGACACCAATGGATCCCCTCTCTCCCACAGAGGATTGAACCATGCTTGGCCCTCACCAGATGGATGTGACATGATAAAGGCCACTTTGGTTCGGTCCGAGGTGAACTGATGAGCCAAGAGTTCTAAGTGCAATGTGCACTGGTTAATGAACCCCCAACACAGGGCTGGGTCTCCGCCATAGCATGGAGGAGCCGACAGACGAGGTCCGGAATCTGATGCATAACTGGCTGCTTAGTGGGTCACCGTGGTGGTAACTGCCACCTGCGAGGGTGTGGAAGCGGCCGGTACTGCCAGCGTATCAAGACTTTTGTTCACAGACCGTAGATAGGAAAGAATTTTGTCCTGCTGATCCTTCTGGCGGGAGACCTACTGGTATAGGTCCAAGATGGCAGATGCCTGGGAGCCAGCGGATTCCATGGCCTGTGCAAACTGTAATGGGCAAGGTGTTGGAACCACTGTGCCAAAGCCCAAGTAAGACCTGGATGGGTGTGACTAGGAGCCTCACTCAATCTCACCACGGACACGCAGCAGATGACAGCGCAGTCCGTGGAGAGACATGGGAGGTGATCCAGGTGCTATTCCAGGACTGACCTTGGGTAGATGGCGGCTGACCCTTGGAGTGGATAGCTGGAATGGCCCAGGGAAATGTCCAACAGATGCAGACAGATGGAGAAGATGAGTCTAACGGACAGATGAGCACTGACGGGCGCAGCCGGCTCGGCTTCCATTGAGGTGAGCACTGGCAGGTGCAGCAGACTCGGCTACTATTGAGGGAAGCACTGGATGGTGCAGCAGACTCGGTTACCGTTGAAGGAAGCACTGGTGGATGCAGCAGACTCGGTTACCATTGAAGAAAGCACTGGCAGGTGCAGCAGACTCGGCTATGGTTGAAGGCAGCACTGGCTGGCGCAGCAGACTCGGCTACCGTTGAAGGAAGCACTGGCAGGTGCAGCAGATTCGGCTACCATTGAAGGAAGCACTGGCGGGTGCAGCAGACTCGGCTACCGTTGAAGGAAGCACTGGCGGGTGCAGCAGTTGAGAGAAACGCACGTGGCCCCTTTAAGGAAGAAGTGTGCACGCTGCACTCTAAGCACAGTGCCTGAAGATCTGCTATGAGTGCATGAACCCCGGGCAGCAGCAGACAGGGAAGGAGCAGGGCGGGAGCCTTGGCGGTGAGCACGCTGATATCTCTGCATAAAGGGAGGGACTGCAGGCAGAGATGCAGGCGCTACACTTACCATTTGTCAAGTGACATACATGTGGATAAGGGCTGAGAAGGACTAGGCCCAGCTAGTAGACACCCATTGAAATTACCATTGGCAAAGTTGGGTCTTACATTTTTTGGCTCGTATGAGATTCCGGAGATAGTCAATCGGTTGCCTTCAGATTAAACTTTCTCAGTCTCTTCATGTCCCTTATCTGTTCTACAGACCCTGTTAAATGAGTTTGTCCCGTTGGAGTTTTCTGTTTAATACCCGCCTCCTCCATTTTCTGACGATAGAGGTTTAGAGCATGAGGTGCAAAGGATTGTGTATTCTCAAAGGGCCCAAATTTCCCTCCAATATCTTGTGTATTGGAGGGGATGTGGACCCGAGGATAGATCCTAAGTTCCAACTCGTTCTGTGAATGCCGATTATTTGGTCAGGGCCTTCCATCTTAGGTTCCCTGGGAAACCTTTGTGGTCCAGTAGCCCCTCTTGAAGAGGGTGTACAGTCATGGACAAAAGTTTTGAGAATGACACAAATATTAATTTTTACAAAGTCTACTGCTTCACTTTTTCTAATGGCAATTTGCATATACTCCAGAATGTTATAAAGAGTGATCAGCTTAACAGCAATTACTTGCAAAGTCAATATTTGGCTAGAAAATGAACTTTATCGCCCAAAACACATTTCAACATCATTGCAGACCTGCCTTAAAAGGACCAGCTAACCTCTTTTCAGTGATTGCTCCATTAACACAGGTGTGGGTGTTGATGAGGACATGGCTGGAGATCAATCTGTCATGATTAAGTAAGAATGACACCACTGGACACTTTAAAAGGAGGCTGGTGCTTGGCATCATTGTTTCTCTTCTGTTAACCATGGTTATCTCTAAAGAAACACGTGCAGTCATCATTGCAATGCACAAAAATGGCCTAACAGGGAAGAGTATAGCAGCTAGAAAAATTGCACCTCAGTCAACAATCTATCGCATCATCAAGAACTTCAAGGAGAGAGGTTCCATTGTTGCCAAAAAGGCTCCAGGGCGCCCAAGAAAGACCAGCAAGCGCCAGGACTGTCTCTTAAAAGTGTTTCAGCTGCGGGATCGGGCTACAGCAGTGCAGAGCTTGCTCAGGAATGGCAGCAGGCAGGTGTGAGTGCATCTGCACGCACTGTGAGGCGGAGACTCTTGGAGCAAGGCCTGGTCTCAAGGAGGGCAGCAAAGAAGCCACTTCTCTCCAGAAAAAACATCATGGACAGACTGATATTCTGCAAAAGGTACAGGCAGTGGACTGCTGAGGACTGGGGTAAAGTTATTTTCTCTGCTGAATCCCCTTTTCGATTGTTTGGGACATCAGGAAAACGCCTCATTTGGAGAAGACAAGGTGAGCGCTACCACCAGTCTTGTCTCATGCCAACTGTTAAGCATCCTGAAACCATTCATGTGTGAGGTTGCTTCTCAGCCAAGGGAATCGGCTCTCTCACAGTCTTGCCTAAAAACACAGCCATGAATAAAGAATGGTACCAGAATGTCCTCCAAGAGCAACTTCTCCCAACCCTCCAAGAGCAGTTTGGCGATCAACAATGCCTTTTCCAGCATGATGGAGCACCTTGCCATAAAGCAAAGGTGATAACTAAATGGCTCAGGGAACAAAACATAGAGATTTTGGGTCCATGGCCTGGAAACTCCCCAGATCTTAATCCCATTGAGAACTTGTGGTCAATCATCAAGGACGGGTGGACAAACAAAAACCTAAAAATTCTGACAAAATGAAAGCATTGATTGTGCAAGAATGGACTGCTATCAGTCAGGATTTGGTCCAGAAGTTGATTGAGAGTATGCCAGGGAGAATTGCAGAGGTCCTGAAGAAGAAGGGTCAACACTGCAAATATTGACTTGCTGCATTAACTCATTCTAACTGTCAATATAAGCTTTTGTTACTCATATGTTTGCAATAATATTTCTGTCTGTGATAAAAACATCTGTCAAACACAAATAAAAAACAGAGGGCAGCAGATCATGTGAAAATATAATATTTGTGTCATTCTCAAAACTTTTGGCCATGACTGTACTATCAAGTTTCCTCTGCTCTTGGACGCAGTGAGTGACAGTCGTTCAATCTAGTGCAGAGGCATGCTGAGCTGTCAGTACTTTGATAGACAGCTCAATCATCCAATCTATTGCAGTTGCATGATGACTTGTCGGTATTTTGATCGACAGCTGTTGTGAGCATGTTGGAAATGACTTCTGAGTTGGGGCTCCCTCTGGTGGTTGCTGAGGGTATTGAACCAGTGTTGAATAGTAGAAGTCCATCACCTGCGAGCGATGACTGGCAATCAGGAGAGACTGATATAAGTGAGCTGCCTTCCCATGATCCTCGCCGGTGATCAATTGTTGTTTCCTGGTTCATTTGGAAGTCAGCTGGTGTCTTGCCTTCGTCTGCTACTTTCAGATAAGATATTTTCTGCTTGTTTCTATCGTGTTTGCAATTTCAATTTTTTGTCGGGTTCCCCTCCAGGGGCCTGTGCTACTCTCTGTTTTTCAGTAGCTACTGTTTATTTGTTCCATTGCGCTGTCCCTGCTATTTGAGTGGCTGCGGGTTAGCCGCTTGGTCACACCAGAGATCTGATTTAGCGGGTGGCGAGATCATGTGGTCTCAGCATTTTTTGAAATCAGAAGTGTTGGACTTTTCTAGGGTTTTGCTGGGTTGCAGATAGAATTCTGTCCTGTCCTGTCCTATCTAGGCAGTATTTGGCCCCAGCGTTTGCTCACTCTATTTTCTGCCTGCGTTTGTGTTTCTTCTTGTCTAACCGCCATTATATGTTAGGGGGCTACCTATTTCTTTGGCGCTCTACTCCGAGGCAGTTAGCTTTCCTGTTTCTATCTTGAGGTGTAGCTAATCTCTCCAGCTGTGCCGAGGCGTTTAGGTCACCGTAGGTACGTCCCACGGCTGCTTCTATTGTGTGGTTAGCTTAGTGATCTGCAACCCATTAGTTCCCAACCTCTCTGGTGTTTGGCTGCCTTTGCTGTTTTTTGCTCCTGTCCTACTCGGCTACCAAATCATAACAGAATCACCGGCCTTACCGAAAATTCTATGGTACTCAACAGAAGGAAAAAATAGTTAAAAAAAAAGTCAGAATTTTTTTTGAGTGTATTTTTCCTCTTTATCTCTGGTGGCTGTAGGAGGAGTTTTTCTGCAATGGAAGTCAAGCATTTGTCTGATCGTGTGGAGCAGCTTGCTGCTGAAGTTCGGAGTATTTCTGTCTATCTCACTTAGTCTGCTGTAGAACCTAAGATCCCTACTCCAGATTTATTTTTTGGGGATCGGTCTAAATTTTTGAATTTTAAAAATAACTAAGTTGTTTTTTGCCCTGAAGCCTAAGTATCACGGTGAGGACTGCAAGAGAACTCACCAGTGCAATCTCCTGGAAGACGAGTGCAGAAGAAAGCTTCAGGCTCCTAGGAACACAGGGTGAGCAAGGCAGGAGAGAGATGGTTTCAGGGCCTGAATCACCTGACAGTTGAGGGGCGTGGCTTCAGATCCAGGGAGCTAGAAGCTGAGGGAAAACTCCTAGAAAGGTAACTACGGGACAAAGTTACCCAGGGGCACAGATAGAGACGTAAATCTGAACAAGCCAAGGTCAAAGCACGAGAAGACAGTATAGTACCAAGGATGAGACAGAACAGATAGTCGGGGACAGGCAGAGGTCAAAACCAAACAGACAGCGAAGGTACAGAAACAGAATCCAACAAGCAGTATCCAGAGATCAGACCGAGTCAAAACCAAAGTATCAGGCAAACCAGAACACAGCACAAACACACTCAGGGGTCAACACACTCTGCCAAGGGCGAAAGTATAACTGACAGGGATTGGAGCTTCCTAGGGCTATAAGAAGCTCTCCCCGAACCAAGGAGAGGCCACAATAATAAGCCCCAGGTGTGCAGGTAAGAGCTTGCACTGGGATCAAAACCTTAACCCCTAGCGTGCAGGTCAACCCTGCACTGGGATCATGACAGTACCCCCCTCTCAACGGGGGCCTCTGGACCCCCAGGCTTGCCCGGGCACCTGGCATGGAAAGCCCGAACCAGGCGATCCGCATGCATCAAACGGGCCGGCACCCAGGATCTCTCCTCCGGTCCATACCCCTTCCAATGAACCAGGTACTGTACCGACCGCTGCACCAACCTGGAGTCAACGATATGCTCAATCTCATATTCCATGTGTCCCTCAACCAAAACAGGAGGAGCAGCGGACTCGGACTCCCCCCGGACTGCCTCAAAAGGTTTTAGTAGGGATTTATGGAAGACGTTAGGGATCTTGAATGAGACTGGAAGACACAACCTGTAAGCCACTGGATTGATCTTTTCCACAATCTTGTATGGGCCAATGAACTTGGGGCCCAACTTGGCTGATGGAACCTTCAACTTAATGTTTCGCGTAGAGAGCCAAACTTTCTCTCCAACACGAAACATAGGACCTGGTGTTCTTTTCCTATCAGCGAAAAACTTGTACCTGCCTTGAGACCTGGATATATTCCGCTGGACCTCCGCCCATGTATTCTTTAAATCGCTGAACAGAGCCCTCTGCCCCTGGACACCCAGAATCCAAACGAGAAAACTCACCAAAATGAGGACTAAAACCATAATTGATCAGGAAAGGAGACATACCAGTAGATTGGCTCACCCGACTATTGAAGGCGAATTCCGCCAAAGGCAGTACATCACACCAGTCATTCTGTCTTGCAGAAGTCAGACATCTGAGGATCTGTTCCAGAGACTGATTAGTGCGTTCCGTCTGACCATTGCTCTCAGGATGGTATGCAGATGAAAAAGACAGAGACATCCCCAATTTCTTGCAAAAAGCACGCCAAAACTTTGCCACAAACTGCACTCCACGATCAGACACCACATTCAGGGGTACCCCATGCAACCGGATAACATGCTGTACAAACAATCTGGACAAAGTCTCAGCTGAGAGTAGTGCGGATAAGGGTACAAAATGAGCCTGCTTCGAAAACCTGTCCACCACTACCCATACCACCGTATTGCCCTTGGATGGAGGAAGATTAGTAATAAAATCCATGGACAAGTGAGTCCATGGCCTTTGGGAACTGCCAAGGGCATCAGTTCCCCAGCCGGCCGGCTATGTGAGTTTTTAGAACGAGCGCAGACCCCACAACCAGAAACAAATTTTTTTATGTCAGAGCTAAGAGTAGGCCACCAAAAGATCCTAGCCACCGCCCGACGTGTGGCAGATATACCTGGGTGAGCACTGAGCTTGGATTCATGGAACTCCTGGAGGAGTTTAAGCCGAAGCTGCTCTGGGACAAACAACTTACCCCCTGGCTTGGCAGCAGGGGCCAGAGACTGGGCCCTCTCAATCTCCTGTTCCAACTCAGACGAGACCACTGCCAACACAACCCCAGGGTGAAGAATGGAGGAAGGTGGCTCATGGGGAGACACCGGATGAAAACTGCGAGATAAGGCATCAGCCTTGATATTCTTTGACCCCGGACGAAACGTAATAGTAAACTGAAAACGGGAAAAAAAAAGTGACCAACGGGCCTGTCTGGGTGTTAGTCTCTTAGCAGACTCAATAAATGATATTTTTTGTGGTCGGTAATCACAGTAACCGAGTGACTGGCCCCCTCCAAAAAGTGCCTCCATTCTTCAAACGCTAACTTGACCGCAAGAAGCTCTCTATTGCCAACATCATAATTCCTCTCAGCAGCAGAGAATTTCCTGGAAAAAAAAGCACATGGACTGAGGTTGGTCAGAGTGGCAGGACCTTGGGACAACACAGCACCCACCCCCACCTCAGAGGCGTCCACTTCCACAATAAATGGTTTGGACGGATCTGGCTGTACCAACACCGGAGCAGTCATAAAGCATTTTTTCAGACTAGCAAAGGCCTCTTTTGCGAGCGAGGACCAATTTTTCACATCCGAACCTTTGCATGTTAAATCAGTGAGTGGTTTGACCACCTGCGAAAACCCCCGAATAAATTTTTGGTAGTAATTGGCGAAACCCAAGAAGCGCTGGAGCCCTTTAAGATCTCGGGGTTGTACCCAATCCGCAATGGCCTGCACCTTCTTGGGGTCCATACGAAAACCCTCACAGGACACAATCAATCCCAAAAAAGATAATTCTTGAACAAAAAACACACACTTCTCCAATTTAGCAAACAGATGATTTTCCCTAAGTCTTTGGAGAGCAGTTCGTACATGATTCATATGAGAATGACTGTCGGGGAATATATCAGAATATCATCTAAGTAGATAACAACAAAACGACCAATGAGATCAGAAAACACCACGTTGATGAAATTCTGAAATATGGCGGGAGCATTGGTAAGACCAAACGGCATGACTAAATTTTCAAAAAGTCCCTCGGACGTGAGGAAGCAGTTTTCCATTCATCCCCCTTCCTGACCCTTATCAAATTATATCTCCCCGAAGATCCAGTTTAGAGAACCATTTTGCCCCTGATAGTTGGTTACATAAATCAGGAATCAACAGAAGGGGATACGTATTTCGTACAGTAATCTTATTTAATTCACGAAAGTCGAGACAGGGATGTAGACCGCCATCTTTTTTCTTCACAAAAAGAACCCCGCCGCCACAGGTGAAACTGAGGGACGTATGTGTCCCTTGCGAAGACTTTCAGCAATATAATCCTTCATAGCTAAGCGCTCAGGTCCAGACAAATTAAACAGGCGGGCTTTAAGTAGTTTAGCCCCCGGGACTAGCTCGATGGCGCAGTCAAAGGGTCTATGTGGCGGCAACGTCTCGGCCTCGCTTTCTGAGAACACATCTTCGAAGTCTTTCAGGTACTCCGGAATACCTTCCAGCTCAACAGATGACATAGACACAGATTTAACAGGTTTAACCAGCAGTGCAGATTCATAACATAACTTAGAATCATTAAACCCCCATTGAACAATCTCCCCCGTTTTCCAGTTAATAACTGGGTTATGGCGTTGTAACCAGGGCATGCCCAACACCAACCCTGCTGGTAGATTGTCCAGAACTAAACAACTTAATTTTTCCTCGTGAGCAGCGCCCACTCTGAGCGAAAACAAGTCAGACATAAAGAGAATTCCCTCTTTTGTGAGGGGGAGGAGTCAATGGCCACCACCTTGATCGGAGTCTTAAGCCTAGCTGTCCCTATCTTGCAGCGTGTGACCAATTGAGAGTCAATCAGATTGATGGAGGACCCGCAGTCCACAAAGGCTGTAGAGGAAAAAGAATAACCGTCCACTAACAGTTCCACATGAAGCAACACCTTAGAGAACGAGGAAAAGTGTACCTGAGGGTCTGAGTAGTCTCCTCGCTGACTACCCAGACCTAGTCGTTTCCCGCCGACCGGGTTGAGGACGGGCAGACAGGACACTCCTTTTTCCAATGTCCAGCTTTACCGCAGTAGAAGCACAACTGTTCTTCCCGACGGCGTTTTCTCTCCTTTTCCTTCAGAGTGATAGCGCCCACATCCATGGGCTCAGAGACAGTCTCTTTTCCACTGGGGAACAATGTAGTCTCCACCTGCATCACCCCTCTGGCCCGCAAACTGCGGTCCATCTGGACGGCCTGGGTCATGGCGTCCTCGAGAGAGTTAGGTGGGGGGTGTAACGCCAAAGCATCCTGCAACCGCTCGGACAAGCCTCTGCGAAATAGTCCTCGGAGGGCGGCGTCCTCCCAAGAAATCTCTGCGGCCCAGCGGCGGAACTCAGTACAAAACCACTCGGTCGAGTGCTTCCCCTGACAGACGCTCATCACCATGTCCTCTGCCAATCGCACTCGGTCAGGCTCATCATATATGTGCCCGAGGGTCTCAAAGATGCATTCACCGACACTCTCTCAGGGGCAGTGGGAGGAAGGGAAAATGCCCATGCTTGTGGGGACCCTCTTAATAAAGACATGATGACCCCTACCCTCTGACTTTCATCCCCAGAGGACCGTGGTCTCAAACTAAAGAAAAGTTTGCAACCCTCCATGAAGATCCTAAACTCCTTTTTGTTCCCAGAAAAGAAGTTAGGCAGTTTAACAGGTGGTTCTGAGGACACGAGCGCAACATCACTCGCCATAACCCTCAGAGAACCAGCAGATAAAGCCCCCTGCACAGTCTCAGAAACCTGCCGCTGTGAACACGACAGCGCTTGCTGTTCCAGAGATAAATCCTGAAACATCTGACTCAGATTTTTCATCTGTTCGGACAGCGACTGTATGGGATCCATAACTCTCTGCACAACCTGCGCCCTAAACACAGCCGTGAAGCAAAAAAAAAAAAAAAAAAACTTAGTGGTCAGTTATAATATCACGGTGAGGATAGCAAGAGAACTCACCAGTGCAATCTCCTGGAAGACGAGTGCAGAAGAAAGCTTCAGGCTCCTAGGAACACAGGGTGAGCAAGGCAGGAGAGAGTGGTTTCAGGGCCTGAATCACCTGACAGTTGAGGGGCGTGGCTTCAGATCCAGGGAGCTAGAAGCTGAGGGAAAACTCCTAGAAAGGTAACTACGGGACAAAGTTACCCAGGGGCACAGACAGAGACGTAAATCTGAACAAGCCAAGGTCAAAGCACGAAAAGACAGTATAGTACCAAGGATGAGACAGAACGGATAGTCGGGGACAGGCAGAGGTTAAAACCAAACAGACAGCGAAGGTACGGAAACAGAATCCAACAAGCAGTATCCAGAGATCAGACCGAGTCAAAACCAAAGTATCAGGCAAACCAGAACAAAGCACAAACACATCAGGGGTCAACACACTCTGCCAAGGGCAAAAGTATAACTGACAGGGATTGGAGCTTCCTAGGGCTATAAGAAGCTCTCCCCGAACCAAGGAGAGGCCACAATAATAAGCCCCAGGTGTGCAGGTAAGAGCTTGCACTGGGATCAAAACCTTAACCCCTAGCGTGCAGGTCAACCCTGCACTGGGATCATGACACTAAGTCCTCGGGGAACACGCACAGCAGGTTCAAATTGTCATCTCCCTGTTGCGCGGTAACCCTCAGGATTGGGCCTTTTCCTGACAACTGGGGATCCTGTTTTGACTGATGTTGATGTTTTTTTCAGGCTCTGGGTTGTTGTATGATGAACCTAATGTTACTGATGAAGCTGGGAAAACCTTGTTGGCATTGAATCAGGGTCAGGAAGCTGCAGAGCTATATTGTCAGAAATTCCGAAAGTGGGCAGTCCTTACTAAATGGAATGACGATGCCCTGGCAGCTCTTTTTTGGAAGGGTGTGGCAGAGACTGTAAAGGATGTTATGGTGTGATTTCCTGTTCACTCTGGTCTCAATGACTCTATGTCATTAGCTATTCAAACTGACAGACGTTTACGTGAGCGTAGAAATATGCGAAAGGTGGTGATGCCTTGCGAGCCAGTCCCTGAGCCCATGCAGTGTGATGGAGTGGTTTCTGGGGCTCAGCGTCGAGAGTTTCGTAAGCGTAATAAGTTGTGCTTCTATTGTGGAGGCGCTTCTCATACTATTTCCGTCTGCCCTAAGCAGGGAAGGGGTTTTGCGCGCTCAGTTGTTTTGGGTAATGTTCAGACTAAATTTCTTTTGACTGTTACCTTGATTTGCTCCGTGTCCACATATTCGGCTCAAGCATTTGTTGATTCAGGAGCAGCTCTAAACCTGATGGATTTTGATTTAGCCAAACTTGTGGTTTTCCCATGGTACCCCTGCGGAGGTCTATTCCTTTGCTGGGTATTGATTCTACCCCTTTGGCGGAGAATAAACCCCAGTTTTCGACCCAGGTGATAATGCGGGTTGACCCCGACCACCAAGAGAATTGCAAATTTTTGGTGTTACATAATTTACATTACATTATTGTACTGGGTTTTCCCTGGTTACAGACTCATAATCCTGTTTTGGATTGGAAGTCTCTGTCTGTGGTCAGTTGGGGTTATCAATGTGTTCGTAGTGACACTCCTGTTTTTTTTACCTCTCCCCAGTTTTAAGATGTCCCTGACTATTTGTTTGATTTTTCTGCTGTGTTTAGTGAGAGTAAGTCTGCGTCCTTACCTCCTCATAGGAGCTATGATTGCACGATTGAATTGGTACACGGTCGGCTCTTCAATTTATGGGTACCTGAGCATATGCTATGCGATCTTATATCAAAGAATCTTTGAAGAAGGGTCATATCAGACCATCCTCTTCACCCTTGGCGCCGGCTTTTTCTTTGTGGCCAAAACGGATGGTTCATTGAGCCCATGTATTTACTATCGTCTCCTTAATAAGATCACTGTTAAATATCAGTATCTGTTACCCCTGATTTCTGATTTCTTTTCCAGAGTGAAAGGTGCCAGTTGGTTTACCAAGCTTGACCTTAGGGGGGCGTATAATCTTATTCGAATCAAGCACGGAGATGAATGGAAGACTGCGTTTAATACCCCAGAGGGGCATTTTGAGTACCTAGTGATGCCTTTTGGGCTCACAATGCCCCTTCCGTCTTCCAGTCTTTAATAAACAATATTTTCCGGGATTTGGTGGATAAGTTTCTGATCATTTATTTGGACGATATTTTGATATTTTCCAATGACTGTGATTCTCATGTGGAACATGTTCGGATGGTATTCCGGATTTTGAGAGAGAATGCTTTGTATGTTAAGGGATCGAATGTCTCTTTGGTGTACAGAAGGTTTCGTTTTTGGGATTCATTTTGTCTCCGTCTGCTATTGAAATGGAACCCGGTCAAGGTTCAGGCCATTTGTGATTGGGTTCAGCCCACTTCATTGAAGGCTCTTCAGAGATTTTTGGGTTTTGCTAATTTCTACCGTAAATTTATAAGTAATTTCTCTGGTATTGTGAAACCATTGACTGATTTGATCAAAAAGGGTTCTGATGTGTTGAATTGGTCTCCTGAGGCAGTTTCTGCGTTTCAGGAGCTCAAGCGGAGATTCACTTCTGCTCCTGTTCTACAGCAACCTGATGTTTCTTTACCATTTCAGGTGGAGATAGATGCTTCTGAGATTGGTACAGGAGCCGTTTTGTCCCAAAGGGATCCTGTAACCTCTAAGATTGACCCTTGTGCCTTCTTCTCCCGAAAGTTTTCCCCAGCTGAACGTAATTATGATGTGGGGAATCGGGAATTATTGGCTATGAAGTGGGCGTTCGAAGAGTGGAGACATTGGTTGGAGGGAGCCAAACATCAAGTTGTGGCCCTCACTGACCACAAAAACTTGATCTGTCTTGAATCAGCCAGTCGATTGAATCCCAGACAGGCCAGTTGGTCCTTGTTTGTCACGCGTTTTTGTGGTCTCCTTCCTCCCGGGTACTAAGAATGTTAAGGCGGATGCCCTCTCTAGGAGTTTCCTTGCGGATTCTATTGATGTGACTGAGCCTATGGCCTGTTATGAATGTGCTAAAAATGGTTTCTGAGCAGAGGCTCCCTCTGGTGGTTACTGACAGTACTGAACCTTTCAGTGAGGAATGGCAATCTGGGATCACGGACTGGTCTGATATAAGGGAGGTTCCCTCCCATGATGGTTGCCGGTGATCAATTGTTCTTGTCTCAATTGTGGTTCCTGGTTCATTTGGAAGCTTGCTGAGTCTTGCCTGCATCTTCTGCTATCAGATAAGATATTTTCTGCTTTTATTTTTGTGCTTGCTTTTTGCATTGTTCCCTGTACTTCTGTGGAGGTCAGCCAGGTCCCTTCTGGGGGGCTTGTGCTCCTCTCAGTTTATCTGGAGCCACTGGTGTTTGTTCATTTGCTTTTGCCTGTTTTTTCAGTGGCTGCGGCTTAGTTTTGTTACACCAGAGAACTGATTTAGGTGGTAGAGGTCATGTGATCTCAGGTGTTTTTGCAATCAGTAGAGTTGGTATTTTTAAGGGTTTTTTTTGGATTGCAGTGAGTATCCTTTCCTGTACTTTTCTGTCTAGACAGATTGGGCCCCAGCGTTTGCTCATTCTATTTTCTGTCTGTGTCCGTGTTTCTTCTTGTCTAACCGCCATTACATGTTTGGGGGCTTCCTATTTTCTTAGGGGATCTGCTCCGGGGCAGATAGCTTTCATCTTTCTGCCTTTAGGTGTAGTTATCTCTCAGGCTGTGACGAGGCGTCTAGGATCAACGTAGGAACGCTCCACGGCTACCTCTAGTTGTGTGGTTAGTTCAGGTTACTGCAATCCAATAGGTTCCAGCCTCTCTGGTGTATTGCAGTTTTTGCTTACTCTCCACAGCTACCAAAACATAACAATGGCCATTCTGAAGGAGGGTGTCATTCTTTCCGCTATCTCACCCGATTTGAGACTGGCCTTGGAAAAATTTAAGGGGGATAAACCTGAACGTTGTCCTGCAGGGAAATTGTATGTCACAGACCAATTTAGAGAAAAGTTATGTCTGAAGTCCATTGCTCTGCGTTGGCTGGTCATCCCGGTATTTTTGGTACTAGAGATTTGATGAGTCGGGCCGTTTGGTGGCCTACTTTATCTCGTGACGTCAGAAACTTTGTGCAGTCCTGTGGGACTTGTTCTCGGTCCAAACCTTGCTCTCACTCTAGTGGATTGTTAATGCCATTGCCTGTGCCCAAGAGGCCATAGACCCATATCTCTATGGATTTTATTTCCGACCTCCATGTCTCTCAGAGAATGACCGTTATCTGGGTGATCTGTGATGGGTTTTCCAAGATGATCCATCTTGTGCCACTGCCGAAGTTGCCATCCTCTTCCGAGTTGGTGCCCTTGTTTTTTCAGCAGGTGGTTCGGTTGCACGGCATTCCAAAGAACATTGTGTCTGACAGAGGAGTCCAATTTGTTTCCAGATTTTGGAGGACATTTTGTTCTAAACTGGGAGTTCACCTGTCTTTCTCCTCTGCATTTCACCCTCAGACCAATGGGCAGACTGAGAGAACAAACCAGACCTTGGAGACTTATTTGAGATGTTTTGTGTCTGCTGATCAGGATGACTGGGTCTCTTTTTTGCCTTTGGCTGAATTTGCTCTGAATAATAGGGCTAGTTTTGCCACCTTGATGTCTCCTTTTTTCTGCAATTTCGGGTTTCATCCTCGGTTTTTTCGGGGCAGGTGGAGGCTTCTGTCTGTCCGGGTGTTGACTCTATGATGGAGAAAATGCAGCAGATTTGGGATCAAGTAGTGGATAAATTGTCTCTCTCAGGAGAGGGCCCAGCGGTTGGCAACTGGCATAGGACTGATAGTCCTCAGTTTAAAGTGGATGACTTGGTTTGGTTGTCCTCAAAGAATATCCCTATGAAGGTTGCGTCTCCAAAGTTTAAGCCAAGGTTCATTGGACCTTATAGGATCTTGGAAGTCCTTAATCCAGTTTCTTTTCGTTTGGCTCTTCCTGAGAGATTTAAGATTCATAACGTCTTCCACAAATCTTTATTGAAAAGGTTTGTCGAGCCAGTGGTTCCTATGGCTGCGCCTCCTGAACATGCTTTGGTTGAGGGCAATCTGGAGTATGAAGTGGAGAAGATATTGGATTCTCGTTTGGCTAGACGGAGACTCCAGTACTTGGTTAAGTGGAAAGGTTATGGTCAGGAGGACAATTCTTTGGTGTTTGCTTCTGACATTCATGCGGAGAGACTGGTTTGTGCCTATCACCGAGCTCATCCCGATCGGCCTGGTGGCGCAGGGGAGGGTTCGGTGACCCCTCCTCAAGGGGGGGTACTGTTGTGAGCATGTTGGAAATTACTTCTGAGTTGGGGCTCCCTCTGGTGGTTGCTGAGGGTATTGAACCAGTGTTGAATAGTAGAAGTCCATCACCTGCGAGCGATGACTGGCAATCAGGAGAGACTGACTGGGCTGATATAAGTGAGCTGCCTTCCCATGATCCTCGCCGGTGATCAATTTTTGTTTCCTGGTTCATTTGGAAGTCAGCTGGTGTCTTGCCTTCGTCTGCTACTTTCAGATAAGATATTTTCTGCTTGTTTCTATTGTGTTTGCAATTTCCATTTTTTGTCTGCACTTTTGTGGGAGGTTAGCTGGGTTCCCCTCCAGGGGCCTGTGCTACTCTCTGTTTTTCTGTAGCTACTGTTTATTTGTTCCATTGCTCTGTCCCTGCTATTTGAGTGGCTGCGGGTTAGCCGCTTGGTCACACCAGAGATCTGATTTAGCGGGTGGCGAGATCGTGTGGTCTCAGCATTTTTTGAAATCAGAAGTGTTGGACTTCTCTAGGGTTTTGCTGGGTTGCAGATAGAATTCTGTCCTGTCCTGTCCTGTCCTATCTAGGCAGTATTTGGCCCCAGCGTTTGCTCACTCTATTTTCTGCCTGCATTTGTATTTCCTGTCTAACCGCCATTATATATTTGGGGGCTACCTATTCCTTTGGGCTCTACTCTGGGGCAGTTAGCTTTCCTGTTTCTATCTTCAGGTGTAGCTAATCTCTCCGGCTATGCCGAGGCGTCTAGGTCACCGTAGGTACGTCCCACGGCTGCTTCTAGTTGTGTGGTTAGCTTAGTGATCTGCAACCCATTAGTTCCCAACCTCTCTGGGTGTTTGGCTGCCTTTGCTGTTTTTGGCTCCTGTCCTCCTCGGCTACCAAATCATAACAGACAGCTCAGCTGTCCAATCTGAGATTGAAAGGTGCTGAGTTTTTTTAAGGTGTTCTAAGTGATTACCCAGCTTCTTAGCTAAACTGTCAGTCCCAGATTTCTGCCAATTGTGCTCTGTTTGTTGATCTATAGCTTCCTGACCTTGGACATCATTCTGATGATCTGTGTCATGACTCAGCTGCCGGGTGACCCGGGACCAGGGGCTCCTTCCCTGACCCTAACACTATTGGTGCCCTAGCTTGCCCTATTCCCCGGTATACTTCTGAAGGTGAAGATGCCACTGCAGCCACCCTTGCCTTATCTCCTGAATCAGCCCTCCGTCTGTTCCCTTCCCCCACCCAGAGAAGAAGGGAGCTGCCGCGCACCGCAGTACACCAATCCAACGAACAAGGCAACACAAACAAGGGGTAATTGAAAATACCAGGCATGCAAATATTCATTCACATATAATAGAAGAATGGACCAGGGGGTGGAGGATGGGGATAAACCAAACTAAGAGAAGGGAAGGGAATTATTACACTTACAAACCCACGTAACAGTCACAGATAAATCCTCCAAACTCCCCATATAAGCGCCAAAAACACCTCTCCTTCAAGCCATGCAGCATAAGCTAACTCTGACATGTTTTTCAATCAGGACCCAGGTTATATAAGGGATGGGAGTGGCTAACAAAGCTCAACTGAGAGTTCAGACTCCCAGAGCTTCCAACATGGCCGATTAACCCCTGTTCTGCCAAATTTTTGATGCTTGTCCTACCTTGAACACACATTAATGTTTTTTCGTGTGTTTTCACCATGAGATAAAAAACACTTGAAATGTTATTTCTTGAGAGTGCAGTGGATTCTTCTACTTGTATGCATTGGGACTACTGTACAACCCACTTCTCCGGCAACTCACAGCAACTACCCGAGTGTAAACCAATATTTAATATTCGATTGCTACTTAAATTATTGGCGCTTCTGAAGCACTCTACGCAATTAGAAAAAAAAATCAATCAAAAGTGACTAAAGTGTACTACTGAGCCCCACCAAGGTTTCGGTGTTCTGAAAATCCGGAATCGATTCATAGGTATGTTAGGGTGAGTTTCCACGGTCAGGATACGCTGCGTGTTTGGCGCTGTGCGCTGGCGCAGCGCCAAACACGCAGCGTCCAGATGTTACAGCATAGTGGAGGGGATTTCAAGAAATCCGTCTCCACTATGCGTAACAATACGCAGTGGCAAACCTGCGTAACGGACATGCGGCGCGTCTTTTTAGACCGCAGCATGTCCTCGCGTATTGCGGCGACGGTGCGTCGCCGCAACATAATTAACACAGGGCTATGTAGCCCTGCGCTCTTTCCGGAGGTGTCCGGAGGTGTCCTGAACACCTCCGGAAAGAGCGCGCGTCAGAAAGGGGGCGGGGCTTAGACGGAGCGGAATTTCCGCTCCGTCAAAGCGCTATGGTTCCGGACCGTGGAACCATAGCCTTAGAAGATAGCTATTTCCATCAGAAGAATTCTGCTAACTGCCAATGCAGAAGATCATTTTGTTTTACGACCTCTGTTATACAGACAGCATTATTTAACTAGCCTTTTTGCAAATGCAAGGGGATTTAAAGCACACAATTCAAAGAAGACTTTTTTTTTACAACTGGTCTTTTTTCAGTTTCACAAAACTGCCTCTTATCCAAGGGTACATGTGTATAAGTTGTTACTGGGGCAATGGTAGTAAAGCTGGCAGCAAGTGAGCAAAAAAAAGGTTAATGAAAGCCAAGTAATTTACTGTTCACCTTTAACCGGGTCAGAGCTGGAGCTGTTGGAGACAAAAGAATAGAAGACATAAATATGTGCAAGTAAATGGCAGCAATTGACAGCAGATGTATGAGATGTAATAGGAAAATCTTAATATGCAACTTGAATGCCATGATGTCCAGTTACTTCACCTCTACATGTGCGTTTTAAAAAAGGTTACACATATAAATCATTAATGGGTTTTAAAAAAGTTGACTGAATAAATAAGGTCTGTATTTTACATGGAAAAAGGGCAGTAATAAATTTAAAGGCAACAGCTTCTCCAGAATTATTAATGGGGACTAGAGGTTGAAACCTTAGTTTGCCCAGTCTAGCCAGAGTGATGGGCTATTGAGTAGACTTTTAATCAATAGGTTTAGCAAGCTACAGCAGATGGCTGGATGGAATACAGGTGGGGGGACTGGGGAGGATAGGCACTGATACTATGTTCCTAATATACCCCCTCATTTATTTGTGGCTTTTTTTTTTCATTCTTTTATGTGTGTTTTTTGTGTGTGTCTTCAAGTTTGTTTCAGCGAGCCTGTTTTACAATGCCTGATTTGAGACTTCACAGCTATTAGCACTTGCACAAGCCACATACGGCCATCTGCTACCTGAAAAATTAACTCATTTTTTTAGAAACTAAAAATTATAATAGAATGCACTTTCTTGCCAATTTATCATGTG
Organism: Oophaga sylvatica; assembly: GCA_033576555.1. Taxonomy (NCBI): domain Eukaryota; kingdom Metazoa; phylum Chordata; class Amphibia; order Anura; family Dendrobatidae; genus Oophaga; species Oophaga sylvatica. Next base: position 489,417,066 of record JARQOD010000003.1, read on the forward strand.
TCTACACTCAATCCACAGACCACACAACCTGGCAGATAATCATCCTTTACTTTATGAGAACAGTATATTCCAGTCCTTTTCTGCTAATATGCAAAGAAGCACAAAACAAACATTATGTGTTAACAATGGGACACTATAATAATCAGCTATGTTACAAATTCTAAGCATATGAGGAATGCTATAACTGGTATCTCTGCTACACTGTGCACATTCTCTAATCAGCATTTAAATACAAGAGATAATCATATGCCTAATAAAGCTGAACTTTTTGATGAAGTTTACCAGTTGAAAAGAGGATTTGCCTCTCGTCCTGGCATTAGCCAATACTCGCATTAGACAGGAGACTTCATGTCTTATATTTTGCCACCTTATCTACACAACTTGTATACATAGACTAGTTGTGTTGCCTACAACCCCTTTAACAGAAAAAAATGTATTGCGGTCCACTTGTCATAAAGTGGTTGTCCACTACCTGGTCATCCCCTTTTCAAATAAAATAGGCCCCCACGGGAAATAAGACTAACATATACTCACCTCCCACACTAGTGCTGTTCAGGACTCAAGGGACATATTATCCTGCGGCTGTTAACATGTAATTAAATGCCAATGTCAAATTATGACAGGAGCATTTAATATGTACGCTCAGGAAGCGCGTCATTACCTCCTCCCATCGGCGCTCATGTCACATGAACGCAGGTCGCAATGGGTTGGCATGGATAGCTATGAGCACCGCTCAGTGTTCGGCACTTATAGCAAGTGAGCATATCTGCTACATAGAGCAGGGCTGCAGCCCTGCTCTGTGTAGCACAAGAGGTCAGATGAGCTCAGCTTCTAGTCTCCCATGGAGACTATTGAAGCAAGTAAAAAGTAAAAAAAAGTTTTTAAAAGTATTAAATAATAAAAAATATAAAAGTTTTGCCCCATTCAAAATAAAACAATAAAAAAATCAAATATGCACATATTTGGTATCGTCGCGTTCAGAATCGCCCAATCTATCAATACATAAAAAGAATTAACCCAATCGGTAAATGGCGTAGCGAGAAAAAAATCGATACGCCAGAATTACATTTTTTTGGTCGCTACAACATTGCAATAATGAGCAATAAGAAGATTGTATGTACACCAAAATGGTATCAATAAATATCAGATCGGCACTCAAAAACTAAGCCCTCACCCGGCCCCAGATCTCGAAAAATGGAGACTCTATGGGTCTCGGAATATGGCAACATTTTTTTTTTAACAAATTTTGAATTTTTTTTCACACTTAAATAAAAAAGAACCTAGACATGTTTGGTGTCTGTAAACTCGTAAAGACCTGGAGAATCATATGGGCAGGTCAGTTTTAGCATTTAGTGAACATGGTAAAAAAAAAATCCAAAAAACAATTGTGAAATTGCACTTTTTTTGCAATTTCACTGCATTTGGAATTTTTTTTCCATTTTACAGTATATGATATGGTAAATTCTATGGTGCCATTCAAAGTACAACTCGTCCCACAAAAAACAAGCCATCACGTGTCCATATTCACAGAAAAATAAAAAAGTTATGGCCATGGGAAGAAGGGGAGCAAAAAATTGAAACACAAAAACGGAACTACCCCTGGTCCTTAAAGGCAGGGCCGGCTCCAGGTTTTCATGGGCCCCGGGCGAAAGAGTCTCAGTGGGCCCCTTTAACACAGACCACGATTCATGATGCACAGATACGGCAGAGAAATATGGGTATAGCACAGTGCCAAACACTTCTCTTCTTCCATTACGACTGATAGCTATTGTAAATTGTACAATAGCTCAAAAACCGCCAAATCATCACAGTGCACAGTACAGACTGGACAGTACAGTCCTCCATACAATATTATGGGCACCACAGTCTCCCCCTCATCACCCATATAATACCCCATGCAGGATGTCACCCCTCCATCCCCCATATAATGCTCCATACAGGATACTGGTCCCCATATAAAGCTCCATACAAAATATGGAGCTCTCCTCTGCACTGTGCTGCGTTCTGCACTGTTACGGCTCAGTTAAGGGCGCCGTGGAAAGACTCCCATCATCATCATTGCCTGCCCATTATCATCATCATTGCCTGCCCATCATCATCACTGCCTGCCCATCATCATCAATGCCTGCCCATAATCATCAATGCCTGCCCATAATCATCACTGCCTGCCCATCATCATCACTGCTGTCAGGCTATAATCTTTCATTGTACGCGCCTCAGTGTTCATGCTCACAGAGCAAGAAATTAAACGGCAGAGGGCCGTCAAAATTCAGCTGTTGCCCAAGCACTGCAATCCCCTGGTAATCTACCTGGGGGTCAGATAAAAGGTTATCGAGGACCGTAAATGGGCCAGGGGCCTTAGGTTCCCCACCCGTGTTTTAGAGTATTGAAAAGATCAGTAACAAAACCCTGGTGTTCTTGGAAAGTAAAAGAACAAAGTAAATATTCTAGATGACTATGGGAGTAATGGGGTAATGTAAGCATTTCCTGTGGTATAGGGGAGTGAAGAGGAGATATAAGCATCACCGATGGTCTAGGGGAGTGAAGAAGGGATATAAGCATCACTGATGGTCTAGGGGGACTAAAGAGGGGATATAAGCAACACTGGTGGTCTAGGGGAGTAAAGCGGAGATGTAAGCATAATCGGTGTTCTAGCAGAGTAAAGAGGAAATGTAAGCCACACTGGTGGTCTAGTGGAGTAAAGAGGGGATGTAAGCAACACGGGTGGTCACCACCATCACACATACAGCAGACACACACACACACACACACACAAAGCATCGCACTACATACACACAGAGACACATACACAGACACACACACACAAACATCTCACCTGCCCGGCGTCCGCGCAATCACTGCTGCCACAGCAGGCGGCTGAATGATGACGTCATTCAGCGGCGCTGCTGTGAGAGGAAGCGCCGGCGTCCTGCAGGCGCCCCCTGGAGCCCGGAGGCGGAGCTGCGGCAGCGGAGGCATGGGGAGAGGTGAGTATTGAGCCGGCCGCAGCCGGGGCCCTGGGCAAGCGGGGGGGGCCCAGTGGCGGCGCTGACACCGATAACGGGCGCCGTGGTGCCAGACGGCGCGTGGGCCCCCCCTTTAACACAGACCACGATTCATGATGCACAGATACGGCAGAGAAATATGGGTATAGCACAGTGCCAAACACTTCTCTTCTTCCATTACGACTGATAGCTATTGTAAATTGTACAATAGCTCAAAAACCGCCAAATCCTCACAGTGCACAGTACAGACTGGACAGTACAGTCCTCCATACAATATTATGGGCACCACAGTCTCCCCCTCATCACCCATATAATACCCCATGCAGGATGTCACCCCTCCATCCCCCATATAATGCTCCATACAGGATACTGGTCCCCATATAAAGCTCCATACAAAATATGGAGCTCTCCTCTGCACTGTGCTGCGTTCTGCACTGTTACGGCTCAGTTAAGGGCGCCGTGGAAAGACTCCCATCATCATCATTGCCTGCCCATTATCATCATCATTGCCTGCCCATCATCATCACTGCCTGCCCATCATCATCAATGCCTGCCCATAATCATCAATGCCTGCCCATAATCATCACTGCCTGCCCATCATCATCACTGCTGTCAGGCTATAATCTTTCATTGTACGCGCCTCAGTGTTCATGCTCACAGAGCAAGAAATTAAACGGCAGAGGGCCGTCAAAATTCAGCTGTTGCCCAAGCACTGCAATCCCTGGTAATCTACCTGGGGGTCAGATAAAAGGTTATCGAGGACCGTAAATGGGCCAGGGGCCTTAGGTTCCCCACCCGTGTTTTAGAGTATTGAAAAGATCAGTAACAAAACCCTGGTGTTCTTGGAAAGTAAAAGAACAAAGTAAATATTCTAGATGACTATGGGAGTAATGGGGTAATGTAAGCATTTCCTGTGGTATAGGGGAGTGAAGAGGAGATATAAGCATCACCGATGGTCTAGGGGAGTGAAGAAGGGATATAAGCATCACTGATGGTCTAGGGGGACTAAAGAGGGGATATAAGCAACACTGGTGGTCTAGGGGAGTAAAGCGGAGATGTAAGCATAATCGGTGTTCTAGCAGAGTAAAGAGGAAATGTAAGCCACACTGGTGGTCTAGTGGAGTAAAGAGGGGATGTAAGCAACACGGGTGGTCACCACCATCACACATACAGCAGACACACACACACACACACACACACAAAGCATCGCACTACATACACACAGAGACACATACACAGACACACACACACAAACATCTCACCTGCCCGGCGTCCGCGCAATCACTGCTGCCACAGCAGGCGGCTGAATGATGACGTCATTCAGCGGCGCTGCTGTGAGAGGAAGCGCCGGCGTCCTGCAGGCGCCCCCTGGAGCCCGGAGGCGGAGCTGCGGCAGCGGAGGCATGGGGAGAGGTGAGTATTGAGCCGGCCGCAGCCGGGGCCCTGGGCAAGCGGGGGGGGGCCCAGTGGCGGCGCTGACACCGATAACGGGCGCCGTGGTGCCAGACGGCGCGTGGGCCCCCCCGCCTGCTCAGGGCCCCGGCACTTGCCCGGGTGTGCCGGGTGCTGACGCCGGCCCTGTTTAAAGGGTATATAATAATCACTAATCATCAAAAAAGAATCTGCAGAATCCACTACCTTCCATGCATTCTAGCACGCCATCATATGTTATGAAGAACATACATCAATATTTACCCCGACTCATGGTTCATGTCATGCAGAATTGCTACTACAGCCACGGTGCACATGTATGGCAAGAAATGAGAGTGAGTAGGTGATTGTAACGCTATACATCAATGCAAATTTCTGTACAGTTCATGTGCGATGAAATTAATGATAAATGTGGACATGGCTGCAATTAATATATTGTCACATTTACAAATTCACCATCTCTTAGATGTGGTTCAATGCAATGTAAAAATAATCTATAGCTGTTAATTTGGAAGGATCTGAACCGATATATGGTAAAACTAATAATTTGGTACGGTGGGTCCAGTGAGGTGCTGGGTTTTTGATTTTTACACTAATGAATTAGAAGAACCATTCATAGACCAAGACCAAGGGCTGCCTCCTGACAGATGATAAATCACGTCTTCTGTAAAACCAGCTTCACTAATTTGCTCACAGGATTAAACATTAGCCGGATTTTCCTACTGTAAGCCACATGCCAGTGATTTGTAACCAATAATGTAATTAGTCACAATGAGGTCTTGTTTGATATGTGTGCAGCACTGTTTAAACCACCTGTTTCATCAATCTTTCTCTGTCTACCTAAAGTCACAGCTCCATGTAGATAGGGACTATTTTTCTAAGGGACGGCACCAAGAGAAGTGTGATAAGTTATTTTAGCTTAGCAGATGGTTAAGCATTTAAGTCTAGCTAGTATTGAAGAATGTTTTTAAAATTGATGATATCTCTACTTTATCCTATACTCAGAACATTAGCAAAGTACAGTGGCAATCCCATTGTACAGAATAGAATTAGAAAACAAACATTTACAAAAATGCTAAAAACGTTCAAGGGCGTCCCCATAAATCCTTAAATATGACACCGTAATGTAAAAGGAGCAAAAATTGGTCTAAATACCCCTAAGGGCTAAAGATATAACAGAAAAGACAGCTACAAAGATAAATATAATTAAACAAGGCCCTCTAGAAAGCCCTACATATAACCTCGGGGGCACCATTGTTGGGTGCCAACCTCCACTAGGTACGGAATCCTTAGGGTTGTACCTAGCACTTTATATAAGGCCTTGTTTAATTATATTTAGATGTTTCCTGTGGCTGTGATGGTATTTTTTGTATATGGTTCTATGTTTTCAATTCTATTCTGTATAAGGTCAATGAATGAATACTGCATCTCTAAAATATAACTATAGATAAAGAAAGGTAAAAAAATAATAATATTATAGCATGATAAATCAATGCGCCTTAATAGTATTACTATGTCTCTTGGCCTATTATTTCCTCTAGTTAATACTTTATGAAGAATATGAGCAAAGCAAGAACCAACAACATTTGCACTAGAGAAGATCACTGTTCAGTGAATCTCTCCTATTGTAATCGCTTTCATTGCTGAAGTGCTTTAACTTGAAAATAGGGACAGCAATGGAGAAGCCCCCTTTTAAGCATATTCCCAGACATCCTTTCTCTGGCTCCCAGAGAGGAGGAGGAGGAATAGACAAAGGAGAATGGGATAAAGACTAAAGACGACAAAGAGAAGTTAAAGTGTGAGTGACAAGTTTTAGGTAACGGGCTGCTGCCTAAATTAGACACTGTGAGGTCGCTTGCAACAAGAATAGGACCAAGTCAGCTAGATTTTCATGCTTGGTAGACAGTGAAAGAATAATCATCTTTTAAAACCCTATCAGAAACTCTTTGGTTTGTATTTATTTCTATGAAAAAAAAAAACTTTTGAATGTCGCCCACGTGAAAAGATCTGATTTCCTCCCGTCTTTTTCAGACAAAGTTTTCTTCTTATTTCCGATAAGATACTTAGCTAATTAAAAGAAAAATCAGTCTGAATTGTTTCTCTGAAGAATCAGAATATTATGTTTAGTTGTAAAGAGATTCTATATGTGATATGGGGATTCCCTCCCCTCCTTAAAGGGAGTCTGTCGGTAGGATCAACCCTCCTAAACCATCTATAGGGGCATGCGGGTCATCGAAAATTGTATAAAATGATACATCGATATCTGTAATCCGATGTCGAAATCCATGTTTTTCTTAATATGTCAATTAGCTGTTAAGAAATATGGGCTGGACACAGATCTCCCTGAGAATCGTCCTCAGAGGTTATTATAAATGAAAGTGGTCATTACCAGTGTGAGACATGTAATGACTGACAGACTGCTCTCCTGATCTACAGGTTCACACTGGTAACTCCCCCTTTCATTTACAATAATCTCTGGAGGCAGATTGTCAGCGAGATCTATGTCCAACCCATAGATCTTAACAGCTCATTTACATATTAAGAAAAATGTAGATTTGTAGAGAATAAAACATGGGATCAAATGTATCAAGGAATCATTTATTCAGCGCTAATTGCATAGCACTTTAGTTAAGGTAAATCTTTTATACCATCTTCTGGTCAACACTGTATCAAAACTTTTATTATTTTTAGACTTTCTAAAATATTTGTAACCTTACGTTGGATGAAGCACCTTGCTGTATCTTTTCTTTTGTATATCTCCCCCACACATACAATCTGGCACAAAAATTACCATATAATACAATTCCAATTCAGATGCCATAGAGTATGATGTCCAAATACCAGTGCCATACGGTTGCTTTTAAATGTACATTTCTGTCACTTTCATAGAATAGTTTACAGTACTGTATGGGTGAGTAGGAGTTCCACACAATGCCTCACTAAATGCCACAATGCAGTGCTCACATTACCCCAACATACAGTGACCAAATCTAATCTCCAGATATAAAGTCATGTAGTGACTGTTATCAATGCGTAAGTAATGCTAATAGTAGTAATAACTATTATTATTAATATTCCTTCTAGTCACAAGCCATGAGTAACCAGCCACCAGTGCTCTATGTAGGGCACATGCCATTAAGGCTGCCATACAGTACAGATGAGTGAGACACTGCTGAATATTGGTCTAACCTAAAACAAAGACTTTCATTTTCATTCTAACTGATTGAGTTAATTATTTGTGACCTTAGGGTTACCTGAGTAGTTTATAACAACTTATAAAATGACTAACAATAATAATAATTATAAGACCAATAGGAAAAACTGATTTTAAGGCCGCCCTAGACAACAGCTGCGGTGCACAGCACATTGCAGCAGTCCATCTCATCTCAGTCACAAAGGTAAGGCAGAGATTAGTTGTACTCTGCTAATGTTTTAAGTAGAAAAGCTGCAAATTGATTTGTTTTCTGCTATCCAACATTCCCTCATTTGTGAAGAGGGCAATTTAAATAAAACATTTTAGTAACTGACATAACAAAATTGTCTGATTGGCTATTAGAAGTGAAGCATTATTTTTGTCATGTATGTATGTATGAGTAGCTGATATGCTCTTCATTCACAGAAATGTGACACTACTATGTATTTGTAAAATCCAAAGAGGCAGCAGTGTAAAAAAAAACTATTAAAGGGGTTATCTAGGACTTTTCCTCTTCTATGGGGCTAAGCACTTATCAGTAGGTTGCTAACTATTTGTTTTTTTCTGCTGTGTGTTGATCTCTCAAAAGTCAGTGTGGTCACCAGTAGGTGTATCTAAGGGGGCGCAGGCGGGGCCTTTGCTCTGAGCGCAGCCGACGGGGGCATCGTCGGGCCTCCTACTGTGGTAGTCCGAGGTGTCTCCCTGGCAGCTGCATTTTGCTACCCCTCGGATTCGGAGTTGACCGTTCTCTGAGCCGGCTGTCAGGCTGACAGCCGGCTCAGAGAAGGTGCAGCACGCCAGCTCCTATTGATCAATTGCACTTGTGTCACATGAAGCCCACTGGGTCAGGGCAACATCAGCAGCATGTTCAGTTCATGTGATCACCCTGCTAATGTCACTCACCAGTGCCACAAAGGCGCAAACAACAATGGTGGTAAGTGCTCCAGTGGAGCTGAAGACACTAAAGATTTAGTGTAACGGTGATGGGGAAGATTTGAGGACACAATATGGGGAGTGGAAGAAATTTGAGGACACAGTATGAGGAGCAAAGGGGGAGATGGGGGCATGTATGAGGCAACAGTAGAGGGTATGGGTACAGACACAGTATGGTAAGTGCCTGGATGGGTGCGGACACAGTAGGAGGAGCGAGGGGGAATGTATGAGGAAATAATGAGGGGGATTGATGCAGACACAGTAAAGTGAGTGGGGAGGATGGGTGCAGACACAGTATGGTGAGGTGGGGGATGGGTATGGACAAAGTAAGAGGATCTATAGAGGGAATGTATCAGAATGAATAGCGAGGGGAAGAATATATGCAGATACTGTATGCGGAGCAAGGGTGATGGGAATCGATATGGACACAGTATGAGGAGTAGGGGGATGTCTGAGGAGGCAGTATGGAAAGCGAAGGGCTAAATATATAAACAGACAGTATGGTTAGCAAGGTGGGATATGATCGGAGACAGTATGGAGGGAGAAAAGTGTGAATGGGCACAAAGTAGAGACTGAGTAGTGTGGGGGTATACCATGGGGGGACAGTGTAAGGACACAGCCAAGAGGGGACAGTATGCCAAGGAGGGGAAGTGTGATGAGGTGACACATTATAGAAACTGGGCCCTATAGTGGAGACATAGTGTGAGATGATATTGTGAAAAGGAGGCCCAGTATGGAAAGGAGAGGGCAATGTGGAGGGCATGAGGACATGTACAATAAGAGGGACAGTGTGTGGGTCATATTTTGGCAAGGGAATATAATGAGAGGCAATTACTTATTCAGGGGATAAGCGTAAGGCAGATATTTTTATTCAGGAGCATTAAAATGACACTGTTATTTTTAACTGTCTCATGTGGAGATGTGCTGCACAAGAGTGGAGATGGAAATCTGCAGAGACGAGCTGTGGCTGTAAAAAGTCATCATAGCATCTGAACAAGATGAAGAGAAGAGAGAGAACGGCTCCAATCAGAGACAATGTCATCTATAAGCTACCTGGATGTAATTTTTTTTTGTGATACTAATACTCATCAGGAATGTGATTCCTGTATGGTTCACAGCCAGATGATGACTGATAGCAACAACTCTCAGTATCTCCTTACTATTGTTAAGGATGTACCGGAAGTTTTAGGTTCATGCTATACCATTGTATATGGGTCTGATCTGACATTACAATTGATATACTATGCACTGATACTGGTTCTGGTGCTGAATTCATGTATTGATGGTGATCCTTATGATGTATTTCTGTACTGATGAGGTTTTTGATTCTGTGTTTCTGTGCTGATGTGGGTTATACAGATGCATTTCTGTACTGCTTGTGGATCTGCTGATGAATTTCTGTTCTGCTTGTGGTCCTGGTGATGTCCTTCTGTACTAATGAGGGTTGTGATGCTGTGTTTCTGTACTGATGGGGGTTCTAGTGATGTGTTTCTGTTCTACTGGTGGTTTTGGTGATGGAATCTTGTGCTGTTATTGGTCATCTTGGTGCTGGCAGTGAGAGTGGGAGGTCACCAAAGTGCAAGTATGTAAATTGCATAGATGCGGTCACGTACTGACTAAACATGCACGGCCTCACTCAATGAAAATGAATTGAGTGAGGCCAGACACGTCTAGTCGGAATGTGGCCAGAAGTATACAAATTGCAAACTTGTGCTCACGTGACCATCCATCTCCCTCTTGCAAGGGAGAATCCGAAGTGTGCTGTGAATTCAGAAGCTGCAGTCACCTAGAGTGACTGCAGACTTTCATCTCAAACCTGGACAAGCCCTTTATTTATAAAATGAAGCCCTGTAGCATGCCAATCCTGACCTCATATAATATACTCACTGTCAGGATTTATCTCTGCTTGTAGGTTCCAGCAGTCATCACTTGGCCACTTCACCCACATGCGATCATACTTATGGTCACGTGACAGCGAGCTTTTCTTCCTACTTCTCTCAGTTTTTCACTGCACATTAAGAGAAGTAGAAGAATTACCGTTCTATCACGGCCCTGAGTCGGTAGAGATCTGCACATGGCAGAATAACAGGTAGTTAGCAACCATCTACCGATAAATGATTAGCTCCACAGAAAAAAGTCCCGGATAACCTGTTTAAGTATCTATTTAAGTATCTATTATATTCACGCTCACATCACTACAAGCAAAAAACACCAAATGTGCATTTTAGAATGTAAGTGAAATAGTCGAAAAGTAAAGGAAATGTTCAATGTTACAATGCTATCTTCTATAGTCTGTGTCACATTTAATTTGCCAAATGTTGACCAAGAGAAAAGTATGGATAAATGGAGGCAGCACAGCTATGAGACTGTATATGCACCACAACAATATATAGTACATGACACTTAGTATACCAAGTTATTCAAACGTGCCTGCTCTACATAGGCCTAACATTTCCCCTATTCTGGGTATTGTTCTGATACTTTTTCTCTATAGGAACAAGCTTTCACATTGTCACATTAAAATGAAGTAATGCATATATCGAATGGTTTATATTTTAGGGATGAATACAGGGGCACTTAAAACAGTAATGAAAAACAGCTTGTCTTTAAGAATAAATTGATTTATTTGCCAACTGCCCTATTAATCAGAAAGAAGCCTCCCAAATTGAGGAATTTGAATGAGAAAGCAACAGATTTGTTTCAATGCAGGATGCCACAGTGGGGAGTTCCAGGCTATTTAAAAGCCTCCAAGAGAAAGGAAGAGGGAACTCGCTGGCAAAATACATAGCGTGGTAATGGTGATTTGTCTGGCAGCAGGAGTTTGGTGGGACCCTGACAGGAGTCTTGTCCATGTCTAGAGGGAGGCTTTCAGCTGAATAGTCTAAATGAGCCTGTAATGAAGGGAAGCCAATGCTGTGTGCGCACTGTGCACTGTTCAGGACCATGGTCAGTGGTGCATTTCCTAGCATTGTCTACATCAATCTTGGCTCTGACATTAACTACTGTGGGCTTCAACATTAAAAAGTATAAGCGTAAAATTCACCCATTGGGACGTTCAATAGAAAACCTTATGAAAATGCTGGGCCAATCTGTTACTTTTTATACCCTCCAGTTGAACTTTTCTATTCAATTGCAAGCTAATTAAAGTCATTTTATTTTCTCATAAAAAGAGGGGTGCACGCTATTTCAGACTCATCGCATGCTTAAAATCAATTAAGTGCCATAGAAATCATGTTATTCCGGAGAGAAAAGCTAGCTTCACTTTTAAATTCTTTTATAGATCCTCATAGGTCCAAACGTTTCATTAGGAAACTTTTGCAAGAATGCTATTTTAATCAAACAATAATTCACGGCTGAACCATGAGACAATTTCATGCACTGGACTATTCTATAATACTCAGCAAATATTTTAAAAATCAGCAAATATTAAAACATTATTTATATTATGAAGGGAAAAAAAAACGAATAACCTCAGCGGAGCTTTGGTGGCTATTTTATTAGTATTACTGCAGAAACTACTGCATATTGCCCAGGTCACCTATGATCTTGTTACCACCTTGAAGATTTCAGGGAAGCATCCTGTTAATAAATGGAAATTAACAGAAATATGAAGCAATAACTATTTGTAAATGAGGCTGAAGTAAATGAATGAGGAGGCTGAAATGTGTTGTACTTTGTCTAACCGTACATTGTAAACTTCCATCTGATGGAGTTGGAGTTGCCCACCAGAGTATTACTGGATCCTTCAATGGACCCAGATTCTGATGTAACAATGAGACACCAAGGAAATATTGGGATCTATTTAGGTGTTGATTCACAAATAACCTATTAGAGCTTATTAATTAAATCTGGTGTGTATGCAATGATGATTCTAAAGTTCATGATGCAGTTAAAAGTACATGTTTGTGTGTTTTGCATTGAGTTTCGGAAACATTTTCTTTCTTGAAACTAAGAAATCCCAATATGGCAGTGCCTAAATGTTGGAGCACAAGCATGTATAATCACTGAGGGATAAGGCTTAACAAATTCATTAATGACAAAAATGATTCCATAAAATAGCTAAGGTTGATAAGACTAATGGTGAAGATAGTGGAATGTTGGGCAAACTCCATAATTAAAAAATACACTTTTTTTGTTTTTGTTTTGTTTTGTTCTTTTGTAAAAGTAGGGCACCTCTTTTGATCCCTTAACGGCAATCATTTGAGGAAAAAAAAGTCACCCCTTTCATCCCGGTCACTAAGATCAGGCCTTTATGCAAAATGTTGACCTGTCAGTAAAACAAATTTGGGGTCACTAGAAAAAAAATAAAAACCGAAATTTGCAATCATTTTGATAGTTCATGTCTAAAGCTACAAATTGAGAGTGTACTTTTTTGCATTGGTTGATGACTCCTGGATATATAGGACTAGTAAATCATTAGCAAGAACCTAGATCATCAGTAACTGAGTAATAGTATACAATTGATGAAGACTCACATTTGATCTGCTTGTGTAGATATGTTGAACATCGTGTGTTGAAGTGCCAAATTTCTTTTGTTTTACAAATTGCTTGAAAAGCATCCTTTTTGCTCCCATTAAATTAATTCAACTGCCAGTTATTAGCATAACAATAACCGTTTGGCACATAAGCATCTCTTTGTCATCAAGACACATTGCAATGGGGGCAGTGAGAGAATGCTTCTCTTTGGAAATCCCACTGAAAGGAAGATGATATAAATCTAGCTACTACAAATTGATTGTGTGCAAGCTTGATCTGCATTCACATTGGCATTCCAGTCCAATGATCACCCTCCCTGCACAAAACAACCAGATTTTTGCTGTACAGAGTTTACTACTTTCTACTGGATGATTAAGAGCGTAAAGTCTTTAACATTTGCCACTATTGTTAAACTAATTCTAAAAAAGGATATTTCTTTCTTTTTTATAAAGACTAAGTAAAAAGTCCAAGCATGCCAATACTTTAAATCATAGCTTAACAACTTGTATCCATTACTGATACTACTATAAAAGAAGGGAAGAAAGAGGAAGAGAAAAAGAAAAGCAAGCAAGGAAATAAGTCAGCTATTTGATTAAATAAAGAACTTAGTGAATTGAGGACTAGAAGTGATACAGACGAGTATGAAATGTAGGAAAAAGATACAGTCACAGGTAACTGTAAAGAACAAGTTGGAAGATGAAGGCAAAACAAAGAGACAAAGAAAGTACACTCATTAACATTTTAGAAAGTGCATGAAACTTTATATAGCACGTAATAATATCACATTGTAACCTACGCATTTCTCTTTAAAGCATATATGAGTTATTTTCTATGTTATGCAGGAGTTTTTTCCACTGTGCAGCTCCACAGTCCTGGCCCTCCTATACACTGGGTCCTTCTAAATGTACAGGTGAGATAGAGGTGAGTTATAGGTCTAGAGCGTGCCAGGTGCAGGACAGTCTACATAACCCATGACACTGCACCATAGAAAGGCAGCTACTAAGAGACAATTAATCTTTCCTTACTAGATTAGATCTTAAGAATAGAATTGCTCCCTTTATTTACTTCCTAAATCCCAAATGTAATGATTTTATTGCTTTCCTTCTCATCTCTGTTCAACTATAAATTTAAGTTTAATACTGTATCATAATGTGAAATTATTAACCACTTTCTAAATTCAGCATTGTAGTAAATAACTGAATATAATTTTATATATGTATATATATAAACATATATGATATACCATTGTAGTTGAGTATATATATATATATATATATATATATATATATATATATATATATATATATATATATATATATGAAAAGTTAGCCACAGGTTGAAATATATCTAAGATAAATATTTTGTCACAACATTTTTCAATTTTTAATTATTGCTGAATATTTTATTGCAATGATAGCTCACGGTACAATTACTCAACATGGTGCAAAAATATATCTGTACACTATATATATATATATATATATTTATATTGAATCAATACAATTAATAAATACACATGATTAGAAAAGATATAATTTAAACATAGGAAATAGCTGGCAATCAATAATCATAGAAGCCCATTACAAAATAGACTTTAAAAATCAATATTACAATATACACAGTAGTAAAGAGTTGTGGATTTTTTTAAGCGCTAATAAAGAGACTGTTTTTCCTTTACAAGAAAAGTGCAAAAAAAATCTTTCCAACATAACTTTAGAAGGGAAAGAAAAGCAAAACTTTTAGGAAAGAATGAATTTACATTGAAGAATGAGACACAGCAACATAAATAGTAGAAAGGCATTGCAGAGAGAGTAAGATTCACTGCTAAAGTAAGCTGGCCATTCAGAAGATTGAATGTGAGAACAGAGACACCCAGTGATGGGGACACTTAGGACAATTCATATGAATGTTGATAGAGTATCAGTATATTTCAGACAAGAACTAGGCTGAGAAATAAAATCATCCATGTCTGTGGGGCTATGGATGCTGCTCTGCGACTCTGGAGAATACAGCGAATCCCAGTCACTTGAGGAACCGCAGCTACTATTTGGGCTAGTGAGATCCACCATTAAGCATGTCTTAGATAACTTTTCAAATGAGTCTGTCATACCCTGTTGTGCAATGTTAAATAAGCTATGGTCAGCTATCCGCAGAGTCTCAGACAAAGCCCAGATATAATTGTGAGCAAACCTCAGGGTTTCAATCTTGGTCAGTTTAGCATCATCTGGGAAGGTAGGTAGAACACTCCTCAAGGCATCCAAGGCAGAGTTGAGGTTGTGCATTCGGTTCCTTTCTCTATCATTTGCTTTTATCCTGCGGTTCTTCTTTTGTTTAATGACTGTTACTTCATTCTTGACTTGTGATCGTCGTCTCCCCTTTTGCCTTTTACTCTGTGACTCCCTGGAGTCAGTAAGGGGAAAATGTTCTCCCACTAAACAACCTTCACTCCCAGCTGAGGGGGCTGGAGAACAGGGCAGAGAAAGAGACTGGTCCTCCTCATCAGAGACATCATAGTAAAGGTATCTCTCACTTCTGCTATGGCTGTTCTCTGTTTTTGGAGACATTCTAAAAAATACAAACAGAAATATTTAAGTCAATCTGAAAATCAAGGATGAAAAGTGATAATGCTTGTTATACTAGTTCTCCTGGAAATGTGCTTTCTTTAAAACCCTTAGAATAATATGTCACATAGGTAAAAATTATATGATCCAGATAATATGAGAGTTTACAAAAGGAGAAATGAAAAGCCAGAAGCATACCTTGTAGATTTCCAGCTGTGTAGATGAAAGCTGAAAGTAGAAACCAGGAGATGTGGGGTGTTTTCTTGTCCTGGACCTCTTGGTCTTATATGTAAAAAGAGCCTCAGTAGAAGGATGTGTGAAGGATGTGCAACAGGCACACGACTAGCTCCCAGGCATATATATACCATTGTGAAACAATGCAGATCAATACAAAGTGTGCCCCCCTGGCACACTTTATCTTATCAGTCTTGCATGGAGTGTGCCGGGCTCATTACAATCTGGGAAGTGGCCAATCAGAATCATCAATGACACGCGAGCCTCCCCACTGCCAGACACAGCTGGAATCCCAACAAAGGGCCAAGTGGGAGGGAGAGCAATGAACCCCCACCCCTCCATAAATGATCCTTACAATTAATATGTACATGCATCTAGGAGCTGCCCATTTAGCTCTGTGGTATCAAGGATGGAAGAAAAAGATTAACTTAAGCCTAAACTTTTGTAGCCTAAATTTTGCATGGTTATCAGAACAATTGCCCTCACATATAAAGAACATGTTTTGTCCATGAAGAACCAATATACACAATTACATGTAGACTTAACTATACTTACATTTTTGAGTGACTGAGTAAACCGCACACGTTTCCTTTTTATTAAGAATACGACTATTTTCAAGAGATATTATCCAGGCATAATATTGTAAGAGTACTGTCTAAATAAAGTGACATCTCTACATGGTCATTTTTCTCATATTTTAAAAAAAGGTATCATACACCATTTTCGTATGCACAGAACTGTCCAACCTGATATTTCTAGACAGAGTCCTTTTGACTATGGAACCATAATTTTAAGATAGTCTGGGAATTGTTACATGACACGTTTTCCAATTTTTTTTTTTTGCTGAAGCATTAATGACAGCTGAAGGTTTTAAGAGTGATATTACTAACCATTAACTGCTGCTGTTAACACAACACCCTTTAATAGAAGATACAGAATATCAAATTTAATGGTTAAATAGGCCATTTTGTTATCTGGTTATTTAACTCAACTCAAAGCATTTAAAACATTAATCTTCAATTTCTAATAAAGCTTTCCTCAAGAAACCAAGAGGGAAACATATGCCTCCTACTGTAAAGATGTCCTATGCCTAAACTTTGGCCGGACTGCTACAGCCTTAGCTTACTGGTGGACATAGACCAAAAAAAGACCCAAGAACAACATGTGGGCACTTTGCAATCCAACAGCTTCTCATAATGCAAAATTCCACCTGTTTTGGAGGTGGAAATCGGCTCCCTTACCTCTTAGACCCTGTGCAGCTGCACAGGTGACATCTATGGTATGTTTGCTCCTGCCTGAGATGGAGAATGGTATGTCTTGACTGTTGTCCACATGCTTTCCCACTGTCTTTACAGTCCAGTTAAGTTGCTAGGAAGGCATTGCCTAAAAACACAGTACTTTCAGCTACATCAATGAGGATTCCTGGAATTCTTAGCAACCATTCTCTCTGAGTACACAAGTTTCATCTGAGGAGTGAATTTCTACTTTTCTGATGACAAACCGGCCCAAAAAGGAATAGCTTATGCCTTTGTTCGCAATATTATGCATACTTTTAAAAGAATAAGGTTCCCTTTTTAGTTGCCCAATTATTAAAAAAAAAAATAGAGGCCAATGTTTGTCCTCAGATAGAAACCAAACATCTAGTAATATAAGCATGTGCTGTGCATCGTCTTTATCTGAAATGCATGAGTTTATTTAATTACTGTGGTCATTGTGCAGTATATCAATTCATTCCAGTACCTTGTAATAAATTACATTCAGATCTAAGAATGAAAAAAACTGTTCCTGCAGTTCTTTAATTTAAGTTAATGCAATAAAACATTAACATGGACCGGTTAGGAGCACTTTTTCTAGTATACGTCGCCAGGGCATGTTTCACATTTCGGGCCTTTAATTTCAAAGACTGGCATGTAATAATCCATTTCCCCTGTAGGATGCTACTACAGAACGAATGTGTGCTCCATCACCATAAAATCCTTACGAGACAATCAGACTCCACTATTTAATTTAAGGCTGTGTTCGCACAATGCTTTTGTGAACGTCAGTCAAATGAGCTAGGTCATATCCAACTGTATTCTATATCTTTTTTGGTCAAGAGTACTATTCAGGAGACTTGCATGGCATATATTCTAGATGAACATGTCAAACTTGAACCCAGCCTAACTTCTCCAATATTTTATTTATTTATTTTGCTTAGATAGTGCCTTTATATTTTGCATCAGTTTACATTCATTATCATCGCTGTCCCAATTGGGGCTCACAATCTAAATTCCCTATCAGTATGTCTTTGGAGTGTGGGAGGAATCCAGAGGATCCGAAGGAAACCCACGCAAACACGGGGAGAACATGCAAACTCCTTGCAGATGTCCTTGGTGAATTTGATCTAAGGACACCAGAGCTGCAAGGCTGCAGTGCTATCCACTGAGCCACCATGCTCTCCAATTCACTATTATTTAGGTTCATCCTCACGCTCTTATCCAGTTTGTCTGGTAACCATGTGTTTAAAGGGGTTGTCCACTACTGTACAACTCATTATGAGGCTAAGTGCACACGGCGAAAAAAACGCAAGCATTAAGCATCCTATTCATTTAAATGGATTCCGCAATTTTTGTGCACATGCCGTTTTTTTCCGCGAAAAAAACCTTCGCGGAAAAAATAGCAACATGTTCATTAATTTTGCGTAATCTCGGCGGAATCGCCGCCATAGGAATGAATTGAACCGCTTACTTTCCGCATGTGGCTATGCGGAATGTAAGCGGTTCATGTGCGATGGTACCCAGGGCCTGGAGGAGAGGAGACTCTCCTCCAGGCCCTGGGTACCATATCCCTGGTAAAACAATAATTAAAATAAAAAATAATGATATTCTCACCTTCCGGCGGCCCCCGCAGCCTTCCCGCCTCTCAGCGACGCTCCCGTTCCCAGGAGTCCTTTGCGAGAATCACCCAGATGACACAGCGGTCTCGCGTGATGCTACGTCATCTGGGGTCTGTCGCAAAGGACTCCTGGGAACGGGAGTTGCCGGGAGCGTCGCTGAGAGGCAGGAAAGCTGCGGGGGCCGCCGGAAGGTGAGAATATCATTATTTATTATTTTTTTTATTATTTTTACATTAGATCTTTTCACTATTGATGCGGCATAGGCGGCATCAATAGTAAAAAGTTGGTCACACGAGTCAAACACTATGTTTGACTCGTGTGACCAACCTGTCAATCAGTTTTCCAAGCAATGCTACAGATCGCTAGGAAAACGCTAGCATTCTGCAAGCTAATTACGCTTGCAAAACGCTAGTTTCTGGCGGGAATACGCATACAAAAAAAATGCGTATTTCCCGCAGCAGAGAAGTGCGGGATTGCCGCGGAAATTTCGTGGCAATTTCGCAACGTGTGAACTTAGCCTAAGGTGAAAAATAATTGATATCTGGACCAGTGCTGCTCTTCTGTACTCTGCGGCCAACACCATTCTGCTGAGATCAACATACAGTGTTGGCATCACCTGGGCACTGCAGCAATCACATTTTGTCCAAGCAAAAGAAACACTGTGCATTCCATACAGACAAAAAGTAAATGCCACAGCTGATAAATGGTTGCTGAATGGCTGCATTGCTCATGTGACACCCCCAATTAATGTTGAACCTAGAAGAACGGTGAGATGCGGTGAACATTTGTTTTAGATTTTTATCTCCCTAGGCCCTTTAATAAAGTTATGTCTTGAAGTTGACCACCCTTTTAACATATCCTTCTTATAACATTGACGTGATCCCAATCTTGCTCTCCCACTAATACATTTTCCCATCCTAAATGTGCACATTTACGAAGTCCATATTAATTTTTCTCAAGTGGAAACCATCTGACTAAATTGTTTCTGAAACTATTTCCTAGAGGCATCCAAACCACCCCGAAGTTAAGAATAAAATTACAACATTCTTTTTTCTTTTTGCTCTTTATGTTTGTCAGCAATCAATGGGACTATCCTATTGTTTAAGTGATCATCTAAACATACTGAATTTTTTTCCACCTCTACAAATGTGTGAATGGTTGTTATATGTTAGTGGAGAGAAATCTAAAAAGAAAAATCGAGAAAATAGGAGTAAGGAATATAAGACCCAAACATTGTACAGACAAACTGAATCAATTCAGACTAATGACAGCCTCATATACAAGGTCCTCCTTCCCACAGACCAATCTTACGTAGGACTTTATCACCATACCATAACCAACACATGTCAATGGTTGGGAATGAGCCACAAATTTCCATCTTAGTATTTGACCTTTTTAAAAAACAGTGATGTTACCACCCACACCATGAAAAAGAGAATGCAGCTTTTAAAAATGTGCTTTTATTGAGGTAGATTGGCATTCCTATTTGCTGGGGCACCCCCTCCAAAAATGTGTTATGGCATTGCTTTTGGCCTTCATAGGTAATCTTCAAACCCAAACATTATTGTGGCTAAATGAAAACTCCATTCCTTTCCACAAGTGCTTCCAGCCCCTTCTGAACATAACCTAATCAAACATGTTGTATTTTTGCTTTGTTTCTGTTAAAGACTGCATCCATAAAATTGCAATTGCCCTGTGGTTAAAGGAAAAGATACCTGCACTAATTATGCCATCAAAGACTGGCTATACTCCACCGATATTGCACCTGCCACCTCCTAATTTTTCAACTGCTAATGGAAGAAGTCAGTATTGTGACCAGTAAATGCCAAGCCTTGAAGGATTGAAACTGACAGATATTTCACAATGTCAGGAGTTTCCACACAGAATCCAACATATAGTATGTAAATTTCCATCTGAAAATGTACTACTCACCCGGATATTACAGTAAAAGTGATTATCTATATGATAGCCCAATAAATATCTATTCACTTTACTATAATAGCATGTAACTTCCTACAACTACTGCTTACGATTTGCTAAATTCTCCTATATGATAAAGTTCTCCTTTAATGTAAGGATAATGGGAAATGACTTTGGCCACATGCCTCTTGCTACCATTTGAAAGTTCAATTCTCCAGCAGCTTAAGGATGCATAGCTATTTGGTTCGTCCTGCAAAACACTTCTATACAAAATTACTCAGAACAAAATGCTTCATATTGATAGTTATATTCCCCATTTCCTAGGATATTTATATCCTCCCTCTCTTAACAAAATAGTCTCCTGCATTACATTAAAGTGGGCATTAATCGTCGAGGATCTCCACAGCTGTACACATTGGAGGATGGCTCTTTGCTGTGGGGGTGGTTTCCTCATATTCAGAATTTTGTAGAGACAGCTTTTGTTAATAAACAGGAACCTTTTTGTCCAAATGGGCTAACTGTTGAGTTTTTAACCCACTTTCCTGTCCTTGAAAGTTGCAAGTCAAATAACAAGACTTTGTCCTCCATTTAGTTTCATTACACATGATCCCTTCAGTGTTGAGACTATTCTACCTCTCATCTTTTTTGTCTTTTTTCTAATCCTCCTTCATGTCAAATAATTCATTAAGGGGTAATATAGCAAAACCCTACACTTATCTTTTAGAATATAAATTTGAAATGTGTTTTAACATTTGCCTTTGGTGGATTGCAAAATTATTATTTTATGTTCCACTGAAATATCTGAAGGCCATAGCCACCTCAACCCCTTCAATTGTATATTTACTGATTCAGCTAAGTCCAAGGCATCTTTTCTTCCCTGTTATCAGACAGTGATGACCTCCAGCACTATTGTTTTCAATGCCTGCTTAACCTTTGAAATGTTATAGGCTTCTTACGTTGCTTCTAACTTTCCTCAACTTGCTTCTCCACTTCTCTGACATCTGAAGTTCAGTTTCTTTCTTAAATATATATTCTTGGCCTGGCTTTTACATCCAGTCTTAGACCTAAGAACACTTTTACCTCATTAATGAGTGTTCCAGCCTCCTTTTTTACCTTGTTATAAAGTTGAGTGGAACACAGTTAAGACAGCATGAAAATTTGATGCCCAAATTGCCTAGCCATAGGCTACGCTGCAGATGACACTCGGTACTAATTAGTCTGCCTCTTTTGACCCCATAAGTGGCCCCAACCACTCCAATCTCTACTTTTTGACTTTCCTTCCGCTGACGCGGATGCACTTTTCCTGAAATGGCTAGTAATCATTCCCATTTTTCTTGTTCAGGTTTTTCCAATGACATCTCTAACATGAAGACCAGGTTTTCTAGGTTTTGTTAGTAGTCATCCCTTAGTATTTTTGTGATCAATTCATTTAATTTACCTAAAACCTTTACCGATGCCTTGGAACAACAACAAAAAAAAACCTCAGTGTGTGTCAGTGCAGGTTGTCAAAATATCTCTTTATGCATAAAACCACTATAGGAATTTAACTTGGCACGTCATTAAACTTGGTTCTGGCATGTATGGAAAATCCAAAATTTTGCAACACCATAGAACAGTGAACAATACTGAACTAAGTCAGAATTTTTTTTTAGATTTATATATTTCTACAAATTGAAAATTTTCATCCAACACAAATCCCTTTTGAATTGCTTTGTTGTATTTGGAAGTTTAAAGGATATATAATTGTTAAAATTGTGGTGCTGAAACAGCTCCTTAGAAGATTTTCTAGGTTTTTCTGTTTCAGCTTTTGATACACCTTACCGAGGTCCCTCTGATACACTCCAGGCACGAGTGACTTGTGCTACATCTACCTTTCCAATAGAGGCATCTGTTTAGTGGCTGTGGTTCATGGGAGAAAGGACAGTTGGGTATAAAAGCCTTTATTTCTCTGTATGGCTAAAACTTTTTTCTCTTTTCTCATTTTTTTGCATTTATATCAAGTGAAAAAAATGAATAGCCAAGGCATGGCAGATTTTTTTTTCTTGCACATTTGGATGGACTAAAAAATCTAGCGAGTGAGTTTCCAAAGCCTGGACTACCCACTTCAATTTTCCTTCAAACAAAGGCTGAAGATGAAAAGAAAGCCCCACCTGGTACCACTGTTTGCTAAAATAATAATAATTAGATTTAATGTAATAATTACAAGGCATTGCAAAGTAGGGTGCCCTGGATGGCATTATTCTCCTGGCATGGAGCAGGTATCACCTGCTCCTGTCTGAACAAGGCAAGTTTATTGTTGAATCACCTTCACACTACTACTTTGATAATTCTGGTATTTTCACAATGATTTGACTCTTATGTTTGCTCATAGTTAGCATAACAAGCACAGAATTACCACAAACCTGATAAAATATATATAAAGCAAAATACTGTTAGGTTTATACTCACACCTGTCTGTTCAGCTATAGTATAGGATTTACAATAAATGTCCCATCCAAGGAGGGGCTCTGCACAGTTTACATTGGATCATGTTATGCTACTTTATATCAGGTTTACTGTTAGCCATATCTTCATGTCCTATTTGTCCTCTTTTATTGAAAACATATGGTAACCAGCTTAACGTTTTGTCTGCCAGCAGGTTTTGCAATCAGGCACTAGCTCACAATCTGCACAAGGTGCTGTTTAATTTGGAGAAGGGCAGTTTGCTTAAGATTACACTTACCTATTCAATTATGCACATAGTTAAACTGCAAATAATAAGAGACAACAGAACACAGATTCTTAGAAAAGCAGCCTCATTGCAGCATGGATGCCCTCCTGGATGGAGTGTGGAGAGGGTACCATATGCCACCTTAGGCGCACAGCTAAACACTTGTGGAAAAAAAAGACAATAATGAATGAAAAACACAATGGCCTCTCCGAAATGGTCTTTATTTATGCATCCACGACATTCCCAGAAACAATAGAGAACAAACTCTTAATGCCACTAAAGTCCAAAGACAGAAGGACTGAAAAGGTGCATGACGCACAGGCTGGACACCTGTTGGGCTTCCTTCCCTGAGAGCAGTGGCTTTCCCAGGCCAGGATGTGGACAGGCACTATGAAAGGATACTGTGATTTGTGATGACATATGTTTAGCGAATATTCAGAAATACAGAGCAAGGAGCAGATGTTCCCACTGCTAACATACCTACCCATAAATTAATAATACCTGTAGCCAGCATCTCGCTGGCTCTTTCTTTCCTAACGCGCCAGACCCACTAATCTTGCTGACGGCAGCCGCATTTAGTAACTTTATGGTCAAGTTTAACAGATGCACACTTGTTCCTAATGCACACAAACATGCTGTTGAGATACAAGCAATCCATATGCCAGGCTCAAGGTGCACATATGCTTTCTTTGTAAAAGCAAGCTAAGGCAAACAATATATTTTATTTGGGAACAAGTAGTAAAATGAAGTGCTGGTTTGAGCTTGCCATTAACTATATATCTTCTCCTTTGTTGGTTTGAAACACTTTTCTGTTCATTCAAGAATTTGGAGAAGGGTTGACTGGAAAGCTATAATAATGCAAAAAAAAAAAAATCGACCACTGTCAGCATGTTAATCAAGCAATGTGGTAGAACGCTGCAAGATGCTTCCTGAGCATAAGAGAAAAGCCATGGAGACACATTTTGGAAACAGAAATCTGGTGTATTTAGATGAGACAGAAGGTATAACGCAGTAGTCCATTGTGCTTGTCCTCAAGGCTTTCAGTTTTTGCTCGTACTAGGTGATAGATCTTCAGGCAGACAGGCACCTGTGCTGATAAAATAATATTTTTTGGGTTAGTCCTTTTGTGACATAAAATAGTACTTGCATTAATAATCTTGTCATTTGCTTTATATGTAAATTATGCTCCTCGATTTGGTCCTTTTCTGTGTGATCTGAGCGCAGAGTCTCTTGTAGGTGGACCAGAAATGTATTTCTCTGTGCCTTTATGAGAGCATCAATGGAACTTTTGTAGGAATTAATAAAGAAGCTGACTTCTGCTCCACACAAG
The DNA here is from genome assembly GCA_033576555.1 of Oophaga sylvatica. Taxonomy (NCBI): domain Eukaryota; kingdom Metazoa; phylum Chordata; class Amphibia; order Anura; family Dendrobatidae; genus Oophaga; species Oophaga sylvatica. The sequence goes on from JARQOD010000003.1 coordinate 489,441,734, forward strand.
ATGCTTGATGATGTTTTAATTCACTCTCATGTAATAATAGTAATTGAATTTCTGAACATTTCTTTTATCTTTTTTTCAGCGATAACTTTACACTGATGTATCACGGCCTTTGTTGGTTCTGATACTAAGAAACCATTATAGCTTACGAGGTGTCCTCCAAACACATTATGTATGGGTTGGGTGACATGCTACCGCAGGTAATTTCTGGTGCTGTTCACCCCTAAAATTTGTGCCTGGAGAAGAGTGTGTGAAGGTAATGGGGAGAGATCTTGCCATCAGTGCTTTTTTTGTCCATAACATGAAAATGTCATCCTCTCGCTTTCCTTTATCCCACTGATAAAACTAAGTCAAACTCAAATGGAAATGACAATCAAAGACAGACTTTACTAGAGATCCCATATAAAATGAGGGCAGTGGAGCTGTGTAATATCACACTCACAAACAGAATTCTGCCCAGATTTAGGTAAAGATTCCATCCCTAAATCCTGACTGAATCAGTTTACATATTTCATTCAGAAATCTGGTCATGTCTATTGTCCATGGAGACCTGCACCTCAAGGAAAACGAGCACATTCTACAAAGCACAGATCAGTCATGAGGACGAGGCAAGAGCCTCAACCTGTTCTTTACTACCAGTGGATAATGGAGTAAAACCTATGGGGACAGATTTTTAAGTATAGCACCCGGATACTGACTGGATAACTTTAAGGAGAACCTGATGCCTGATTCATGATGCCTAATATGTGACCAGCACATATCAGGCACTGGCTGTATCATCTGAGCCATATTTGTTTGACTCTGAAATACTGCGGTGTCTGAGAGGAAAACGCATGTTTTCAGTGCTGTATACCGGTCAGCCATGTGAGACCCGGCAGAATCTCCCTATGCAATACCCTGGATTGAAAGCTGTCTGTCTACATGTGCGTATAGGTAGAGACCTGACAATCCAGGTCAGTGAGTGGGGAGAATCAGCCGGAGACCCACCTGTCTGACTAATCTACAGCACGGTCTCAGTCCAAAGCAGCTTTAAAGTATGTTTTTCTTTGAAATTCCATAGCATTTCAGAGTCAAACATACATGGCTGAGATCATACAGCTAGTGCCTGAAACATGCTGTCCACGGATTAGGCACCATGTATCAGCTGTCATGTTCTCTTTAAGTCAACTCCTTTGCCACTCATTGCAAAGAATATATGGATTAAACAACCTTCTGACAGAAATAAGGTTTGCTGAGACCTATTGGATTGTAGGGGCCTTGCTCCTGTAGATGTTCTCCACACTGGTTAAGAACGGGGATCTCCTTCCATTAACTCACTTCCACTATATCCAAATGACCTAAATATGCATATGTATAGACGTTACCTAGTTTACCATGTTTGTAAATTCTGAATAATCACCCTCTCCCCTTAATATAGGCCACAACTATGCAGACATTTTACTCTGGAAGGTACAGATAACAATAGGCACTGAAGTAAAATAAAACAGACCCTTGCCTGTCTGGAGATAGGGGACATTTCATAGTGAATTGGAGTTGTAAACACTGCCATAAGGAAATTAGAAAATTAAAAACATTTCTAGGGGGTTTTCCGTCATAGCCATTTATGACATATGTTTCACATTAATGATTTTTCCAGGATCAGTCATCTATAGTAAATTTATTTTTTAACAGATAACTTACGGTAGCTTTTGCAGCACTCGAGATTTTACATTAAATAGAATAATGTCAAAAAAGCAAAGGAAAAACAGCAAGGTGTCAGCTTCTATATCTTAATTAAGTCTACAATCACTGTAGGATAACCCTTTAAATCAGGGGTGCACGATCTGCGGCCATTCTGTGAGCCCCCCAGCAATCTCTGAGTCCTTTGTGTTCAGTAATTCACATAATAAATAGTGATGGGTGAACGCACTCGGATAACGTGTTATCCGAGCCTGCTCAGCTGTTATCCGTGTATCTTGAGCGTGCTTGTATATTATGTTTGAGTCCCTGCGGCTGCATGATTTTCAGTTGTTAGATAGCCTGAACACATGTGAGATTTACTAACAAGCAGGCAATCCCCACATGTGTTCTGGCTGTCTAACAGCCACAAATCATGCAACCACTGGGACGAGAGCATAATATACAAGCACGCTCAAGATACTTGGAAAACACCGAGTATGCTGGGATACAACGTTATCCGAGCACGTTCGCCCATCACTAATAATAAACTATAATGGTAGTTGCTCTCACAGTATTATCATCTTGACTCCTTTTTTTCTGGTATGCTAAATAGAGGGGCAGTGAACCTTCTTTGCTTATAATAGTGGAAATTCTGCTCAATAGATTATAGCACATATAGCATTATCAATATATACCTAGGATATATCTAAGATCAGAATACTCCTTCAAATTTTTTGCGGCTCTCGGGACTGGTGCAATCACAAATTTGGACTATTGGAACAAAAAGGGTTGTGCGCTGATATTTAAAGTAACTCTAATAACTAAACTAGTGCAATCCTTGAGTAAGCGGTGAATGACAGGGACTTTCTTTTTGGTATTCCTTTTGTCATGTCTCTTACAGGCTCTGGGCTAGGCTTTATTTAATGAACCAGTTTTAAGGGCCCTGTCACACATAGCGATACACCAGCGATCCCGACAGCGATATGCACTTGTCAGGATCGCTGGTGAGTAGCTACATGATCGCTGGTGAGCTGCCAAACAGGCAGCGATCAGGACAGCGACACTGCAGGTAACGTCGCTTAGTAACCCGCAGTGTACATTGAATACCAGCCCGCTGGTGCAAGGAGCTGGTAACCAAGGTACACAGCGGGTTTCCAGGCGCTGGGCGGCGCCTGGAAACCCGATGTGTACCTTGGTTACCAGCTGATCGCTGGTCTCCCGCCTGTCACACGCAGCGATGCGTGCTGGTCAGCAGGAGACAAACGATCAAAAAAATGTCCAGGACATTCAGCGACGATCAGCGATACCCAGCAGGCGGGCTGATCGTCGCTGAATGTCACACACAGCGATATCGCTGGGGAGATCGCTGTTGCATCACAAAACTAGTGACTCAGCAGCGATCTCGCTAGCGAGATCGCTGTGTGTGACGGGGTCTTAACACAACCTAAATATTACTTTCTTATCTTGACTCCCCAATTTATCCTCCTGTAAAACTTCTAATCAGAAGAGTGATCAGATATTGATTAAACGATGCTCATGTTTTCACTCTGCAGGACGTTACAATTTCATCACTTTAATTCATTTTAACATACATGTCTTAAAAAGCCGACATGCAGAATTCTAAGGGTGAGGGGGATTCAACACGCCTAATCCAAATTAAGCTGTGAAAATCATCTCATCGGTTTGTGCCTTATTTAGCATTTTCGGGACTTGTGACTATTATATTTCAGATGTTGCAAACGACACATTTTTTTTAACGAGGTGTATGATGTCATTGATTAAGTATTGTGTCATGCCCTGTCACAATACTTTATCTTTTTACATTTTTTTAGGCAAATATTGATTAAAAATAATAAACCTGAGCCACGCACACCTTCCAGAGTCCCTTTGGATTGAGCATAGGCTGCTCTGGAGATCTGCGCTGGCTTCCGGAGCGGTGTCTGCCCCACTCGGATGTTTCTCCAATGATCGTACTTTTAGACCCCTAAGGGCTGCAGCCAATCACAGGCTGCAGAGGTGTTGTGGCGTCCGAACAGGGCTGACACTGCTTCTGTGGCCGGTGAAGACCTCTGGAGCAGCCTGTGCTGGGTGTGCAGGGGTACTGGAAAGCGATTATGCTTTGGTTTATTCTTTTTAATCAATCCATACTTGAAACCATATTTTTCTGTCAAATAACACCTTTAAAACTTGCCGCACACACACCTTGTAAGAAAAGCATTAAGCTTTACTAGGAAACCAGCATTAAAAGCATAATAATTCTACTTTAACATTTTACTATAATCAGTTCTGTATTGAGTGCAGACTGATAGCAATTTACTGAAAACTTACCGTTTTGTTGAATTGAACAATAATTTTCAATAGTTTACCATTTATATATAAAGTGGTGATGCTATGACGAAATGACAGGGTGTATATATAGTAAATACGTGTCTCATAGCCTCTGTTCTCATCGTATTACCCTTGTACTTTTTATACTTACCGTATATCTCAAGGTCAAATTTTACATAAAATAATGTTGTTTGTGTCTTCATCATATTTTATGGATTTCCATTTAGAACATTCACCCAATAGAGCCAACTTTCTGTGCTATATTAACAGCTAACATTTTATGCCTTCATGTGATGTGATTCTCCACTTTTGTGCTATGTTAGTTCACCTTCAAAATGTAAAGAATCCTCATTTGTTAGATGCCATCCCCAGTTTTGCTGCAGAACTGATCTAACGCTCAGTTTCAGGTCAGTTTGAGCTGTGCTGATCAGAAAGTCATTAATCTCTAACATCCCAATAGGAATAACCCAGCATTCTATGCATGCACAGAGAATGAAGAAGGCAAAGACGAGCCAATGATTCCACCACAGCTCTACACTGCTGGCATCAGAAGTAATTCACTGATTCCTGTTGTTGGGTAGACTCATGACAGTAGAAGGATGAGGGCAATATGTTACTGGACATAGCTGTGAAAAATAGAATTCATTTTTTACTCCATATTTGAGCATTAAATAAGAAGTGGAAGACCTTCCTCATGTAAGACAATGCATTTAAGGTCTCTTGTCCTACTTGTTTTTTCAATTTGTCGAGAAATTCTGCAAAACATAATTAGGAACAGGTTCTTTCAGAATCAGACTTATAGATTTATAGAATTTAACTGTATTTCATTAATATTATGTTATTGACATTTGCAGGAAAATCTTTTAGTGAGTCGTAAAAGTGGTGCTATTCTGTACCAGAAGTACAGTCCCGAGCTGCCTCAAACGTTTACATTTTTCATATATTTAATGAATCCAAATAAAAATATCACTTTATTACAGAATTTCTATACCCAATGTTGGTTTATATGGTACAACATCCTATTAGTGTAAGGTCCAAAGCCATGAAACTAATAAAATTAACTACAAAGGACATAATGAAAAAAAACAAAAACTTACCTTGTAGAAGTTCAGGCTGAATTGCTGCTTGAACTTGATTAAAGCAGGGGTAAGACACCAGGAGATGTGGGGTGTTTTTCATTCCTGGACCTCTAGGACTTATATGTTAGAGGAGCTTCAGTAGAAGGATGTATGAAGGATGTGGAACAGGCACAAGACTAGCTCCCAGGCATATATATACCATTGTGAAACAATGCAGATCAATACAAAGTGTGCCCCCCTGGCACACTTTATCTTATCAGTCTTGCATGGAGTGTGCCGGGCTCATTACAACCTGGGAAGTGGCCAATCAGAATCATCAATGACATGCAAGCCTCCCCACTGCCAGACACAGCTGGAATCCCAACAAAGGGCCAAGTGGGAGGGAGAGCAATGAACCCCCACCCCTCCATAAATGATCCTTACAATTAATATGTACATGCATCTAGGAGCTGCCCATTTAGCTCTGTAGTATCAAGGAGGGGGAAAGAAAGATTAACTTAAGAGTGAACTTTTGTAGTTCTTCAACTTTGCACAAGTGCCGCAGATTTCTGCAACTGGGGTTCTAAATTACATGAAACATGTTTATCCATGTGGAACTTCCAAACTTCACTCTGCTCATCCAGAAAATAATAGTACCTAGAAGTAATATTGATAGGAGCATTGTCTAGATAAATTGATGTCTAATAGGTGTAAAGAACAGTTATATCATCACAATTGATGTATACAGGAATTCTGCCCATGCAGTCTGGATGAACTTACAGAACACTTTTTATAAGATTTAATTGTATTCATATTTACAGATAATTCTCCGTTGGAATTTCTGGAAAATGAAATCTGTTAATACCAGGAGTTGTTACGAGTGTCAGGTCCAAAAATGATATTACCCTTTACACTAATTCTTTACCAAAAGACACATTACAGATCTATGGGCACAAAAGGCCATAATTGTGTCTTTTCCCATCTCATCATCTCATCTTACATCCTTGCATTAATGAGTCTGAAAAAGTTTTCTTTCTTTTTACATGAACATGATTCTGACTCGCCTCCCTCAAATGCAGCCATTTCCTACATTGTCACTTACTTTAAACAACTACGTTGAAAACGGTAAGGGAACCATTTTGCCAAATTGCTTTTAGCACCAGTTTTAGACATCAATCTCTTTCATAGCTAACGTAACATGTTCTGTCCCAAAATTAACATTATCAGTATGCAAGCCTAAAATGAACAAAGTGACAGATCAATGCTGTCCTGAATGGTGCTGGGGTGCCAAAACTAACTTTGCACCTCCTTATCCCTAGGAAAAGTCAAGGTATTCCACCCTCTCACATATTGGTAGAAAATCCGAGTAACTGTGCAAGTTAATTATCAGATTGCTTGTGAGATGAAACAATAAGGCACTAAAACCATAGAAAATACTCTCAGGAGAAGGCAAAAATATGTTCTCATTGGTACTGTAGAGTCAAATGCTCTACTGAGTGTCATCACGAAAGGCTGCAGGAGCCTTAGGAAACTGGCTGAAATTTTTGCTCTGCCTCAAGCCCTTTTCTATCTGGTGAAAGCGCAGCCTCTCACTCATCTGATGAATCTATATCTTTGAATTCTAATGCCTTACCTGAATGGCTTTTTCACTTCTTTACCATAAAACCCACCCAGTACCTCTTACCATAGAATTGGCCGTTTATGCATTCCTACCTTGCTTTCATTGCCCTCCATTACTTTCTTATTGCTGCATACAACTTCTTTTAGGTTGGAGAATGAGCTGCATATAAAAATTCCAGCATCATAGAAGAGCAGCACTTCAAGAACAGGATGGGCATTGCCCTCTTTCTTCTGCTTGTGGAGCCGTCAGAAAGACTAGTCCTACTGCAGAATGAAGAGATTGCAAAATACAATTCCTGCTGTTCTCCGCATTCCAATATTTTAATATATTTCTAAATGAATGTGAATTGACACCACAACCGAAAAACTAATGGAAGAGGATGCTCCTCCTGATAAGGGATCACCTGCATGCCATTCACATTTTCAGAACATGAATTTATCAAAGTGCATGAGTAAAAGAAAACCATCTTACAGGTGTGAGTATTCTAAAGTTAAGCTCCCTTTCTTTTCTTTCTCCCGTATTACCACTGGCAAATGTTCTGCTACATATACATTTGACACTATTAGCACATCAAAGCAGATGTCATTAGTCAAGATAAAAAAAAGCGATCTTAACTTATTTTCAAGCAATTTTTCTTCTTGCACAAAACTGTATGTTGAAGTTCACTGCCTTATGAGAAGATTTACCTGGATTCCCATAGGGAGTTGTTGACCTAATATTCCAATTATTTATGCTTTAGTTTACTCTACACACTTTGCTATATAATGACTGTTAGCAAACAACCAGAAGAAGCACTTCTTACAAGGGCTGACCGACTGGTACCCAAAATGCTTGCTTTCTCTTTAAAGGATGTTGACCGTTAGGCTGCTAGACCACATGGTGGACTACATGAAACTATCTGATTGGCGCGCTATATACACTGCTCAAAAAAATAAAGGGAACACTCAAATAACACATCCTAGATCTAAATGAATGAAATATTCTCATTGAATACTTTGTTGTGCACAAAGTTGAATGTGCTGTCAACATAATCACACAATAATCATCAATGGAAATCAAATTTTTGAACCAATGGAGGCCTGGATTTGGAGAGACCCCCAAAATGAAAGTGGAAACAAGTCAAAATGAAAATCAAAACAAGAAAAAATTAAAGTGGAAACAAGTTAAAATGATGCTCAGTATTGTGTGTGGCCTCCACTTGCCTGTATGACCTCCTTACAATGCCTGGGCATGCTCCTGATGAGGTTGCAGATGTTCTCCTGAGGGATCTCCTCCCAGACCTGGACTAAAGCATCCGTCAACTCCTGGACAGTCTGTGGTGCAACGTGACGTTGGTGGATGGAGCGAGACATGCTGTCCCAAATGTGCTCAGGCGGATTCAGGTCTGGGGAACAGGCAGGCCAGTCCATAGCTTCAATGCCTTCATCTTGCAGGAACTGCTGACACACTCCAGCCACATGAGGTCTGGCATTGTCCTGCATTAGGAGGAACCCAGGACCAACTGCACCAGCATATGGTCTCACAAGGGGTCTGAGGATCTCATCTTGGTACCTAATGGCAGTCAGGCTACCTCTGGCGAGCACATGGAGGGTTGTGTGGCTCTCCAAAGAAATGCCACCCCACACCATTACTGACCCACTGCCAAACCAGTCATGCTGAAGGATGTTGCAGGCAGCAGATCGCTCTCCATGGCATCTCCAGACCCTGTCACATTTGTCATATGTGCTGAGTGTGAACCTGCTGCCTGCAACATCCTTCAGCATGACCGGTTTGGCAGTGGGTCAGTAATGGTGTGGGGTGGCATTTCTTTGGAGGGCCACACAACCTTCCATGCGCTCACCAGAGGTAGCCTGACTGCCATTAGGTACTGAGATGAGATCCTCAGACCCGTTGTTAGACCATATGCTGGTGCGGTTGACCCTGGGTTCCTCCCAATGCAGGACAATGCCAGGCCTCATGTGACTGGAGTGTGTCAGAAGTTCCTGCAAGATGAACGCATTGAAGCTATGGACTGGCCTGCCCATTCCCCAGACCTGAATCCAATTGAGCAAATCTGTGACAGCATGTCTCGCTCCATCCACCAACGTCACGTTGCACCACAGACTGTCCAGGAGTTGACGGATGCTTTATTCCAGGTCTGGGAGGAGATCCCTCAGTAGAACATCCATAACCTCATCAGGAGCATGCCCAGGCGTTATTGGGAGGTCATACAGGCACGTGGAGGCCACACACAATACTGAGCATCATTTTGACTTATTTCCACTTTCATTTTGGGGGTCTTTCCAAATCCAGGCCTCCATTGGTTCAAAAATTGGATTTCCATTGATGATTTTTGTGTGATTATGTTGACAGCACATTCAACTTTGTACACAACAAAGTATTCAATGAGAACATTTCATTCATTTAGATCTAGGATGTGTTATTTGAGTGTTCCCTTTATTATTTTTCAGCAGTGTATTTAGACACTGCTTCCTAAACTTAAGTGTGTGAATGATTGATTATTAATATATTGTGGCTGTGATCCCTGTTGGATATTAGTTTTCCTGGTTCTTAAAAGTATTCCTGCAGAATGAGGTGGCCATGTCATGGTGGGCTGTAATGAGGTGTCATTACATTCTGGGGTAGACATAGAAGCTGCAGAGAAGTTCACCTGATCAATTAATTTGGACTAAGCTAATAGGCTATTAGCCAAAAAATCGCATTAAAAATAACAATACTTAAAGGGAACTGTCACCAGAAAAAAAACTATTAACCAGCAGATACGAAGTTAATATGTAGGTTATTAGCGTTACTAACCTGCTCAATGCATGCACATAGTTGAACGCTGCTGAGAGAAAATTGACTTTATTCCCACGGTTTCAGTAACGTCAGTGGCACCGGTTCAATCACAGAACAATGACTGTAACCGCATCCCCGACTGACAGCCAGATCTAATGCAGAGCAAGGGTCAGTCAGGGCCATGCGCAAGGTTACAGACGACGTTCTGTACTTTTTAAACCCACCTCCATGACTGAAACCGGAACGCTGAAGAGGGAATAAAGTTCTTTTTCTCCCCACAGCGATCGCTTAGTGCAGGCGCCGGGCAGGATAGTAACGCTATTAACTTGAAGATTAACCCCATATCTGCAGGTTAATAGCATTTTTGTAGTGACAGGTTCCTTTAAGAATCTAAGCAGCACCTCTTGTTCATCAATATTTTGCATCTGTTTATACTCTTGGGAACTGGTGTTTTTGACCTGCGTTTGTATCTGTAGCTTCTTTATTACAACAATATCTTTTTGGTGAGCTCCAGTCTAGAAGTCAAGTCTGTTTAGACCCATTTCATATTCAGAAAAAAATAGTTTACGACAATGGAAATATGTTCACAATGCATACTATCTTGTCAATGTAAAACAGAAAGGCCCTTTTTTTCTGTATAATTTGTTTTCCAGGACAGTGGCGTAGATATAAATTGTCATCACACTCTTGTAACTCTTGTCACAAATATTTTCATAAATGTCACTTCCAGATCAATCCCAAAAGAGCCTACAAATCTGCATGTGTGTCCAACCTGAAGGGCTTAGGGCCCCGTCTCACATAGCAAGATCGCTAGCGAGATCGCTGCTAAACAGCGATCTCAGCAGCGATCTCGCTATGTCTGACACGTACCAGCGATCAGGCCCCTGCTGTGAATCGCTGGTCGTGTCAGAAATGCCTGGACTTTTTTTTGATCGCTGGTCTCCCGCTGGCCAGCACGCATCGCTGAGTGTGACAGGCAGGAGACCAGCGATCTACTGGTAACCAAGGTACACATTGGGTTTCCAGGGGCAGGGCTGTGCCTGGAAACCCGATGTGTACGTTGGATACCAGCGCGCTGCTGCAGGGGAGCTGGTAACCAATGTACACGTTGGGTTTCCAGGCACCGCGCAGCGCCTGGAAACCCGACATGTACCTTGGTTACCAGCTCCCTGCATCAGCGCGCTGGTATCCAACGTACAATGCGGGTAACTAGGCGACGTTACCCGCAGTGTCGCTGTCCTGATTGATGCCTGAGCTGCCTGTTTGGCAGCTCAGCAGCGATCATGTAGCGACACACCAGCGATCCTGATTGTTGTCGGGATCGCTGGTGTGTCGCTATGTGAGACGGGGCCCTTACTCCCGCCAAAATCCTAAAGGTCTCTCTTTCTTTCTTTCTTTCTTTCTTTCTCTCTACCTCGCTTCACATGTCATAATCTAGAACAATCTAAACAAAAGCAAACAATTAAAACAATCTAATACACTGCTCTGTGTTTCAGGAGATCCCCTGGGATTGGCCAATGGCCTTCCTGTAATTCTGCCTACCTTGCATACCTAGGCCTCATTCCTAGTGCCCTTACATTACGCTCCTGACTGAAACTCTTACTCCTTGTGTGGTTCCTATATAACCTTATCTGCTCGGTATGCTTCCTTTCCTTCTCTCTCTTCTTCTGATCTTCTATTCTTTATAAACTGAATAACCTGAGGCTGCTCTCTCATTTATGACTTCAGACATTCCCATTAAGCCATTTGAATTTACTGTCTACTCCTTCTGACTTCTTGCCCTTTTACCCATAGAAGGAATCATTTGACACTACTAGTGTCTAGCCTTTAGCAATACAAGATGATGTACACCTGCAACTGGACAATATGTGTCATATGTTAAAACCTATTTCTTTTTGTAGTCTTCTAAATTCTTCAACAAAGATTTTTGCAAGAGGAAAGGGATCCAGCTTCATTTGGAATTGATAAAAATCTTAATTTAATAATTAAAAATATCACAGCAACACTATAGTGCACCTGGACATAGGTGCACTTGGGGATAAGGGGTGCAAAAGAAGAATGGAAATGACCCAGGCACGTTTCAAAACGCTTCTGCATTCTGTTCTCAGTACATGATCGTTTTTCAGCACAGTTACCAGCCATTACTTGCTATGAAAAAGCTGAATCAAACCTTTTACTCCTTTAATCTGCCCCCTATAACATTGCTACCATGTCAGTGTTTGATTGAGGTGTTCCCCCACTATCTGTAGGGTTTGGAGTTTGGAACCTTGTAATTCTTCTAAGCTTTCACATATTTTTTCTGTAAATGTATTTGCTCTGTCTTATAACGGATGCATATTATAATAAAAGTAGCTCAAAGTACTGATATGCTCTTGTCTGAGTAATAAAATGCACTATTGAATTGAATACATTATTTCTTTGTGCGTATAATAAACCCATTTCACATTGATGTTTCAATAGACCAAGACTATGAGACTTTCACAAACCGGACATTGTTATCCAGCAAGTAAACCATTTGGAGAGTTTTGGTTTTGCTTTACTTCCAATGGCTCCCCTTATATTAACCAGTGGTGCTGAAACAGCTCCATATGCGGGTTCTTTTCCAGGGACTTCTCAGTTTCAACAGACAAGTGCTTTATCTGAGGTTGCTCAGGAATGAGTGGACCAACTTCCACCTTTCTAAAAGAGGCATCTGTTTAGTGTCTACTGTTTTCAAGTATGGAAAAAAGGACAGTTGAGTATAAAAGCCTTTATTTCTCTACATCTTAACCAGGGGAACTTTTCTCTTTTTTTCTCATTTTCTGTGCCTTTTTGCATGTATATGAAGTGATAATATGAATAGCCAAAGCTTGGCAGTTTTCTTCTCTTGCACAATTGGATGGACTAAAAAGTCTGGTGAGCGAGTTTCCAAAGCCTGGACTACCCACTTCAATCGTCCTTCAAACAAAGGCTGTAGAAGAAATGAAAGCCCCACCTGGTACCACTGTTTGCTAAAATAATAATAAATGGATTTTGTTTAATAAATAATTACAAGAGATTGCAAAGTGGAGTGCTCTGGAAGGCATTAATTACAAGGCTTGGGGCAGGTATCACCTGCTCCTACACAAGACAAGTTTATTGTTAGGGCACCTCCGCACTACTCCTCTCTCTGATAACTGCACTATGATTGAACATCGATATTTGCTCATTGTTAGCATAACAAGCACAAAATTACCACAAACCTGATAATATATATAAAGCAGAAAACTGTTAGGTTTATACTCACACCTGTCTGTTCAGCTTTCCTGCAGAATTGACATTACATGGCCACTCAAGGAGGGGTTCTGCACAGTTTACATTGGATTATTTTATCCTGCTTTATAACAGGTTTACTGCTATCCATATCTCCAAGTCCTATTTGTCTTACTTTATTGAAACATATGGCAACCAGCTTAACTGTATCCTGTGTTTCATCTGCCAACAATGGGCAGGTTTTGCAATCAGGCACTTGCTCACAGTCTGCTGTCGGCACAAGGTGCTGTTTAATTTGGAGAATGGCAGTTTGCTTAAGATAACACTTACCTATTCTATCCCCCATAGACTGTAAAATAATAAGAGACAACACAACACAGATTCAAGGCAGAGCAGCCTCATTGCAGCATGGATGCCCTCTTGGATACACTGTGGAGAGGGTACCATATGCCACCATAGGCACCTAGCAAAACACTTGTACTGAAAAAGACAATGAAAAACACACTAGACACTCCATATTTGTCATAGCCCTTACTTACACATCCAAATTCCCCCTCCAGGAGCAATACATCACAAATTCTTGATGCTTCTAAAGTGGGGTCCAAGAAGAGAAGGACTGAAAAGGTGCATGACGCACAGGCTGGACACCTGTTGGGCTTCCTTCCCTGAGAGCAGTGGCTTTCCCAGGCCAGGATGTGGACAGGCACTATGAAAGGATACTGTGATTTGTGATGACAAATGTTTAGCGAATAATACAGAGCAAGGAGCAGATGTTCCCACTGCTAACATAATATATCATGTGCTAATATGATAAATACGAACGTATATCATCCAAAATGCATGACCTGTAGCTAGCCTCTCACTGGCCCCTTCTTTCTTTCTAACATGCTTGGCCCACTAATCTTACTGACAATAGTTATATTTATTTACGTTATTGTGTTATTAAATTTGACAAACTCGCACTTCTTCATACAGCACACAGGTAGTTGAACAAGCAGTTTTTTATAGTATGTCAAGCTCAAAATATATAAGATATAAATTAAGTCACGCATTATCATTTTTTACATTTTTTGATAATATCAAATAAGTAGACTGGGCTAGTAGGTATTACCTAGAAATACATATATTATGACTGTAGTACCATGGAGTCCTATGAACATGGAAATGAGAGACCAAAAACTTTAAAAGAATTTCATAAGTAGGCATGTGGAGGATTTGCTCCAACAGATTTTGTATTAATGACATATTGTCCCCTGCTTTCCTTCTAAGCCTACGGTCACACTATCAGTATTTGGTCAGTATTTCACATTGAAGTGTTGACGTGTTTCTGTTATACTTTTTCTGTGATTGTTCCTCACCTGGTTTTGGCTTACAAATACTGACGTGAAATACTGACCAAATACTGATAGTGTGACTGTAACCTAAGGGAGAAGAACCCAGAGATACAGCAAAGAGCATTGTATTGCATTGTTAAACAGGCAGGTTAATGTTTTTTGAAAAGGGTTGTCTAGTTAAAACAAGATATCACCTATCCCCAGATAGGTGTTAACTTGTTCATTGGTGGGGGTAGAACAGGAAACTTGTATCTACTTTAGAACGGAGCAGCAGTGCACATGTTCAACCACTATGGGACTGCCGAGCGCTTTTGTCGGATGCTCTGTGAAGAAGGAATGCAGTGGCAGTCAGCCATCCGACTTACCATGCATGACATTTTGTGGGTCCAGGCAGTGGGACACCCACTGATCAGCAAGTTATCTCCTATCCTGAGGATAGGTGATAACTTGTTTATAACTGGACAACCCCTTTAAAGGAAACCTGTATTCTCATTAAACATGATTTATCTGTAGCTATGAATTAAGGCTAATAGCGTCACAATGTTGTCCAGACGCCTTACTGAAAGTGACACTCCCAGAAAAAAATGAATTTATTTCCTCCTGGGAGCAGCAGCTTTCCTGGATGCAGATAGAGTTGAAAGCAATGATGGAACAGGGCTCCCTCCTCTGACCTTTCCCTGAGCTCTGACCTCTCAATGCAGCGGGCGTGATGATGACGCCACTACATTGCATCCGCTGTGAAAAACGTCAGAAAACACACTGCAGAGCAGGGCCGGCTCCAGGTTTTTATGGGCCCCGGGCGAAAGAGCCTCAGTGGGCCCCTTTAACACAGACCACGATTCATGATGCACAGATACTGCAGAGAAATATGGGTATAGTACAATGCCAAACACTTCACTTCTTCCATTACATGACTAATATCTATTGTAAATTGTACAATAGCTCAAAAACCGCCAAATCCTCACAGCGGACAGAACAGACTGGACAGTACAGTCCTCCATACAATATTATGGGCTCCACAGTCTCCCCCTCATCACCCATATAATACCCCATGCAGGATGTCACCCCTCATATAATGCTCCATACAGAATATTGGACCCAAAATAATGCTCCATACAGGATACTGGTCCCCATATAATGCTCCATACAAAATATGGAGCTCTCCTCTGCGCTGTACTGCGTTCTGCACTGTTACGGCTCAGGAAAGGGCGCTGTGGAAAGACTCCCCATTATCATCATGATTTCCTCCTCATCATCATCATTGCCTCCTTATCATCATCATTGTCTCCCCATCATCATCATGGCCTCCCCATTATCATCAATGCCTGCCCATCATCATCATCTCCTCCCCATCATCATCAATGCCTGCCCATCATCATCATCTCCTCCCCATCATCAATGCCTGCCCATTATCATCAATGCCTGCCCATCATCATCATCTCCTCCCCATCATCATCAATGCCTGCCCATCATCATCATCTCCTCTGTTATGTTTCGGTAGCTGAGGAGTGCAGGTAAAAAAGGCAATACACCAGAGCAGTTGGAATCTATGGGATTGCAGTACCCTGACTAACCACCACAACTAGAGGCAGCCGTGGAGCGTTCCTACGTTGGTCCTAGACGCCTCGTCACAGCCTGAGAAACTAACTACACCTAAAGATAGAAATAGGAAAGCTATCTGCCCCGGAGCAGAACCCCAAAGACAATAGAAAGCCCCCAAACATGTAATGGCGGTTAGACAAGAGGAAACACTGACACAGAAAGAAAATAGAATGAGCAAACGCTGTGGCCCAAACTATCTAAATAGAAAGGACAGGAAGGGTACTTACTGCAATCCCAGAAAACCCTGAAAAACACCAACTCTACTAATTTCAAAATCACCTGAGATCACACGACCTCTACCACCTAAATTAGCTCTCTGGTGTAACAAAATCAAAACAGCAGCCACTGAAAAACCTGGAAAAAGCAAAAGAACAAAACTCAGTGGCTGAACGAAACTGAGAAGGCAGAAGCCCCCGGAGGGGACCCAGAAGGCCCCCAAAGAAGTGCAGGACAAAATGCAAAAATATAGCAACAACACAAAAGAAGAAAAATTCTTATCTGGTAGCAGGAGATGCAGACACGACACAGCAGGCTACAAGGGAAACTGGAATGAAGGATTCACACCAGAACAATTGATCACCGGCAACCCTGATGGGAAAATGACTCCCTTATATAAGACCAGTCAGTAACACCTGATTCCCAGTCCTCACAATCTTCACTAGTACCGCTTGTAACCACCAGAGGGAGCCTCTGCTCAGAACTCATCTCAAACCCATTCACAACAGTACCCCCCCCTTGAGGAGGGGTCACCGAACCCTCATTTGAGCAACCAGGTCGGTCAGGATGAGTTCTATGATACGCACGGATAAGTCTCCTAGCATGGATGTCCGAAGCAAACACCCAAGAATTGTCTTCCTGACCATAACCTCTCCATTTAACCAAATACTGGAGTTTCCGTCTAGAAAAACGAGAATCCAATATTTTCTCAACCACATACTCCAGATTGCCCTCAACCAAAACAGGGTCAGGAGGCACAGCAGCAGGAACCACTGGCTCAACAAACCTCTTCAACAAGGACTTGTGGAACACGTTATGGATCTTAAATGTCCCTGGAAGAAGCAAACGAAAAGAAACAGGATTAATAATCTCCATGATCTTATAAGGTCCAATGAACCTAGGCTTAAATTTAGGAGATGCTACTCTCATAGGAATATTCTTTGAGGACAACCAGACCAAGTCCCCCACTCTAAACCGAGGACCATCAGTCCTATGCCGGTTAGCAAACCGCTGGGCCTTCTCCTGAGAGAGGGACAACCTCTCCACTACCTGGTCCCAAATCTGTTGCATACGCTCCACAACAGAGTCAACACCTGGACAGACAGAAGCCTCCGTCTGTCCTGAAGAAAATCGAGGGTGAAACCCAGAATTACAGAAAAACGGAGACATCAAAGTGGCAGAGCTAGCCCTATTATTAAGAGCAAACTCAGCCAAAGGCAAAAAAGAGACCCAGTCATCCTGATCAGCAGACACAAAGCATCTAAGATAAGTCTCCAATGTCTGGTTTGTTCTCTCAGTTTGACCATTGGTCTGAGGATGAAATGCCGAGGAGAAAGACAATTGAACACCCAGTTTAGAACAAAAAGTCCTCCAAAATTTGGAAACAAACTGGACTCCTCTGTCAGACACAATGTTCTCAGGAATGCCGTGTAAACGAACCACGTGCTGAAGGAACAACGGCACCAATTCAGAGGAGGAAGGCAACTTAGGTAATGGCACAAGATGTATCATTTTGGAAAACCTATCACAAATTACCCAGATGGTGGTCATTCTCTGAGAAACAGGAAGATCGGAAATGAAATCCATAGAGATATGGGTCCATGGTCTCTTGGGCACAGGCAATGGCATCAATAAACCACTAGAGCGAGAGCAAGGCTTGGAGCGAGAGCAAGTCCCGCAGGACTGCACAAATTCCCTGACATCACGAGACAAGGTAGGCCACCAAAAGGACCGACTAACCAAGTCTCTGGTACCAAAAATTCCGGGATGCCCAGCCAATGCGGAACAATGAATCTCAGACATCACACTCTTTTTCCATTGGTCCGGGACAAACAATTTTCCAACAGGGCAGCGCTCGGGCCTATCCTCCTGACACCCCTCCAGAGCAAGTCTCAAATTGGGCGAGATGGCGGAAAGAACTACACCCTCTTTCAAAATAACAGAAGGATCAGATAACTCAGGAGAGTCCGCAAGGAAACTCCTCGAGAGGGCATCCGCCTTAACATTCTTAGTGCCAGGAAGAAAGGAAACCACAAAATTAAAACGTGTGAAAAACAAGGCCCACCTGGCCTGTCTAGGATTGAGTCGCTTGGCAGATTCCAGATAGACCAGATTCTTATGGTCCGTAAGGACCACCACCTGATGTTTGGCTCCCTCCAGCCAATGTCTCCACTCTTCAAAAGCCCACTTCATGGCCAATAACTCCCGATTACCCACGTCATAATTACGTTCAGTAGGAGAAAATTTTCGAGAGAAAAAGGCACAAGGGTTACTTTTAGAGGTCTCTGGATCTTTTTGGGACAAAACGGCACCTGCCCCAATTTCAGAGGCATCAACCTCCACCTGAAATGGCAGAGAAACATCAGGCTGCCGAAGAACAGGAGCAGAAGTGAATCTCTGCTTAAGTTCCTGAAATGCAGAGACTGCCTCAGGAGGCCAATTCACCACATCAGAACCCTTTCTGGTCAAATCAGTTAATGGTTTAACAGTAACCGAGAAATTACCAATAAATTTACGATAAAAATTGGCAAACCCCAAAAATCTCTGAAGAGCCTTTAATGAAGTAGGTTGGACCCAATCACAGATGGCCTGAACCTTGACCGGGTCCATTTCAATAACAGATGGGGACAAAATGAATCCCAGAAATGAGATCCTCTGTACGCCAAAAAGACACTTTGATCCCTTCACATACAGAGCATTCTCTCTCAAAATCTGGAACACAGTTCGAACATGTTTCACATGAGAGTCCCAGTCATTAGAAAAAATCAAGATATCATCCAAATAAACAATCAGAAATTTGTCCACAAAATCCCTGAAAATGTCATTCATGAAGGACTGGAAGACGGAAGGAGCATTAGTGAGCCCAAAGGGCATCACTAGGTACTCAAAATGCCCTTCAGGGGTATTGAATGCCGTCTTCCATTCATCCCCGTGCTTAATGCGAATAAGGTTATACGCCCCCCTGAGGTCAAGCTTGGTAAACCAAGTAGCGTTTTTCACCCTGGAAAACAGGTCAGAAATCAAGGGTAACGGGTATTGATATTTCACAGTAATATTGTTCAAGAGACGATAATCAATACACGGCCTTAATGAACCATCTTTTTTGGCCACAAAGAAAAAACCGGCACCTAAGGGTGAAGAGGATGGTCTGATATGACCCTTCTCCAATGATTCCTTGATATAAGACCGCATAGCGTCATGTTCAGGTACAGACAAGTTAAAAAGGCGACCTTTAGGGAATTTACTACCCGGCACTAATTCAATAGCGCAGTCATAGCTCCTATGGGGAGGCAAGGATGCAGATTTACTTTCGCTAAACACATCAGAAAAATCAAACAAAAAGTCAGGAACATCCTGAGCCTGGGGGGAGGCAGAAAAAACAGGAGTGTTGGTATTAACACATTGGCAGCCCCAACTGGCCACAGACACAGACTTCCAATCCAAAACAGGATTATGAGACTGCAACCAAGGGAAACCCAGTACGATAATGTCATGCAGATTATATAGAACCAAAAATTTGCAGCACTCCTGGTGATCAGGTTCAACCCTCATTATCACCTGAGTAGAAAACTGGGGTTTATTCTCAGCCAAAGGGGTAGAATCGATCCCCAGTAGGGGAATAGACTTCTGTAGGGGTATCAAGGGGAACCCACAACGTTTAGCAAAATCATAATCCATCAGGTTAATAGCTGCTCCAGAATCAACGAAAGCCTGAGCAGAAAATGAGGACAGAGAGCAAATCAGAGTGACAGTTAATAAAAACTTAGTCTGAACACTACCCAAGACAACTGAGCGTGCAAAACGTCTTCCCCGCTTAGGGCAGACTGAAATAGCATGAGAGGCATCACCACAGTAGAAACATAACCCATTGCGCTTTCGAAACTCATGACGCTGTGCCCCAGACACCACTCTATCACACTGCATGGTTTCAGGAGCTGGTTCACAAGGCAACACCATTCCACGCATACTTCTCCGCTCACGAAAACGTCTGTCAATTTGAATCGCTAATGACATAGAATCATTGAGACCAGAGGGGACAGGGAATCCCACCATAACATCCTTTACATTATCTGACAGACCCTTCCGGAAAAGGGCCGCCAAAGCGTCGTCATTCCATTTGGTCAGGACTGCCCACCTACGGAATCTCTGACAGTATAACTCAGCGTCATCAAGCCCCTGATTTAATGCCAACAAGGCTTTTTCAGCTTGATCAGTGACATTAGGCTCATCGTACAATAACCCCAAAGCCTGAAAAAACGCATCAACATCACTCAAAACAGGATCCCCGGGTATCAGGGAAAAAGCCCAATCCTGAGGATCGCCGCGCAGGAGAGAGATGATAATTTGAACCTGCTGCGCTGCGTTTCCTGAGGACTTAGATTTTAAGGCAAAAAACAATTTACAATTATTTTTGAAATTCTGAAACTTAGCTCGATCCCCTAAAAACAAATCTGGCATGGGGATCCTAGGTTCCACAACAGGCA
Organism: Oophaga sylvatica; assembly: GCA_033576555.1. Classification (NCBI taxonomy): domain Eukaryota; kingdom Metazoa; phylum Chordata; class Amphibia; order Anura; family Dendrobatidae; genus Oophaga; species Oophaga sylvatica. The sequence goes on from JARQOD010000003.1 coordinate 489,462,042, forward strand.
ACCCAGCAAGATAGATAGCAATACTCCGAACCTCAGTGGCAAGCTGATCCACACGGCCAGACAACTGTGCAAACTCCATTGGAGAAAAAGATCCTCCCCAGCACCCAGAGATACAGAGGGAAAAAAAAAAAAAAGCAACAAACAGAAAAATATCTCTGACAACTCTGACAACCTTTTTTCTATCACAATATTTTTCCCTTCTGTGAGTACCATACAATTTTCAATTTTTAGGCCGGTGATACTGTTATGTTTCGGTAGCTGAGGAGTGCAGGTAAAAAAGGCAATACACCAGAGCAGTTGGAATCTATGGGATTGCAGTACCCTGACTAACCACCACAACTAGAGGCAGCCGTGGAGCGTTCCTACGTTGGTCCTAGACGCCTCGTCACAGCCTGAGAAACTAACTACACCTAAAGATAGAAATAGGAAAGCTATCTGCCCCGGAGCAGAACCCCAAAGATAATAGAAAGCCCCCAAACATGTAATGGCGGTTAGACAAGAGGAAACACTGACACAGAAAGAAAATAGAATGAGCAAACGCTGGGGCCCAAACTATCTAAATAGAAAAGGACAGGAAGGGTACTTACTGCAATCCCAGAAAACCCTGAAAAACACCAACTCTACTAATTTTAAAATCACCTGAGATCACACGACCTCTACCACCTAAATTAGCTGTCTGGTGTAACAAAATCAAAACAGCAGCCACTGAAAAAACTGGAAAAAGCAAAAGAACAAAACTCAGTGGCTGAACTAAACTGAGAAGGCAGAAGCCCCCGGAGGGGACCCAGAAGGCCCCCAAAGAAGTGCAGGACAAAATGCAAAAATATAGCAACAACACAAAAGAAGAAAAATTCTTATCTGGTAGCAGGAGATGCAGACACGACACAGCAGGCTACAAGGGAAACTGGAATGAAGGATTCAAACCAGAACAATTGATCACCGGCAACCCTGATGGGAAAATGACTCCCTTATATAAGACCAGTCAGTAACACCTGATTCCCAGTCCTCACAATCTTCACTAGTACCGCTTGTAACCACCAGAGGGAGCCTCTGCTCAGAACTCATCTCAAACCCATTCACAACACTCCTCCCCATCATCAATGCCTGCCCATTATCATCATGGCCTCCCCATCATCATCAATGCCTGCCCATTATCATCATCTTCTCCCCATCATCATCTTGGCCTCCCCATTATCATCAATGCCTGCCCATCATCATCTTCTCCCTATCATCAATGCCTGCCCATTATCATCAATGCCTGCCCATTATCATCATCTTCTCCCCATCATCATCATGGCCTCCCCATTATCATCAATGCCTGCCCATCATCATCTTCTCCCTATCATCAATGCCTGCCCATTATCATCAATGCCTGCCCATTATCATCATCTTCTCCCCATCATCATCATGGCCTCCCCATTATCATCAATGCCTGCCCATCATCATCTTCTCCCTATCATCAATGCCTGCCCATTATCATCAATGCCTGCCCATTATCATCATCTTCTCCCCATCATCATCATCAATGCCTCCCCATTATCAGCAATGCCTGCCCATCATCACACACAGACAGCACACAAGCACTCTCTCACATACATACACACACACATACACACACACACAAAGCACCGCACTGCATACACACAGACACACACACACACACACACACAGAGACACACACACGTCTCACCTCCAGCGTCCGCGCTCTCTGCCACAGCCGGCCGCTGAATGATGACGTCATTCAGCGGCTCTGCTGTGAGAGGAAGCTCCGGCGCCCCCTGGAGTCCGGAGCTGCGGCAGCGGAGGCACGGGAGAGGTAAGTATTGTGCCAGCTGATGCCGGGGCCCTGAGCAAGCGGGGGGGGGGCCCAGTGGCGGCGCTGACACCGCTCTCCTCCGCTAACGGGCGCGGGGGTGCCAGATGGCGAGTGGGCCCCACCGCCTGCTCAGGGCCCCGGCACTTGCCCGGGTGTGCCGGGTGCTGACGCCGGCCCTGCTGCAGAGATTAAAGTAGCTGTAGAATGCAGAGGTGAATAATTTTCTTTCTCTATTTTAATCGGTAGCGCCGGCGTCTTTGAATCCTATCCCTCTTCCCCGGCAGAGATGCCAGCTTACTCACTGCCGTGGACCCATTATGCACTTCCTCCTTCCTCCATGTCTGCTGATGCACAGTGTGCACACATGATGCGCAGATCCCCGTGCACATTGCTTAGATTGCATGCGTGCACTCCCTCTTTCTTAAAGGGGCCGCATGTGCCGTCCTTAAGTGTCCCCAGACACTTGTTGGGGGATACCTACTATTTAAAGCTCCTTCTCCAGCATGGAGGTGCCTGAGCAATGTGGTTAGTTAGCTCTTAGCATGCTTGCTAGTTGTCAGGTCCCCAGTACCCGTCAGTCAGTCTACCTGTCTTGTACCTGTCTGCCCGTACTTGCTTGTCTATCTCAGTTTTAGCCGGTCCAGTCCGCATCTGCCATTGCTCATCTGTACAACAGCTGGCCCAGTCCGCACCTGCCAGTGCCCATTTGTACATCAGTCGGTCCAGTGCACATGTAAGGGAGGGCCCAGACTGTAGTCGTGAACTGGATTACCGTAAAATCCATGTCCAGCCCTTCCCCTACATGAAACGGTGTTCTTCCCTCTGGCGTACCTGCATCTCCAGATTCCACTCCTCCTGGTCACCTCCCAGGCATCGACGGTCCCTCTTCCTTGAGACCCCCAGTAATGGAGACACAGTTCAGAATAACTTGAACACATTCTTTACTTAACTCTTCACACGTTACATCCACAGTTGGCACAACAAGTGTTACATTCGTTTCCTTTTCTCTCCCTGCCTTGCTGTCACTTCTGTGCAGTACACGCCTGGACCGGACCATCCTAGGCTGCTCCCCAGTTCCTTCCAGGCCTTACTTTGCCATAATGACATTTCTTTCAGCCTGCTTCGCCTCAGTACTGAATTCATCAACCATTACGTGTGGTGGCCCCCGGTGAAGCATCCGGCCCCTCTGTACTGAACTCGTCGAAGCTCCAACTCCTTTCAGTTCCTTAATCCAGCCAACTTCTGCCCTAAAAGCATTGGCCCAGGCGGTAAGATGCCACATCTTTCCTCTTCTGTCTAGGCCCACTGCGAGACTATGCAGCGGCCGTGGGTAACGTGGGTTGCTGCACTTAAAACATTGCGTGGCTGCCGGTTGTCTGGGCCTAAGCCCTTGTGGACTCTTGGGCACGCTGGCCCCGTCTGAGCTAACTTCCTAAGAACCTTTCACTACTACCCTGAGCCCCTCCTACACTTAACCCTATGTGAAAATACCTCGCAGCTATACTTAACAAGGCCCACTAGTATGCCTCCACTTAGTGGCCCCAACAGTACTACACTTACCCAGATATAGAGACTATATGCTAAAGTGCCCTCCTCTAATGTCCCAACAGGATGCACTTAACTTTCCCTAAGCTATACATATGTAAAGAACATCATATAATATAATGTTATACAGAGAAACACAAAACATAGGCAAAAGCATATCTACACAATGGTAACACATCATGACTGTGGCAATACCATTACTATTAGTAGTACATAATATTATGTAGCAATACCACCAAACGTTTATACTTACATTACGACTATTTACATGATAAAACATTAAACACACTTAAGGGGTGGGGTGAAACAGTAATACTTCTTCACCCCCTTACACACATCTACCATTCCCATCTGTACTTCAGCCGGTCCTGTCCGCACCTGCCAGTGCTCGTTTGATATCAGCCGGTCCAGTCTGCACCTGCCAGTGCTCTTCTGCATACCAGCCGAACCAGCCTGCACCAGTCAGTGCCTAGCTGTATACCAGCTAGACCCGTCTGTATCCGTGGTTATTGTGTTCCTTCAATGGCTGACTGCATCTGCTGTCCCTCCCTCTGGGCCATTCCTGCTACCAATCCCTTGTGGGTCACCTGCTGTGCACCCGCGATCTGTCCGGGAGTAGCACCAGGTGTTCATCGGGAACCAAGCTTATTCCCACCATCAGGGCCTCTTGTGAAGAGTCAGGTGCTCACTTAGTTATGCCCCTCCAGGCTCTCTTTGGACCATGGCACAGTGGCTCCACCATTCCCATTACATAATAAATGAGCACATTGTACTCATTGGAGTGATCATATTGTCTAGTGGCTTGTGTAGGGGCATTATACTCTTTTTAGGGCTACATGGGCCACTTTGATGTTCGGAGGGCTATGTGAGGGCCATTAGACTGTTTGGAGGGCTATGTTGGGGCAATAATACTGTGTAGAGGGCTATGTGGGGACCATTATACTGTTTGGAGGACTATGTGCTGGTCATTATACTGTGTGGAGGGCTGTCAGTGGGCCATTATAGAATGTGTGAGCCTTTATACGGTGTGGGGGCCATTTTACTGTGTTAGGGCTCATACAGGGTGCAGAGCATTATACTGTTTTGAGGGTTGTGGGGGGCCAGTGTACAGTACGGTAGTCATTATATGGAGGTCATTATATTGTGGTGGGGGCTGTGTGGTAGCCATCATACTGTGTAGATGGCTGTGTGGGAGCTGTGTGGGAGCTCCATACTGTGTAGAGGGTTGTGTGGGCCATTATATTGTATGGAGGACTGTGTGAAGGGTTGTGTGGGGCCAGTGGTAGACACAGACAGAAGAGTGCCCCTGTGCAAGAACAGTATATGGGCTCTTTGATCTCCATGTAGCCCATCATAATGCACAATCCCACTATCACTGGAGATAGAAATGGGCTCCCTTACTTCTTGGACCCCTGTGCAGCCGCACAGATTGCACTAATGATATGTCCTCCCCTGTGGGGGCCATTATATAGCTTGGGGGGCATTATTCAGTATGGGGGCCATTATATTGTATTGATGGCTGTGTGGGGGCTATTATACGGTATAGATGGCCATAATACTGTAGAGAGGTTCATTATACTATATGGAGGTCTGTCAGGGGGCCATAACTTGGTTTTAATCTCAAACCCATTCACCACAGTAGTGTAAAATACTAGTCTCTGTGTATGGCGGTATTGCCTGCCTTGCACTGTGTGACTCTTATTTAATAACTGGATAGCTTTACTATTGGCCAATGTTTGGTGAATGGTAAGCACTGTGTACAGTGGCACTGCCTGAATATAAATAATGGTACAGTATTTTTCAGTCACTACATGACAGCATTATCTGCGCACCACATAGTGATATATTTTTTCATGCTATAGCAGTGTTATCCAATTACTGATTGAAATGTAGCCTGGAAAATTTGGAAGCACTGAGCATTTTGGCAGTCAGTATATTTTCCTGTTTCTGATGCACACATACTGATATACTGGACTGCACATATATAGTTTCTCTCATTTGGCAGCTAAAACTGATCCTACCTCATTAGGACTGTAAGAGCTCCCTCACAAGTATGTATAACTCGGAGGAGTGCTGACACTTGGACCAATGTTATTCTATGGGGCAGTGGAGATCTGCGATATTTTCTCATACCGATATGCTGCGAGTGGCTACACAAATTGGATCATGCAACCCATTCAAGTCTTTGGGTGCGTGGAAAACATCAGGCTGCACTTGGATGTCATCTGAGTGCTGCCCAATTTACGCAGCGGACATAGACAATTGTAAAGATGGAAAAATTAAGTTCTCCATCTTTCTCCTCACCTGTGTTACAATTCTCTCAAGCAAGGTGATCGGATGAAAGTAAACTGACACTCAGATCAAACTCTGACAGTGTCATTTACATAATTATGCAGATTTTCTCGCATAGCCCCGGCCTTAGAGTCTTTTCTCGCTGACGTTTTCAAAAGCACTAAAGAACCTTATTGGTGGCACACAGATGGCCTTTTTGTGGCCGGTAAACCAGACACCTGTGCCTTATCTGCATCTATAAGCAATGCTTACATTGTCAGATTTCAACCTTATTTTCCCCCAGACCCAGGAAAGGTTAAGGCTTTTTTTGTTTTGCAATAAAATGTTTCAATAAAAATAGTGAAATTGAACAGATTTTCATGGACACAGACAATGGAGAAGATGGAGATATTAAGTTCTCCATCTTCTCCGTACCTGTAATATGATTCTCTCATGTAAGAAAATCAGATCACAGTAAATTGACACTCAAATGAAACTCAGAGTTTGAGCCAAGTGTCATAAGTGTCATAATCTGACTCCCTACCTTCCTATCAGTGAGATTGGGCTCCACAACAGCCTAACATACTGACGTTGAAGTACATATGTTACACTGCTTCATGCCTTTTGATGATTCTGGCAATTTCTTTCTCCACCAGACACTTTACCAAGTCCTGCATGCAAAACACAATTCTTCTAGCCTAAATTCTCTACTAATTTTGAAGGGCCACATGGATGCCACAATTACATCATGTCATTTTCTAAAAGCAAGAGTCTTTAAAGCCTTTTTCGATATAGACAATATCATTTTCTCAATAAGGTCCTCAAATATATATGGCAGATGTATATCTCTGGAGTTTTACTTAAATTTATGGAATTATGGAATAGTGCAAATTATATTTGCCATGACACAATACTTGTTTGGTGAATGCAGCATCAGACTGGATTAGTTTGGGCCCTCCAGAGAAAATCATTTTTGGGGCCCACCATGCCTAAGGGGTACTAGCTGCAGAGTCTTCCCTTAGCTTCCATCTAGTCAAGCTGATAGTCAGGAAATTTTTTCCAACTATATAACTGTCCAAAGAGTCACCTTACAAACAACCAAAACGCTCATTTCTTGGATGCAATGATTTTTACACTTGATTTAAAATCATCCTTATCGGCAGCAGACAATTTTGTGTAAAGAAGACAAGTGCTGCCGAGAACAATATTAAATTAGCACAAAAAAATTGTATTAGACATGTGCCACATACACTCACTAGACACGTGACACATACACACCAGTCACGCACTAAACGCAGGACAAATACAAACTAGTCACACACTAGCCACAAGATTAGAGATGGGCGGACTCCTGAAAGTTTGTGTTCAGGTAGCAGAACTGTACCCAGACCTAATTCACTTGAACGGGGACCCGAACATCCAGTGTTTGCCACGCTGTCATATGCACACAGTGCTGCAAAGCCACAGCTCTGGTGCTGTTTACCTCCGATCAGTGGCATCAGCTAGTGGGACTACAGCTCCCATCCGCCTACGCTTGCTGCTGCTAATAACAGTGAGAGCAGGCACTGGCTGTGCTCTAAATAAATAATAATTAAAAAAAACGCCCTCAGCTGCCAGCCTTAACAAGGTTGGTTATCAAGAATAGAGGGGTCCCCACACTATTTTTTCTTTTTCTTTTAAAATAATTTAAAAAAACAATGTGAATGTCACGCGGTCTTATGATATGTGTACGATGTCAGTAAACTATTCTTAAAAGAACAACACTCTAAAACAACATATAGATTAGCAACATAAGCATGTAAATATAGAATAGATTTACCTGACACGATATCCGTTGAACTCAGGGTTAATCTTGAGGACTTGATACACTGTCACAGGAAAGAGGAGGACCGGGGGTCTAACCTGACCCTAAACTGGGGTCCTAACTAATCCCTCACCTTGGAGGTACTGATAATGGTTCAGAGGTCCAAGTCTCCAGCCTAACCCTGTCTCCTATCAGTCCCTGAACCCTGTAATCAGTCCTAAGAAGGATTCTGATTACCACCAAAGGGATATGGGCTGATCTCTGCTAAATACACAGATTAGAAATATAAGACAGACTGGAGAAAACACAGACTTGCATACACACTCAAACACAGAAGGAACATAAATGATCTGGGATATTAAACTCTAAGAAAGGTGAGCTTAAAACAACTAAGGAGCTCTTTAACTTTAAGTCTATACAGATACAATCCTATCTGTGGTCTGCATGAAGAATTTCACTGGCAACTCCCAAACAGACAACCAGAGATTTAAAGGAAACCAATCAACAAATAATTAATTGCAGCCGGGAGAGACTGCACCCATTCCCAGAACTGAGCACAGACAGAATTAACTCCCTAACTGCCAAACACAAAGAAACAGCAACTCAGCTGTGAGAAGTCAGAATGTGCAACCGCGACGATCTTCGTGGCGATGCACACATGACAGTACCCCCCCTTCTACGAGGGGCCTCCGGACCCTCAGGGCCAGGTTTGCCCGGGTGAGTTCTGTGGAAGGTCCGCACCAACGATCTGCGTTAATGTCAGACGCAGGAACCCACGTCCTCTCCTCTGGACCATACCCCTTCCAATGCACCAAGTACTGAAGGGACCGGCGATTCAGACGTGAGTCAATGATCTTTGACACTTGAAACTCCAAGTTACCATTGACCACCACTGGAGGAGGAGGTAGAGGTGATGGTATAACTGGTGCCACGTACCTCTTAAGTAATGACTTGTGGAACACATTATGAATTTTAAACGTAGGAGGGAGGTCCAGACGAAATGCCACAGGATTAATTATGGAACTGATCCTGTACGGCCCGATGAATCTGGGGCCCAGCTTCCAGGAGGGAACTTTAAGTTTTATATTCCTGGTAGACAACCATACCAGATCGTTCACATTAAGATCTGGACCAGAAACTCTCCTCCTATCAGCCATACGTTTATAACGGTTCCCCATAGCACTCAGATTATTCAATACACCTCTCCACACTGAAGCAAGTGACGACGAGAAACGCTCCTCCTCAGGAACCCCAGAAGGGCCCCCCCCATTGAAAGTACAAAACTGGGGATGAAAACCATATGCCCCAAAAAACGGGGATTTACCAGTGGACTCGCTCCGCCTGTTGTTAAGAGCGAACTCTGCCAGAGGCAAGAAAGAAGACCAGTCCTCCTGATTCTCTGAGACAAAACACCGAAGATAAGTCTCTAGGCTTTGATTCAGACGCTCTGTCTGACCATTGGTCTGCGGATGAAAAGCCGAGGAAAATGACAATTGCATCCCCCGACGTAAACAAAATGCCCTCCAAAACTTGGACACAAACTGAGACCCCCTATCTGACACCACATCAGAAGGCAACCCATGAAGTCTCACATTCTCCCCAATGAACACCTGCGCCAGAGTTTTAGCATTAGGGAGGGCAGGAAGAGCAATGAAATGTGCCATCTTACTGAACCTGTCAACAACCACCAGTATGACAGTCTTCCCTGACGACTGAGGAAGGTCCGTGATGAAGTCCATAGACAAATGAGTCCATGGACGCTCCGGAAGTTTCAAGGGTAAGAGGGTCCCAGACGGACGGGTATGAGGGGTCTTAGAACGAGCACAAACCCCACAGGACGCGACAAAAGTTAAAACATCTTTATTAACGTTAGGCCACCAAAACCGGCGAGAAAGGAGATCTAAAGTAGCCTTACTCCCTGGATGTCCTGCTAGAGCAGAATTATGATGTGCCTCAATAACCTTTTGTCTCAACTGATTTGGGACAAACAGTCTCCCTGGAGGTCCTGCAGGGGCGTCCCCCTGAGCCTCTAACACCTCCTCCTCAAGCTCAGAACATACAGCCGACACTACCACCCCCTCCTGAAGGATAGGAATCGGGTCATCCGTTTTCCCGGCCCCTGGGAAACTGCGAGACAAGGCATCAGCCTTAACATTCTTAGATCCAGGGCGATAAGTGACAACAAAATTAAACCTGGTAAAAAACAACGACCATCGAGCTTGTCTGGAATTCAGACGCTTAGCAGATTCCAAATACAGCAGGTTCTTGTGATCAGTAATGACGGTGACCGGGTGGACTGCCCCCTCCAAAAAGTGACGCCATTCTTCAAAAGCCAACTTAATGGCCAAAAGTTCCCTATTGCCGATATCATAATTCCTTTCGGCGGACGACAATTTCTTAGAAAAGAAAGCGCACGGATGCCATTTACCAGGGGACGGACCCTGGGACAATATTGCACCCACCCCTACGTCAGACGCGTCCACCTCCACAACGAACGGCTGTGATGCATCTGGTTGGATGAGAACGGGTGCCGAAGCAAAACATTTTTTCAAAGAGGAAAAAGCTTGGAAAGCTTTGTCCGACCATTTAGAAAAATCCGTCCCTTTTCTTGTCATGTCAGTGAGAGGTTTGACAACAGATGAGAAATTACAAATAAATTTCCGGTAGTAGTTAGCAAACCCCAGAAAACGCTGCAGAGCCTTAAGATCCTCTGGCTGATCCCATTCAAGCACTGCTCTCACCTTTTCAGGGTCCATACGGAAACCGGAGGCTGACACCAAGAAACCCAAAAACTGAAGTTCCTGTACGGCGAATACACACTTTTCCAGTTTGGCGTATAGTTTATTGTCTCGCAAGATCTGCAACACCTGTCTCACATGCTCCTGGTGAGACACAAGATCTGGCGAGTAAATTAAAATGTCATCCAAATATACGACCACAAACAGCCCCACCAGATGACGAAAAATGTCATTAACAAAATGTTGGAATACTGCTGGTGCAGTAGTCAGACCAAAAGGCATGACAAGGTTCTCATAATGTCCCTCCGGCGTGTTAAACGCCGTTTTCCACTCATCCCCCTCTTTTATCCTAATCAGATTATACGCCCCCCTGAGATCCAATTTAGAGAACCATTTGGCGCCAACAATTTGATTGAAGAGATCAGGAATCAGAGGGAGTGGATACGGATCTCCAACAGTAATCCGATTAAGTTCGCGGAAATCCAAGCAAGGGCGTAGGCCTCCATCTTTCTTCTTCACAAAGAAGAACCCCGCGTCCACTGGGGAAGATGAAGGTCTAATATGCCCTTTAGCCAGACTTTCCGAAATATAATCTTTCATAGCCTGCCTCTCAGGACCAGAAAGGTTATATAACCTAGCTTTAGGTAACTTAGCATCAGGAAGTAAATTAATAGAGCATTCATACACACGATGAGGAGGCAACTCCTGACACCCCTCCTCAGAGAACACATCCCCAAAGTCCTCCAAAAAAGGAGGCAAAGTACTAGGCACGACCGCACTGATGACTGTGTTCATGCAGTTACTTTTGCAAAACTCACCCCATTGGCTTATCTCTCTGGACTGCCAATTAATCACAGGGTTATGTTTAACCAACCAAGGAAGTCCCAACACAATAGGAGTAGGTAGACCCTCCAACACATAACAAGATAATAGTTCCCTATGTATTGCCCCTACCCGAAGGTCAATGTTATGAACCTCATGAACAAAGCTACCTTGGCCGAGAGGCCTGGCGTCAATGGAGAATATAGGGATCGGTTTGACCAATACACTCAGATGCATACCTTGAGCCTGAGCAAACTGAGCGTCAACCAGATTAGCCCCGGACCCACTATCAAGAAGAACAGAAAATCTCTCCACTCTCGTACCAACCACCACCTCCACTGGTACAAGGAACTGAGAAGAACTAGCGGACGAAATACATACTCCCAGGTTGTCGTCCACCACACAACCTGGGATTAACAGTTTTCCGGCGACTTCTTGCTCAACAAGGCACGGGACGGACATCCCCCAACAAAATGTCCCTCTTTCCCGCAGAAGAAACACCTTCTAGTCCTGCGGCGTACCGCCAATCCCCTCCTACGAAATGATGTCCCTCCCAACTGCATAGGCTCATCCGAACAGACAAGGGGAACCTCAACATAAGGGACTTTAGTGGTAGGTGGAGAAACAACAGGGAGTGGAGTTACCTCACCCCTCTCCCGAAGCCGTCTATCAGTACGGATAGCCAGGGCCATAGCAAGAGAGACCCGATCTGGGTCATCATATACCAAACCCAGGGCAGTAAAAAATCGATCTACTGACTGTAGAGCCGGGGATCCCGGAGGAAGGGAAAATGCCCAGGATTGAGGGTCCCCTTGTAGGAGCGAGATAACAATTCCCACTCTCTGCTCTTCACTCCCTGATGATCGAGGCCGAAGCCGAAAATACAATTTACATGCTTCCCTGAAGGTAAAAAATTTGTCTCGCCCACCAGTGAACCTGTCCGGGAGAGCAACCTTAGGTTCAACTCTGGTTTGCTCCAGGGGAGACAAAACTTTGGACTTAATGTCCGTCAGCTCCATGGATAATCCCTGCAACTGCAGAGCCAGCTGGCTACTGGATCCATGGCAACTGGGAATAATTTTAATGGCCAGTGAAAATGTCACGCGGTCTTATGATATGTGTACGATGTTAGTAAACTATTCTTAAAAGAACAACACTCTATACAACATATAGATTAGCAACATAAGCATGTAAATATAGAATAGATTTACCTGACACGATATCCGTTGAACTCAGGGTTAATCTTGAGGACTTGATACACTGTCACAGGAAAGAAGAGGACCGGGGGTCTAACCTGACCCTAAACTGGGGTCCTAACTAATCCCTCACCTTGGAGGTACTGATAATGGTTCAGAGGTCCAAGTCTCCAGCCTAACCCTGTCTCCTATCAGTCCCTGAACCCTGTAATCAGTCCTAAGAAGGATTCTGATTACCACCAAAGGGATATGGGCTGATCTCTGCTAAATACACAGATTAGAAATATAAGACAGACTGGAGAAAACACAGACTTGCATACACACTCAAACACAGAAGGAACATAAATGATCTGGGATATTAAACTCTAAGAAAGGTGAGCTTAAAACAACTAAGGAGCTCTTTAACTTTAAGTCTATACAGATACAATCCTATCTGTGGTCTGCATGAAGAATTTCACTGGCAACTCCCAAACAGACAACCAGAGATTTAAAGGAAACCAATCAACAAATAATTAATTGCAGCCGGGAGAGACTGCACCCATTCCCAGAACTGAGCACAGACAGAATTAACTCCCTAACTGCCAAACACAAAGAAACAGCAACTCAGCTGTGAGAAGTCAGAATGTGCAACCGCGACGATCTTCGTGGCGATGCACACATGACAGTGGGGTCCCCCACATTTTTGACAACCAGCCTTGCTAAAGCTGACAGCTGGGGGCTGGAATTCTCAGGCTGGTAAAGGACCATTGATATAGGCCCCCCAGCCTAAAAATAGCATCATGCAGTCGCCCAGAAAAGGAGCATCTATTAGATGTGCCAATTCTGACGCTTTGCCTGGCTCTTCCCACTTGCCCTGTAGCGGTGGCAAGTGGGATTCAAATTTGTGGGGTTGATGTCACCTTTGCATTGTCCAGTGACATCAAGCACACAGATTAGTAATGGAGAAGTGTCTATAAGACACCTATCCACTACTAATACTATAGTTACATGATAAATAAAGACAAGGCCAGAATAAAGTCCTTTAATTGAAAGAATGACACAGACTCCTTTAATGAGCCTAAATTATACCATACTTACCTAATGCCTATTCCACTGAATCCCTCATCTCCTATAATAAAACAAAAATAAAAAAACAACAATATCCCTCACCAGTCCGACGCCGTAATCTATGTCTGGAGGATAAACGGTTTTCAACCTGGACGGTGCCAAGATGCGACCGTCCAGGCTGAGAACCACAGGTGAATGAGCTGCTGTGAGTGCATCATCAATGACTGGCAGTGACATCATTGAGGTTACCAAATGTCACTGAGGCTGCGTTCCCAGTTGGGCCAATGAACTGCGGTGACCTCGGTGAGATCACAGCTAGCACAGTGAAAAAGTCTCAGGAAGCAGCGCTAAGCTCAGAGAGTTCACTTTGAGAAATTTCTCCTGGTGAACGCTCTGAGCTTAGTGCTGCACCGTAAGACTTTTTCTCACTCCCCCATTCTCCACACAGCCCCTCATCATCCTTTCTACACACAGCCTCCTCATCAACATACCCCTTTCTCCAAAAGCCCCTCATCATCATGCCCCCTTTTCCACACAGCCCCTCATCATCATGCCCCCATCTCCACACAGCCCGTATTAGGTTCTGTAGAAGGACGTAGATCTGGGGATTTATTCTGACGGAATATAGGCTGAACTGGATGGACAAATGTCTTTTTTTGACCTTACTAACTATGTTACTATGATTTTTGACTGCAGATCATATTGTTCTCCTGGGAATAAGCCACCGGCTGTGATGTCTGTAGGCTGCTTTCTCGTAGAGATCAGAGGAGTGCTCAGCAAAGTGAGCGCTTCTTTGTATGGGAGAGACGGTGAAGATGACTATAGGCCAAGGAAATATTTAACAGCCATCTAATATGTAAGGCCGGCTATAAGAGCTATAGATAGATGTTGGTCCAACAAGTGTTCACTGGAGACTCATCTCTGACTATCACATAAACAAATATGGTTGACAAGGCTGTATGTGCATATTAAAATCCAATATGGTTGATTTAACTTTTACATTGAAGACCATTAAGAAGGCAAATCCCATCTGCATGTTTTGATGTCTTCTATCTAGTGTATATGGCCAGCTTAATGAGCAATATTATATATGACCACCTTGTTGTCCCCATTCTGTCTGGTCCAAGATGCAAGCTCTTTTTCAACACCCAAAAGACAATGAAGAAGCTTTTCCTAATCAGAGATTATATTTTGCATACTTCTTGTTGGTAGTAAAACTGCCTGACTATGGTCATGGCTATGAAAGCTGCCAAGATGATTGGTCAGTTGTCAATAGCACTTGGTACATTAATTAGGATACATTGACAGTGAATGGCTCCCTACTCTATGTATCAATACAATGCATTGAAGGGTTACATTCAGATTTTCATTGGGCAACCTAGGAGCAGACTTTGAGGACTTAACCTTTAGCAAGTCAGGCAATCGTTCATCCTTAGCAATTCAACAAAGCTAAGACTAGTGGTCTTCAAAGACTCTAGTGTTAGGCAGTAACATTTCTGTTACTAGCTCTGAGGGTGAACCTCTCCACCGATCTTGAGTGTTTGCTTTCCACCATGTGTTTACAGCACGTTCCGTTTTCTTTGCAACATTAAGTATTTTTCTTTATTTTTCATCTATATCCCATTCTATGTTTCTTTAAACAAACCCTCCACCATATGTTTCCCAGTGAAAGGGACGATTGTGAACAGACACTTAACATAATATTGTGGCTACTTTAAGCGAATTTGTTGCTGTGAAAAACATAGCACATTCTCCTAATGAGGCATTGAGGCATCTGCTTTTCTAACTTTCTGTGAAAAATAAATGAAAGGGCTACTGAAGTGTCTCATTCACATCCAGCCTTATTCTTTCCTTCCCTTTTTATTTTGACACCCAGTGATAATCAACTCTTTACACTGGCCTGCTGGATGCTCTTGTCAACGGATGGCCATCCCTTCAAGACAGGAGATGAGCTGCTATAGAAAGACTGCAGCAATCACCTTAGATAATAAAACCAAAAAAACTGATCGCTAGAGAGATATTCATATCGGATAGCAAACTCTTCTTACATTAGACAAAGGAACTGAATGGCATGGGAAATTGGGTAATAAAGGGGGGTTTTTTTCATCTTGGTAAGAAAAGCAACACCTTTGTTGGGGTTTTGGTATGAAGTAAGGATTATAAACTGTAAACATACTATGACAATTCAGGAGATACTTATAAAACTTAGACAAAGAACAATGACTGATGTTATGAGATTAACAAGCAAAAATCTAGGGAACAAAAACAGCAAGCACATCAAGCAAAGATAGGTATAACCTATACTAAGTATGGTAACATGCCCTCAACAGAATATGTGCATGAATAATAGCTTAAAGGGCTATTCCCCCAAAAAAACAAGTTATTACCCTATCTAAAGGATAGGGGATATTTAGCTGTTTGCTGGAAGTCCAATCGCTGTGACCCCCAGCAATTCTGAGATCAGGAATTTAAAACTCCAAGAATGGGTGTCTGCAGCCCCATTCTGAATGAAATGGTGGTGCGTATGCAAGGCCTCTGCTCCATTTATTGCCTGTGAGAGTAGCCAAGCACTCGCCAGTCCCATAGACAATAAATGGAGCAGAGACTGCACCTGCGCACCTCCACTCCATTCAGTACACAACTGAAGAGTCCTGTTTTTAGGACTCTAAAAACAAAAAAGGTGGATAAGCCCTAACAGGCAGGTAGTTGTTATCTGCCTGTTGTACCCGGCACCATTCTTCTTTGGCACAGAGTGGTCACGGACCACTCCTGACAGCGATTCAGCTTCCTGTGCTGACGTTACGTTGACATAGAGGTGGATTTTTTTACACAGACATGGCAGTGCTTCTCTCGTCATTCTGATTAACAGAATGATGACATTCTTATAAAATCAGCAAGGGATAAAATAATTATTTCCTTCATTGTATATGACAGAAAGTATCCAAAATTGACACTAGTCTAAAAATTGCACCCAAGGTACTCAAAACCACATTCAAGAAGTTTATGAACCCTTCAGGTGCTTCACAGGAGTTTTTCCAATGTGGAAGAAAAAAATGAACATTTAACTTTTTTCACAAAAAATTTAATTTAGAACTCAATTTTTTTTTTATTTTCACAAGGATAACAAGAAAAAAATGGACCACAAAATTTGTTGTGCTATTTCTTCTGAGCACGACTATACCCCATATGTGAGGAAAAAGTACTGTTTGGGCGCACCGCAGGGCTCGGAAGGGAAGGAGCACCATTTGACTTTTTGAATGCAAAATTTGCTAGAATCGAGAGAGAACGCCATGTCGTGTTTGGAGAGCCCCTGATGTGCCTAAAATGGAACCCCCCCCCCCCCGTTTTGTAAACCAGACCCTCAAATAATGTACGTAGATCTGTGATGAGCATCTTGAACCTCCAGGGTGCTTCACAGAAATTTATAATGTTGAGTGATGAAAACAAAAAATCACATTTGTTTCCACAAAAATGTTCTTTTAACCCCACATTATTTATTTTCACAAGGTTAACAGAAGAAAATGTAACCCAAAAATTGTTGTGCAATTTTGTCTGAGTACGCCAGTACCCCACATGTGTGGAAAATTACTGTTTGGACGCATGGCTCAGAAAGGAAGGAGAGCCATATAACTTTTTGAACGTAAAATTGGTTGGAATCATTAGCAGACGTCATATTGTGTTTGGAGATTCATGTGTCTAAACAGTGGAAACACAGCACAAATGACCCCATTTTGGAAACTAGACCCTTCAAGGAATGTATCTAGATGTGTAGTGAGCACCATGACACCTCATGTGGTTCACAGAAGTTTATAACGTTTAGCTGTAAAAATAAAAAAATCACATTTTTCCCACAAAAATTTTATTTTAGCCCCAATTTTTCACAAGGGAAACAGGAGAAAATGGAACCCAAAATTTGTTGTGCAATTTCTACTGAGTATGCCAGTATCCCATATATGGGGAAAAATTACTGTGTGGGCGCATGGCAGGACTCGAAGGGAAGAGCTGCCATTTGACTTTTCAACGCAAAATTTACTGGAATCGCTAGTGGATGCCATGTCCCGTTTGGAGAGCTCCTGATGTGCCTAAACAGTGGAAACCCCCCACAACTGACCCCATTTTGGAAACTAGATCCCTCAAGGAATGGATTTATTTGTGTGTTGAGCACCATGAACACCCAGGTGCTGCATAGAATTTTACAAAGTTGATCTGTAAAAATAAAAAATATATATTTTTCCCACAAAAATGTTCTAGCCCCAATTCTTTTTCATTTTGACAAGGATAGCAGGAGAAAATGGACACGAAAATTTGTGCAATTTCTGCTCAGTACACCAATATCCCATATGTGATCAAAAACTACTTTTGAGGCACGGTGCAAAGCTCAGAAGGGAAGAAGTGCCATATTGGAGTTCACATTTTGCTGGAATGGTTTGAGGGTGCCATGTCACATTGGCAGAGCCACTGAGGTGCCAGAACAGCAGAAACACCCAATATGTGACCTCATTTTACAAACTACACTCCCTAATGAATTCCTCTAGGGGTGCAGTGTCAAATTAACACTCACGTGTGCCTCACTGAATGTTATACCATTGGACGGTGAGAAAAACTACATTTTTACCACCAAAATTTTGTTTTAGCTCCAGATTTTATATTTTCACACCGGGAAGAGGGTAAAAATGGCAACAAAATTTGTCCCACAATTTCTGAATGTGGAAATACCCCATATGTGGCTGTACAGTACTGCTTAGCCACATGGTGAGACTCAGGAGGGACAGAGCCCTATTTGCTTCCTGCAGCCCAGATTTTCCTAGCTTGTGGACTTCATATAAAGAGCCCCTAAGTGTTAGATGTGCAGAATCCCCCTTCAAGTGACCCCACTTTGGAAATTATACCCTTTTGGGAATTTATCTACAGTTGTAGTGACGATTTTGACTCCATGAGTGTTTTCCAGAAATAAGCAGCAGTAAATGTTGCTGAGTGAAAATTGCAAACTGCCATTGTAGTCCTCTGTGCGTTGTAGTTCCCAGTATGTTGTAGTAGTGACCAGTACATTGTAGTGCCCAGCTCATGCTTCTGGAGACACACACCCGTAAGTTAGGCGGCCTCTCATAGCTGCACAAATGCTAAACATGTGAACGCTAAATGTGGTTTAAGCACACTGGGCTCAGAAGGGAGGGGGCATTTGGATTTGGGATTGCAGAATTTGTTGAATTTCTTTTGGGGTGAGGATCTTTTTCCAGAGCCTTTTTACTACTAGCAATGTGGAAGCCCCTATATTTCCATTGACAGATGAAGGAACTGAGTGGGGTCTTTCTTTGTGTATTAAGTTGAAGCTTTTGTTAGCAACATTTTAGATAACATTTGGGATCACATTTATCCTGCACTCTATGCTGAGCACTGACATCAGGTTTCTATCTGAATCTCCAAGTAACGTGATTCAGATGAAACCCCCAAAGGAGCCATTCACTATAATGAGGCAGCAGAGTTATTCTGGACTCCATCTGGCCTCTGTTCAGTGGTGTCCTTATTTTCAGAACTGCGCAAAACTGTGGCCGACAGCACTTTTATGCACACCTAAAGGACGGACATCACTGGATCATATGGCAGATGGCATCCACAGTGCCTACATCTGCCTCATTATAGGGAATCTTCCGATGGGAGTCCCATCTGAATAACATATTTCAGAGATTTACACAGTGTAAGCGGTGTATATGCTCAGCGCAGAGCACAAGATAAATGCAAGCTGAGCCTTAAGGTACTGCCACACTAAACAATCCCGCTAGCGATCACAATAACGACGCATACTAATGCGATCGCTAGCGGGATTGTTTCTATATCGCTAAGTGCGGCCACATTTAGCGATATAGTTAACGACGCTATCGCCGTTAGCGATCTTCTTAACGACTTTAGCGGTACAAAAGTACCGCTAAATCGCTAAGAAAAGGTGCCACACTAGCGATATATACTTACCCAGCGGGAGCGCCGACGAGAAAATAGGGTCCGGAACGATTCCAGCGACGAGCGAGATCACAGCAGGAAGCTCGTCGCTGGAAGCTGCCGCACTGAACAACATCGCTAACGGGATCGCTAAATAGTGACGTTTTTTAGCGATCCCGTTAGCGATATTGTTCAGTGTGGCATACCCTTTACTCTGATTTTTGGGAGGCAGAATGAATAAATTAGCAACAGGTAAAGAATTGGTTTTATTTATTTTTTACTCCATTCCTCTTGTGGTATAAGTGATTAGACAACTTTATTCTTCTGGTTGGTGCGATTACAGCGATATCAGAAATATATTTTTATGTTTGACTGCTGTTACACACCAAAATTCACCTTTTTTGGCAAAGTTTTGGTAACTATAATTTTTCCAATTTTTTGCCAACTGAGTCATGTGAGGGTTTGTTTTTTGCGGGACGAGTTGACGTTTTTATTGGGCACATGACATTTATTTCGGGTACATGACATTTTTTGATCGCTTTTGATTCCAATTGTTGAGATGCAGAATGAACAAAAACCACAATTGAGGAATTTTTTTTATGCCGTTCCACGTGTGGTAAAATTGATAAGTCAGCTTTGCTTGTTTTTTGCAGCACAAGATGAAGTTTTCACCAATACGATTTTTATTTACATTCATTTACTTATTGTGTTTTATTCCACTTTTTGTTTGACGGTATGATGATAAAGCATCGTTTTTTGCCTTGTTTTTTTTTTTATGGTGTTCACTGAAGGGTTAGCTAGTGTGACATTTTTATAGGGTAGGCCATTCTGGAAGTGGCGATTTCAAATATGTGCATTTTTTTTCATAAAATATTAATGGGTAGAATATATATATGCACTGCGCATGATCTAACTAACTTGTTAGAGCCTAGTGACCCAGTTGTCATCATGACGACATTGGGTCACCATGGCAACAATCAGGCCCCTGTGATAAATTTGCAGGGGCTCCAATCATAGGGAAAAGGGGGCTCCATCCCTATACCTGCCTTCTAAATGATTATCGATTGCAGAATTCAGAGAGTTAAACTGCCGGAAGCCATGTGGGCACCGCTCCTGGTAGTGAGTGCCGGGTGTCAGCTGAATCGCTGAACACCCAGCGGTAATCTCACACGCACAGCTCCTCTGTGCGCCAAATTTCCTGGACGTATTAAACCGTCCAAAGTCAGTAAGTAGTTACCGACCTGAACATATGGATACGTCCAAGGTTGTTAAGGGGTTAATGTTAAGTGAGGACTTAAGCATTATTGTTGTAGGGGCACACAGAGTATTGGGACCGTCCAAGGTGCACATAAGGCATTATTACTTTCTAGGAGCAAAATGTGGACACTTTTCTAAGGTATTTGCACAGGGCATTAATATTTTCTAGGGGCAGTTTTACCATACAGAGGGCACGAAGGAGGCATTTTATTATGCAGGTGCACAGTGGTGGCATTATTATGTGGGACACTGTGAGGAGCATTGTTTTTGCGTCAGTAGGTGCAGTAATAGGGGCGCATATGGCAGCAGCAGCTCAGTAGTGGGGTATTACCAGGGTGGGGAGCTTGTGCAGCTTCTGAATAGATGGGGACGGTGCTGGTAATGTGAGAACTAAATTGTGTCTTTGTCGTAATCTCTGCAGACGAGTCCTGGCTGGAAAAGTTGTCATTTTGCTCTGGACCAGATGGAAAAGATGGGAAAAGTGGATGGCTCCATCATAAAGAACGTCAGCTGTAAGTCACTGTACTGTAATCTTTTACATGTTTTGCAAAAATTGATATCTACCACGATATGGTCACTAAATGGTGATAATATCAGAGTTGCATTTTGTATAGAAATTTATTTTCAGTAATGGCCTAGTCATCTGCTAATGTTCCACTATATACACTATTAGGGTGCGCCACCATAGTTGTAATCAGGGTTAACTGATTAAGGGCCCACTCCGAGGTTTCACCCACCCTGAGCTGAACCGCTAGCTCCTAGTGATGAGCGAGTATTCTCATTGCTCGAGTTTTCCTGAGCACGCTCGGGTGTCCTCCGAGTATTTTTTCTTGCTCTGAGATTTAGTTTCTGTAGACGCAGCTGCATGATTTCCAACTGCTAGACAGCCTGCTCTTAGTACTTTCTGCGGCATTGTTAAATATTGATATATTCTTTTTTACATCTGTTCCAAAAACAATTGTCCAAGTGTAGTACACACTTCTACTGATTCTAATAAAAGTCACTGTGTGGATTCACATGAACAATTTATTAAATAATAAAAGTCAAATACAATTTCCCATCTTAAATGGAACGTGACAAGTGATACATGCTGCCCAAACCGTATCAGCCACTGGCTGTACGATCACAGCCATGTACGCTTGACCCACTTATGGGGACTGAGCTGCACGGTGCACTAGTCATACAGGCGGATCCCTGATGGCGTCTCCCCGTCCGCTGACAGTGACTGACAAGCCTCTCTCTAGATGCGAATATAGCCAGAGAGACCTCAGTCACTGTCAGCAGGTAGAGAAGCCACCAGGGATCCCCCTGTACAACCAACAGCTATAATACGTGTTTTTCTCTGAAACGCTGCATTTCAGAGTCAGGCGTACATGGCTGTGATAGTATGGTCAGTGGCTGATACATGCTGCCAACAGTTTGGGTCATGTGTAGTGTTAGCTTTTCGTCACACATAGTGTTTTTCATTTATCCCGTCTCATCTGACCAGAGCACCTTCTTCCACATGCCATGTAGCGTACAAAGTCAGAAGGTGAGGTCACAATATTGTGACATGGGACCAGACCGGTGGCTGAAAGAGCTGAAAACAGCAGCTGGTAAGTATAATAGTCGAGTCAGGGTTAGCAGCACCACTCCAGCACTGAAATTAAAAAACCTGCTGGAGTGGTGCTTTAATAAAGATTGTGATATGAAAGAAAATATCAACTTTTTTTAAAAATGTGACTCAGGAGCCTGATTTCAATAGGTTCCCCTTAAGGCCTTCTTCTCACATCTTACCACAGCATATGTTGATTGTATGGCAGATGATATTTGTTCTGCCTTTTCCTTGCATTGATGACTTGAGGTGGATGTCATATCTTTGGAGGATATCTGATTGCAGCTGACACATCACTACCACATTCAGAGCTCTTAATAACCGCTCTCTGCAGTACATTCTGGCAAATGCTTTGTTAAGGCACAAAACTTAATGGCGTAGTTCATGTTTTTGAAAAATTCCATTACGGTTTTGGAGAGGGATTTCTCACTCCAAAGCCGTTTGCAACAATTTGTAAGGGAATTTTGCTTATTATGCCTAGACGTACAAGAGAGATGACCGCAGCAATCCAAAATGAAAATCCACCATGTGTGTTTATAAACACTGCGGCATATGCACGGCACACGGAAGCAACTGTGTAACCCCAAACAGGTCTTTGTCAAGCAATTTCCAGAATGTCAACAATCAACTATTTCTAAAAAAAAAAATGTAATTCACTTCTTGACTTATACAAAAATATAAAACATCGGAGACATCCAAATCATCATTAATCATAACTATACATGGTGTGCAATCGCTTAATCTTGCATCGCTGTATTTCAGGGGAAGGATTTATTATCAGCCCTCTGCGCTCCTTTATTTCCTCCAGTGTCTGTAACTCACTGATGTGCCCACTCCAGATCAGCACTCACATGACTGCAAAACCTACAAGAACGTGACCAAATCACATGACCCGAGGCGATTCGCGTCACAGAACCTACTGTATTCTCGCAAGTGTGAAACACACAAGCTGCAGTAATACCAAGCAGCCACTAGATGACAGTACATGCTAACTATAAAAGGATTTATTTCTAAGTCACATATGAGGTTCAGCCTACCAGGAGATCTCTTCAGTTGGGTCACCATGCAAATCAACACACAGAAGTGAGGCTAGTTATGTTTTATTCTCATGTATTATTCATTTAATCTTACTGATGTCATATTACACATGCAGTACTGTGCAAACGTTTTAGGCAGGCGTAGAAAAAATGTTGCATAGCAAGGCCGTGTGCACATGATGAGTTTTTGGTGAGCTGCATATATTCTCTGCCTCAAAAATGCAGCGTTTTGCACTTCCAGCAAAGTGGATGGAATTTTTTTTTTACAAGTAACGAAAACTGACTTGCGGTGCGTGTTTCAAATCTGCAACATGTCAATTTCTCCTGGGGTACGCTGACTTTTATAAGTAGATTTTTCTATTAGATTTGCATTAGATGCAAAAAGTCTGCAGGTTTTAGCGTGTTTCCATGGCAGAATTTCATCATTAACACATGTAATTTGCATATGATTATATCAATAAAGTTTTGTCAAAGCCAAATATCAAGAAGCATCAAAAACAAAGCAGCTTTATTTGAAACATGACATGACCAAAAAGAGACAAAGACTACTGTCAAAAACGTGATAAAATTGCATTTGTTTGAAAAAAACACACACAACAAAGCAGTGAAAAGCAGCAAGTGACCTAATTTAAATAATAGGTCAAGAAATGGAACAGAAAACCTGCAGCATCAAAAAGGCACTAAAAGCTCATCGCAGGAATGTAGCCTCTGTGTCTGTACACACGTTGTGGTTTTGCATGTTTTTGTCACTTTTTTTCTGTGCAGATTTATCACAAAACCTTAAAGACTTCCTAGTTCCAGTAAAATGAATGAGATTCCTGAAGTCTAATGCACACATTGCTTATTTTTCCTAGCAGATATAAATCTGTAGCATTTGCAGCAGATTTTTCTGCCCGCAAGTACTGAAAGTGTGCACATATCTTTTGTGGAGACACGGGGGGTCAGCGGGTGCTCTAGTCAGCTGGCTCGAGACACATAGACCAAGGATCATCCCACTGAATGCCCGCTCTGCTTTTACCGTGAGCATAATACTACTCAGACAACACGGTGAAGGTAAAACTGTGTGGCAGTACATTATTGAACCAAAAAACAGGCAAATAACACATATTACAGTCCCAGCAAAATACCCTAGATAGTGCAAAATTACAGAGTCTCACCCTTCCGCTGACTCATCAGGATGAAAAACCAGCTGTGACTTCCAGGGCCAACTACCCCCACCTGTGGCATGCACAGAGAGGAGGTAACGACAAGCTTAGGAAGCTGACAATCCATTGAGGTACAAGGCCTTGTGACAGGAGAGTCACAACCTGGCTTCTCAGAACATCTCCATGGAGCCAGGAGACCGGTGGGTCCCAATCCTCACTTCCCCAAATGTATCCATGGGTTTAGTGATGGTCAATGAAGCAGATCTGTATTTTTTCAGCCATGGTCCCCTAAGATGGCATCCTGTAGAATGTCAAATCTGTGTCCCTAGTGATGGAGCCATAATATTTTGTGTAGCGCTGGCATCTCTGCCTTCTGTCTCAGTCGCCCAGAAGAGACGCCACTGTACAACTCTGTCTCCTCCTTCGGGTCGGCAGCTGCCCAGGGGTGTGCACTGTGCTTAGGGCACGCACCCTTCCCCTCTCCTAAAGGGGCCACGCGTGTTTCCTTAAGGTGTCCTCAGCCAATGGCTGGAGGACACTTACTATTTCAGGAACCTCCTCCAGCATGGAGGCAACTTTGTTAGTATGTTCTAACACGCTTGCTAGTTCTCAGGTCCCAGTACTTGTATCCTGTATACCAGTTCTGCACTATAGTCATGCCTGCCAGCCTGTCTATCAGCTGTGCCCATCTGCCTGCATGTTCGTCAACCATGCTTGTCTGCACTTGCCTACCAGGATATCTTTGTGTCTGCCAGTACCAGCCTGTGTGTCAATCGTGCCAGATACTGTACCAGCTGTGTCTATCTGGGCTTGCCCAGTCCACAATCCTGCCTCCAGTCCCTTGAGGGTCAGCTGCCATCCATCCGAGGTCAGCCCTGGTGTAGCACCTGGTCCCATTTCCTTCATCTCCTCTGATCACTGTATTGTCAGTCGCCTTGTAACCAAGGTCAGACTTGGTGAGGCACCTACACCCCTCCTAGCTTTCCTTGGGCCACGGCACAGTGATTCCACCACCCAGCCCCTTACAGTTTGCTCAGGCCATGGAATCCGCTGGCTCTCATGCGTCCTCCATCTCTGATCTATACCAGGAGGTCTCCTGCCAGAAGGACCAACAGGATCAAATCTTATCCTACCTTAAGACAGTGAATACCCATCTAGACACATTGGCAGACCCGGCTGTATCTACATTTACCCAGGCTGCAGCTACGACTGTGACTCATTAGGCTGCAAGTTATGTACCAAGTTCCAGACCTCATCTGTCGACTCCTCCATGCTTTGGCTCAATGCTCTGTGCAAGAGAGGGGATCCTTTTGTGTGGAATCTCCAGTCCTTCCTAGAAGCCTTAGTTAAGGTCTTCGACGAGCCTTATTTCGCTTCTTCTGCAGCATTCTCTTTTCTTTACTCGGGTAACCTCACAGTGGGCCAGTATGCGGTTTGTTTTCATACACTTTAGTCCGCTTGGAATAATGAGGCTCTGGTGGCAACCTTCTGGAAGGGCTTGTCCAGGCGAATCAAGGAAAAGTTGGCTGGTCGGGAGATACCCACCTTATTGGATGATTTTGTGTCCTTGGCAACCCAGATAGACATCAGGTTCCAGGAAGGAACCAAAGAGGTGACTCATGAAAGATGATCTCTGTGCTTAACTCCCACCTTCCAAAGGCCAATCATCCAGCAGCACTCCTTGAGTCTATTTAGATAGGCCAGGTGGAGCTGACTAAGTGTCGTCAGGAGGTTCGTAGCGCAGAAGGAACGTGCTTCTATTGTGTCAGTCCTGAGCACTTTATCTGATCCTGCCCCAAGTGACTGGGAAATGCCAGTGCCTAGGGTCTGTAGGAGAGGTTTCATTGGGTAAGAATAACTCCTCTCCATCTCTGACTTCGACAGCATCGGTCTTTTTCGGCAACAGTTAATTCCGGACAACAGTTCAGTAAGATTTTTTTCAACAGGCCCTGGTTGAGCAGCATAAAATCATGACCCAACATCTACAGGATCCATTGGTGGTTTCATCAGTGGATGGAAAGCCTCTTTCCAAGACCATCCTGTTTGTTACCAAGCCAGTGAAACTTTGGGTAGGAATGCTACGCTCAGAGAAGATTTTTCTCTATGTGCTGTCAGGTCTGTCTCACCCTCTCCTATTAGGTTTTCTGTGGCTGCGGCGACATAAACCCATCTTGGACTGGAGATCAGGGGAAGTATTCTGGTATGGAGAGATGGGGAGGCTGCGAAACGTGCCTAGTTCCCCTTCATCCTGCTCAACCTCCGGCCTCTCCATCTAACCTACCTTGCTTGCCTGCACCTTACTGGAAATATGCCGACATCTTTGACAAAAAGGCCTCATAGGCCGTATGACTGTCCTATCAATCTCCTTTCAGGTGCATCCCTTCTTCGAGGTCGAATTTATCCCATGTCGCAGTCCAAGACCCAAAGCATGTCCGAATATATTGAAGAGAATCTTGCTAGGTGATTTACCAGAAATCTCCCTCGAACAGAGCAGGATTTTTGTTTTTAAAGAAGGACGGTTCACTTTGACCCTGTATTGACTATAGGGACTAAATCAAATTCCGATAAAAAATGAATATCCTCTGCCACTCTTCTCCGAGCTGTTCGATTGCCTTAAAGGTTCCAGAGTCTTCACGAAACCCAACTTTCAAGGGGGCATACAACCTTTTCCGAATTTGCCATGGAGATGTATGGAAAATGGCCTTTAATACCCGTGATGGCCACTACGAGTATTGTGTTATGCCATTTGGACTCTGCAATGCACCAGTAGTCTTTCAAGAACTGGTGAATTTCATCTTACGGGATCTTCTCTATATGTGTGTAGTGGTGTACTTGGACGACATCTTGGTATACTCCCCCGACCTGCCTTTACACTGTAGAGATGTTCGCCAGGTTCTGCAAAGGCTAAGGAAGAGCAGCCTGTACGCCAAATATGAAAAGTGCGTTTTTGAGCAGACCTCTCTTCCATTTCTTGGATACATAATCTCCGAGACCAGTCTGGAAATGGATACAGAAAAAGTTTCCACCGTTCTGAAGTGGCTCCAGCCAGACGGTCTGAGAGATAGAATCATAGAATGGTAGAGTTGGAAGGGACCTCCTGGGCCATCTGGTCCAACCCCCTGCTCAAAGCAGGATTCTCTAAATCATCCCAGACAGATGTCTGTCCAGCCTCTGTTTGAAGACTTCCATTGAAGGAGAACTTACCACCTGTCGTGGCAGCCTGTTCCATTCCTTGATCACCCTAACTGTCAAGAAGTTTTTTCTAATATCTAATCTGTGTCTCCTCCCATTCAGTTTCATCCCATTGCTTCTAGTCTTTCCTTGTGCAAATGAGAATAAAGATGATCCTTCTACAATGTGACAGCCCTTGAGATATTTGTAAACAGCTATTAAGTCTCCTCTCAGTCTTCTTTTTTGCAAGCTAAACATTCCCAAATTCTGCAACCGTTCCTCATAGGACATGGTTTGCAGACCGGTCACCATTCTGGTGGCTCTCCTTTGAACTTGCTCCAGTTTGTTGATGTCTTTTATAAAATGTGGTGCCCAAAACTGGACACAGTATTCCAGATGAGGTCTGACCAAAGAGGAGTAGAGGGCAATAATGACCTCACATGATCTAGACTGTATGCTTCTGTTGATACATCCTAGAATTGTATTTGCCTTTTTTGCTGCTGCATCACATTGTTGACTCATGTTCAGTCTGTGTGTCATGTATAGTGTACAGTTCCTATAGCGTCTTGTGCTTGGGTGCGAGGAAAACACAGGAGACATAGGTTGAAATGAAATGACTTGTATTACTTCATACAAGCATGCTGAAAAGTTCACACAGTTTGCAGGAACAGCGACAGGAGACACAGCAGGCCAGAGTAACTTCAAGCACTACAGTAAATCTCCAAAGCAGGTTCAGGATCTCTTCTCTGTACCGTAATTCCTCTGCAAACATGGATTCACCAAACAGCAGGTTTCCAGAGTCCAAAAGTGTTCCAAGGTTCCTCAGTAGGGAATAGCTGGAGTACAAGTCCAAGGCTTCCAGGAGTCAGGTCACAGACTGACTGAGGCTTGATTCAGGAGCACTGATTGTTCAGCTGAGGCTGCTTAAGAAGCAAGAGGGAAGAATCAGGGCGGGAACATGAAAACTGGAAACTCCATATTAACTGAGGGCAAGAGCTGCAGAAAGACAGAAAGCAAAATGGCCGACGGAAAACTGAGTTTCAAGGAACATGTCAACAGAGACAAAGAACCTTACATTACTCCCCCCTTAGGGACAACCTCCGGATGACCTCAGACCAGGCTTGTCAGGGTACCTCTGATGAAACTGGCGGAGCAGGCGAGGAGCATTTACATTATTGACTGGTTCCCATGAGTTGTCCTCCACTGGGTAGCCCTGCCATTTAATCAAATATTGCAACTGATTTCTGTACAACCTGGAATCTAGAATCCTTTCCACCATAAATTCTTCCTGACCATCGACCAGCACTGGGTCAGGGCAAGGAGAAGAACGTCCAGGAAACGTATTGGGTGTTGCAGCCTTTAGTAGGGATACATGAAAGACAGGGTGGATTCTCATAGTTCTGGGCAGTTGAAGACAACAAGCAACAGCACTTATAATCTTATTGATCTTATAAGGTCCAATGTACTTATGTCCCAATTTAGACGATGGAATCTTTAATTTAAGATTTCTGGTTGACAGCCAGACCAAATCTCCTACCTTGAAAGCTGGTGCAGGTTTACGAAATTTATCTGCTACTTTCTTGTACCTTTCCTGAGCCAATTCTAGATTTTCCTTTAGAAGATCCATATTCTTTTGTAAAGAAGTGATTCTTTCAGCCACTGCCGGCAAGGGCGTATCTATGGGAAATCGAGGAAGAATGTTAGGATGATAACCTAGATTGGAGTAAAAAGGAGACTGCTTAGTGGAGGCGCTCTGAGAGTTGTTATAAGAGAACTCAGCCAGTGGAAGTAGATCCACCCAATCATCCTGTAGGTGGCAGATAAAACAGCGGAGATACTGCTCCAGGGTCTGATTGGTTCGTTCTGTCTGTCCATTAGTCTGGGGATGAAAAGCAGAAGAAAGGTTTACTTTAATGTCCAATGCTGCACAGAAATTTTGCCAAAACCTTGAAGTGAATTGCACCCCTCGATCCGAAATGACCTCATCCGGTACTCCATGTAAGCGAAACACATTCTTAATCATCAAGTCTGATGTCTGTTTTGCAGTGGGTAAGCCGACACAAGGGATAAAATGAGCTGCCTTTGTTAGACGGTCAACCACCACTAGAATGGTGTTCTTCCCTTGAGAGGTTGGTAACTCCACAATGAAGTCCATAGAAATGGATCCCCACGGGCGGGACGGGGTGGGAAGAGGTTGCAACAGACCAGTTGGTGAGGAGCGAGGTGTTTTGCATCTTGCACAGACTTCACATGAAGTGACATAGTTTAAGACATCTTTCCTGTAAGTGGGCCACCAAAAGAAACGAGAAAGAAATTCTTGTGTCTTTAGAATTCCCCTATGCCCGGCTATCTTGGAATCGTGGATGAGTTGCAATACTCTCAATCTGACTGTTTCAGGTATATACAGAGTTGTTCCTGAATCCACACACCATTCTTAAAGACAAGACTTACGTCCCTTGGGGGTTGAGCCAACAAAGAATCCGCATGGTATGCTTCCTTGATGTCCTTAAGTAGGTCTTGATTATGAATCACTCCCAGGAATCTAGAGTCAGGAAGAATAGTCTTAGGAGGAGTAAGTGGACGTGTCTCTGCTGAATGAATCCTAGAGAGTGCATCAGCCTTTCCATTGCGCGATCCTGGTCTATAAGAAATTGACAAAATTAAATTGGTTTAGGAAAAGATTCCAGCGAGCCTGGCGAGGAGTCAGGCACTTAGCCGACCTGATAAATTCAAGGTTACGATGGTCTGTCAGGACGACTATTTGCTGTGCAGCTCCCTGAAGAAGGTGTCTCCATTCCTTGAAGGCGGCAATAATGGCCAACAATTCTCTATTGCCCACATCGTAGTTCCTCTCAGCCGAAGACAACTGCTGGGAAAAGAAGGCACAGGGATGCAAGACATTCTTCTCACCTGTTCTCTGAGAGAGTATAGCTCCAACGGCACAGTCTGAAGCATCCACCTCTATTATGAAGGCAAGCTCGGGGTTGGGATGTACTAAGATAGGTGCGGTGGTAAATTTATCCTTTAAACAGGAAAATGCTTCCTGAGCTTGCGGGGTCCAGGAGAACCTAGACTGTTTCCGGGTAAGTTGGGTGATAGGTGACACTACCTCAGAAAAATTCTTAATGAAACGTCTATAGAAGTTGGCAAACCCGATGAAACGCTGCACCTCCTTCACATTTCTAGGAATTGGCCAATCCTTGATGGCTTGGGTCTTGCTTCCATCCATACTAATCCCTTGCGTAGATAGTACATACCCCAGAAATTGAATTTCGGTCCTATGGAATTCACATTTTTCAAGTTTGATGTAGAGATGGTTTTGTCTTAGGCGTTCTAAGACCATTCTCACATGTCCATGATGTTCCTCTGTGGAGTTAGAAAAAATTAGAATATCATCCAGATAAATCACCACAAATGTATCTAGGAGATCCCTGAAGATATCATTCACGAAGTGTTGGAAAGTGGCTGGGGCGGTACTCAGACCAAAAGGCATAACTAGATATTCAAAGTGTCCATAGCGTGACCTGAAAGCAGTCTTCCATTCATCCCCAGGTCTAATACGGACCAAGTATAGGCCCCACGGAGATCCAGTTTAGAGAAAATTTTGGCATGCCGCACTCTCTCCAACAACTCAGGGATTAAAGGCAATGGATAACGGTTTCTAATAGTAACCTTATTGAGTTCCCTATAGTCTATGCAGGGTCTCAGAGATCCATCTTTCTTCTTCACAAAGAAGATGGGTGCACCTGCGGGAGATGAAGAGGGGATTATGAAGCCCTTGGCTAAATTTTCGTCTATATAATCCTTCAAAGCTTTTAGCTCGGGCCCCGCTAGGGGTAGATCTTACCAAAAGGTATCTCGGCTCCGGGCACGGACGGTGAGGAGGAAGCTGATCAGCGTTCTTCTTGTCACATAAATCCACATAGTCCTGGTATACAGCTGGTAGTTCAGGGACTGACATGGTTCCTTTAGGAACAGAGCAAGCTGAAACTCCTTGACTCATCTGTTTCTCCGGAAAGTGTAATTCCTTGGTCTCCCAGTTAATCGTAGGATTCTGCGCCTGCAGCCATGGTAGCCCTAGAATGATGGGAAAGTGGGGAGAAGAGATAAGCAAAAAAGACATTTTCTCCTGATGATCTTTACCCATAAGGACCCTCAAAGGCTCTGTTTCTTGATCCACTGGTCCAGAAGTCAGTAGAGAGCCATCCACAGTCTCCATCTGTACTGGAGTAGCCTTCTTCACTGAACGTATCCCCTGTTTCAGAGCAAAGGAGATATCCATAAAATTTCCACTTGCTCCTGAGTCGATCATAGCAGAGCTAGACACCCAGACTGAGTCAACCCAGAGTTTGATGGAAAGGAAGCAATGAGAATTGTTTATTTTACAACTCAGCTGGGACACCGCTGAGGAAACTTGAAAAATTGCAGCGTTTATACCGTCATCGTCCCCAGAACTAACAGAGTTTAAGTCCGAGAAATCAAGATCTCTTGCAGCAGATCTCTCTGGAGCCTGAGGCTCGGACATGACAGAGCTCCTCTCGCAACACTCACAGTGAATGACTGCTGCAGTAGTCTTACGAGAACGGCTGGGGCAGTTTATAATGAAGTGCCCTGACTTACCACAGTAGAAACATAGATTTTCCTTTATACGATGTTCTTTGCGTGCATCACTAACCCGTCTTTGCAAAGAGTCCACCTGCATGGGTTCAGGTTCTGGTTCCCTTGTGATCCTACTCAAAGGTTCCTTAGCTGAGGAGGGAGGTAGTAAAAGGTTAGTGCAATTATTTTCGAACCATCTCTCTTGTCTGCGTTCAGTCAGACGAGCATCAATACGGATACAATAGTTGATAAAGTCACCTAACGCAGTGGGAGGGTCGGCACGAGCAAGTTCATCCTTAATCAGTGGAGACAACCCTTTCCGAAAAATAGATTTTTTAGCGGAAGTGTCCCAAGTGGTATCAAGAGCCCATCTCCTGAAATCCAGGGCATATTCGGCTACTGAACGCTTACCTTGGCGCAAAGTTAACATGGCTGCTTCAGCTGTTGCACCTCAAATGGGGTCATCAAACACCTGCCCCATGGCTGAAATAAAAGCATCAAGGTGATTCAAACAATCATCCTCAGTCTCAATCAGAGGGTTTGCCCACATCAAAGCCTTATTGGTAAGCAACATGATTATAGTAAGCACTTTGGATCGTTCAGTGGGAAATTGTGAAGCATGTGCAGAGAAAAATAAATTGCATTGATTAATAAATCCCCTGAATTTCTCACGTTCACCGCCAAAACGAAAAGGAGGTAATTTGGGGATCCCAGAACTTGGGGTTATGGCAGGAGCCTGGCTCGTTCCTCTAGAGCCTCAATCCTGGCTCGCAATTCCTGGGTAGTCTGTCCAAACACTTGCAAATTATGATTAGTGAGGTCCTGTAGGCTTGCAAAACGGGTTTTTAAAGTCTGTACATCTGAAAGGATTGTATCAGTCACTCCGCAAAGTTCCTTTATGCGGGCCTCCATCTTCCAGATCTTTTAAGGCAGAGGTGCTGGAAGGAGAAGAGGAAAGGAAAAAAAAAAAAAAAACAATAGTGTTTACCTGTGGTAACACTCCAGAGTAAAATTTTAAGGGAATGCGCTCACCTGGAATGGTTGTGAGAAGTCACAACCACTGTCATCACATAAGGTATTAAACGGACATCTGATATCCACAGTCACAGCAGACACGGCTTTCCCAGACCCAGCAGACACTAAACATTGGCTCCTGAATCTTGTCATGTATAGTGTACAGTTCCTATAGCATCTTGTGCTTGGGTGCGAGGAAAACACAGGAGACATAGGTTGAAATGAAATGACTTGTATTACTTCATACAAGCATGCTGAAAAGTTCACACAGTTTGCAGGAACAGCGACAGAAGACACAGCAGGCCAGAGTAACTTCAAGCACTACAGTAAATCTCCAAAGCAGGTTCAGGATCTCTTCTCTGTACCGTAATTCCTCTGCAAACATGGATTCACCAAACAGCAGGTTTCCAGAGTCCAAAAGTGTTCCAAGGTTCCTCAGTAGGGAATAGCTGGAGTACAAGTCCAAGGCTTCCAGGAGTCAGGTCACAGACTGACTGAGGCTTGATTCAGGAGCACTGATTGTTCAGCTGAGGCTGCTTAAGAAGCAAGAGGGAAGAATCAGGGCGGGAACATGAAAACTGGAAACTCCATATTAACTGAGGGCAAGAGCTGCAGAAAGACAGAAAGCAAAATGGCCGACGGAAAACTGAGTTTCAAGGAACATGTCAACAGAGTCAAAGAACCTTACACTGTGATCAATTAGTATACCCAAGTCTTTTTCACATGTGCTGTTACTTAGACCTATTCCCACCCATTTTGTATATGTTTTTTTTATTTTTATTGCCCAGATGTAGTACTTTGCATTTTTCCCTGTTAAAAACCATTCTGTTAGTTTCTGCCCACTGCTCCAGTTTATTTATATCTTTTTGAATCCTCTCTCTCTCTTCTCTAGTATTAGCTACCCCTCCTAGCTTTGTGTCATCAGCAAATTTGATCAGTTTACCCTCAATTCCTTCATCTAAATCATTGATAAAGATGTTGAACAATAGAGGGCCCAAAACAGAGCCTTGTGGTACCCCACTTGAGACATTCTTCCAACTGGATGTGCAGCCATTTACGACCACTCTTTGAGTCCGATCACTAAGCCAGTTATGAATCCACCTAACAGTTGCCTTGTCCATTCCATACTTAGTCATTTTTTCAATAAGGATTGTGTGAGATACTGCTTTGCTTAAGTCAAGATATACTATATCTACAGCATTTCCCTGATCCATCCAGTCAGTGATTCTGTCATAGAAGGAAATTAAGTTAGTCTGACATGACTTATTAGTTACAAACCCATGCTGACTCTGTTTAATCACTTCATTCTTATGCAGGTACTTACATACATGTTCTTTAATAATAATTTGTTCAAAGATTTTTCCTGGTATAGAAGTCAGACTCACCGGCCTGTAGTTCCCTGGGTCCACCTTCTTCCCCTTTTTGAAGATAGGAACAACATTTGCTCTTCTCCAGTCTTCCGGGACTTATCCTGTTCTCCAAGAATTTTCAAAGATTATGGACAGTGGTTCAAGAATTTCTTATCCAGTGGTTTCTCGGTTTCACTAACTACTACCGCCAATTGATCGCTGATTTCAATTTCCGGACTGCTTCCATCTATGCCCTGACCCGCAAGGGGGCTAATCCTAAGATATGGACCCCAGAGGCTGAAAATGCCTTTGTATCTTTAAAGCAAGCCTTCTCCTCCACTGTAGGTGTATGCCTCTTCCTCAGGGGCCAGGGTAGTTCTTACGCAGAGGTCCTCATCTGGTCGCAGGGTGATTTGCTGTTTATTTTCTAAGATCTTCACTGCTCCAGTCAGGGCCGGCGTCAGCACCCGGCACACCCGGGCAAGGCCGGGGCCCTGAGCAGGCGGGGGGCCACTCGCCTCGGGCACCCCGGCGCCCGTTAGCGGAGGAGAGCGGTGTCAGCGCCGCCACTGGGCCCCCCCCCCCGCTTGCTCAGGGCCCCGGCAGCAGCTGGCACAGTACTTACCTCTCCCGTGCCTCCGCTGCCGCAGCTCCGGGCTCCAGGGGGCGACGGCGCTTCCTCTCTCACAGCAGCGCCGCTGAATGACGTCATCATTCAGCGGCCGGCTGTGGCAGAGAGCGCTCGGACGCTGGACAGGTGAGATGTGATGTGTGTGTTTGTGTGTCTGTGTGTATCAGTGTGTGTGTATGTAGTGCGGTGCTTTGTGTGTGTGTGTGTGTGTTGTGAGAGAGTGCTTGTGTGCTGTGGTGCTGTCTGTGTGTGATGTTGTGATGATGGGCAGGCATTGATGATAATGGGCAGGCATTGATGATGATGGGGAGGAGATGATGATGATGGGCAGGCATTGATGATAATGGGCAGGCATTGATGATGATGGGGAGGAGATGATGATGATGGGCAGGCATTGATGATAATGGGGAGGCCATGATGATGATGGGGAGGCGATGATGATAATGGGCAGGCATTGATGATAATGGGCAGGCATTGATGATGATGGGAGGCGATGATGATAATGGGCAGGCATTGATGATGATGGGGAGGAGATGATGATGATGGGTAAGCATTGATGATAATGGGCAGGCATTGATGATGATGGGGAAGCGATGATGATGATGGGCAGGCATTGATGATAATGGGGAGGTCATGATGATGATGGGGAGGCCATGATGATGATGGGCAGGCATTGATGATATTGGGGAGGCTATGATGATGATGGGCAGGCATTGATGATAATGGGGAGGCCATGATGATGATGGGCAGGCATTTATGATAATGGGGAAGCAATGATGATGATGGTCTGTGTTAAGGGGGCCCACTGAGGCTCTTTCGCCCGGGGCCCATAAAAACCTGGAGCCAGCCCTGGCTCCAGTACACAATTATTCTATTGGTGATCGGGAATTGCTTGCGATTTAAACTGGCACTGTGAGTGGTGATTCTAGTTGGGGGGCTATTCATCCAGTGGTTATCTACACAGACAACAAGAACCTAGTCTATCTACTATCGGCACAACGACTTAATCCGTGACAGGCTAGGCGGTCTCTGTTCTTAGCACGTTTCAAATTTTCTCTCCATTTCCACCCGCGGAGAAAAACATCAAGGCAGAAGCACTCTCCAGATCATTTCTGTGTTCCGATCAAGAGGAGGAGCCCCAACACATTATTGAGCCCTCCAAAATAATTACGGTCGCTCTGTTGGATTTGTCTCGCCTTCCCTCCAGTGAGACTTACGTTGCTGAACCCAATAGACAGCAGGTCCTTATCTGGGGTCATTTGTCTAAGCTGGCGGGCCAAGTCGGACAGAAGAAGATGGCTCTCCTCATTTCCCAACACTATTTGTGGCTGACCCTGTGCAAAGATGTCATGGATTTCGTCTCTGCCTGTCCCTTGTGTGCCCCCCAAAAAAACCTCCCAAACAGCTTCCTACTGGTCGATTACTTCCCTTGCCCGTGCCATCTGCTTCCTGGTAGCATATTGCTATGTATTTCATCACTGATCTGCCGGTATCAGCCGGGTGTACCATCATCTGGGTGGTTGTGGATCGTTTCTCCAAGATGGCTCACTTCACTCTGCTACCCGGTCTTCCTTGTGCACCAGTGCTGGCAAAGGAATTCTTCATATTTTCCGCCTCCATTGTTTACACCTCCACATTGTCTCAGATAGAGGTGGCCAGTTTAATGCTCGTTTCTGGAGGGCCACCGATAAGCTGATGAATGTTACTTTGGATTTCTTATCGACCTACCATTCTCAGTCCAATTGCCATGTGGAGCCGGTCAATCGGATCCTAACTAATTTCTTCTGGCACTTTTTCAATGCCCACCACAGTGACTGGGATGATCTCCTGTCTTGGGCCGAATTCTCATACAATAACCATTTAAGCTAATCTGCCAAATCTCAGTTTTTGTGGTCTACAGTCAACATCCCAATATCCCGTTTCCTGTGTCTTCCACCGCTGATATTCCTGTTGCGGATTCCCTCGTCAAGCATTTTTCGGAAATCTGGGAGGACACCAAGTCTGCCTTAGTAAAATCCTCCATGCGGAAGAAAAGACACGTGGACAACAGATGTCTGGATTCCATCTTGTTTCGTCCCGGGGACAAGGTCTGGCTGTTGTCCAAGCATGTCCATCTCAAGGTACCATTATATAAACTGGGACCTCGATACATGAACCCCTTTGATGTGTTGAAAAAAATTTAATCCGGTTGCCTACAGCCTCAAACTCCAGGCCTCCTTATGAATCCTCAATTCCTTTCACGTGTCTCTTCTTAAAGTTATTCTGTCAGCAGTTTTGGCCAATATAAGATACAGCCATCACCTTTCAGGGCTGATATACAGCATTCTATAATTCTGAATATCTACCCCAACCCGACCTGAAAGAGAAGAAAAATAACTTATTATACTCACCTGCGGGGAGGTCCAGTCCGATGGGTGTCCCTGGTCTTGATCCAGCGCCTCATCTTCTTACGATCGTCGTCCTCCTGGTTGTTTTGTGTGGATGAAGCATCTCTGCATTATCCACACAGGCTCCCTGGTATCGCGCTCCTGCGTAGGCGTACTCATCTGTTGAGGGCAGAGCAAAGTACTGCAGTGTGCAGGTCCCGAAAAGGTCAAAGAGCGCCAGCAACTGCGCACTGCAGTACTTTGCTCTGCCCTCAACAGGACAGATAAGTATGCCTGCGCAGGAGTGCATTGCCGAGGAGACTGTGTGGATGATGTAGGGTCGCATCATCCACATGAAGCAAGAAGGAGGACGGCATCGCATGAAGATTTGAGGCGCCGGACCAAGAGGAGCAACACCCATCGGACCCAAACACCTTGTAGGTGAGTATAATAAATGTTATTTTTCTTCTCCTACTGGTTGGATCAGGGCCATATAAACAGCATTATAGAATGCTGTGTATAAGCCCTGAAAGGTGAAGGCCAAAATTGCTGACAGGTTCCCTTTAAACCTGTCATCCTCAGTTCTGTTTTCAAGGTAGGGACATTCTGGCTACCAAGGGGGTGAAAGGAAAAACCTTGATTCTTGTGGATTGGAAAGGGTTCGGTCCTGAGAAGAGGTCCTGAGAGCCCCTCTCCTCCTCGAGAGATTTCATGCGGGCTTGAAAAGGAGAGAGTACTGTACCGCCGGCGTCTCTGCCTTCTGCTTCCCTCCCCAGAGGTTAAGGCTTACCACAGCGGCCCCCGTCCCACTCTGTCTCCTCTTTCCGTGTCAGTAGCTGCCTGAGGTGCACGGACTGCACACAGATCCCCGGGCACTGTGATTTTGGCGTGCGGGCTCACGCTTCCTCTGTCAAAGGGGCCACACGCATTTCCCTAAAGTGTCCCCAGCCAATAGCTGGAATTCACGTAGTATTTCAGGCACCTACTCCAGCATGGAGGTGCCTGAGCAATGTTGTTTGTGTGTCCTAACATGCTTGCTAGTTCTCAGATCCCAGTACTTGCATCCTGTATACCAGTCCTGCACTCCAGTCGTGCTCACCAGCGTGCCTATCAGCGGTGCCTGCCTGCCTGCCTATGGAGGCAGACTTACCTCTTACCACCTTCAGGCCATTTAAAGTGTCAACCCCCTATGAGTATTGACTACTCATCTTCCACTTCAACAACACAGCATTTATCTGATGAAGGTACATGCGGACCGACATGTTATCTACTAGATGTTGATCCACGGACTGTAAATATATTCACCTTGTTTTGCAACATATCCTTTTGATGGTCAAGTTTTATTACTACTACTGGTATGGATTGGAACCCTACTAAGGCATCTCATCTATCCCCTCTGTAGTGCCTTTTATGATTTTTCTAATATTAGTCAATGATTATGTGATCATCTGCGATTTTTTTTCACAGCTCGGTTCGGACTGAGAAAAAAGTCACAGCATTCTTCGAGTGGCCGCATATATCGGATGAGACAATGCAAGTCAATGGGTTCAAGAAAAAAAATCACACGGCACACGGACCATGCGTGTACCGTCCGATTTTTATGCACCCATCTGACAGGAAACCGGTGATGTACCCTGATCACCTTACTGACCACTCAGATTTGGATCAGTAAAAATCGGATGTCGTACTGATGGTTTGTATGGGATGAGATTTTTTTTTTTCGCACTGTATCGGTTTTGCAGTGAAATCGCAGCATGTGAATTTTTCATCATGCTGAATACAACGGAGGAAAAAAAAATCGCAGATCAGCACTTACTCATTGAATAACATTTATCCGAGTGCAAGCTGATTTTTTATTGTCCGATTTACACTCTATTGTGAGCGAGCCGTAAAGGTGAAATAAGTTCTGAAATTATTCTTCTTGGTATGATTTTTTTGACATATAACAGGAGTGTGCAATATTTTTATATCCACTGTAAATATGTAAAAGTATTGCACACAATTTTGACTCAACATTAACTTAACACCTCCTAGGACACTAGGTAGACAGAAAATTTCCTATTAAGTACTGTATGTTCTGGTGTTGTATTAATAAACTAATGATGGTTCTATTGATGTATTCATGTTTTGATGGTGGTGCTGTATTCATGTACAGATAGTTGTTCTGCTTCTGTAATCATTATCAACAGCCCATAGGTCAAAAAAATACCATTCAAACTAGAATAACATTTAAGTAAAAAAAAGTATGCAAAATTGATAATGATGAGTCCTTTTTTAATTATTTAAAAAAATAAAAAATAGCACTCTCCTGGACTTTGCCAAAAAGTTTATGACAAGAAAAGCTGGGTAGGTTCAGGTCCCAAGCATCTGCAACAGGCCACTGTGCTCAAGTGGCATATCTGGGTATAACATTATATGGATGCAAAAATATAAAAATAAATTAAAACACACACTTTGTGAGGTAGACCGTTGCATTTAAATTTTTGGAATGTTGAGATTTTTCTTTGCCTTATAAAATAAACTGATATTGTGTGATGGGTTGTTGGTCTCAAAAGTCAGGAAGCTGTCAATTGAAGGCTTAAGACCCCGATGGGGCACTTTTTTAGTTCCCGATGGGGAACTTATTTCAAGAAAAATATATATTAACTGTATATTGCAATGGTTAATAAAAGTGATCAGACTGCAAAAATTGAAAGTCCCAAAGAAGGACTAAGCAAAAAAGTTAAATAAAAGTTAAAAAAAAGTATTAAAAAAGTATTAAAATATTTTTCTTTAAAAATGTCTATATTGTACTCCTTAAATATTTTTATAAAAAAAAAAAAAAGTACACATATTTGGTATCGCCGTGTCCAGAATGACCCGACCTATAAAACTATCTCCCTAGTTAACCCCTTAAGCGAACACAGTAAAAAATTTAATAAAAAAATAGGCAAAAACTATGCTTTTTCATCATACCGCCAAACAAAAAGTGGAATAAACGCTATTAAAAAGATGAATGTACATAAGAATGGTTTAGCTAAAAAACTTCTAGTCTCACAAAAAACAGTATGCCATACAACTCAATCAGCGGAAAAATAAAAAAAAAGTTACAGCTCTCAGAATAAAGCAATGCAAAAACTTTTTTTCTATAAAATTGTTTTTGTGTAAAAGCGCCAAAACGTAAAAAAGCTATAAATGTGGTATAGCTGTAACCGTACT
Organism: Oophaga sylvatica; assembly: GCA_033576555.1. Lineage (NCBI taxonomy): Eukaryota > Metazoa > Chordata > Amphibia > Anura > Dendrobatidae > Oophaga > Oophaga sylvatica. The sequence continues at coordinate 489,502,576 of JARQOD010000003.1, forward strand.
GACCCAAAGAATAAAGCTGCCTAATGGATTTTACCACATGTGGAATGGCATAAAAACAAAAAGGTCATGTGCCAATAAAAATGTAAACTTGACCCGCAAAAAACAAGCCTAAACATCACTCTGTTGGCAGAAATATGGAAAAATTATAGCTCTCAAAATATGGCAATACAAAAACTAGTTTTTGCAAGAAAAAAAAAGCATCTTTTCATGTGTAACAGTGGCAGCCAAACATAAAAAAAAGATATAATCTGGTATCACTGTAATCGCACGACCTGAAGAATAAAGTCATCTAATCATTTATACCACACCAGGATTGACGTAAAAAAAATAAATAAAATCAAGTCTTGTCCTACTATTGATTTGTTCATTCTGCCTCAAAAAGATCACAATAAGGCTCAGCTCACATTTATCCTGCACTCAACGCTGAGCGTGTACGCCGGGGTTTCCGTGTAAATCTCTGAAATACGTGATTCAGATGGAACCTCCTGCGGAAGATTCCCTATAATGAGGTATAGAGCACCTGATAAATGTGATCCCAAACGTTATGTAAAATTTTCCCAATAAAATCTTCAACTTAATCCACAAGAAAAGCAAGTCCCCATTCAGGTCTGTCATCTGTTAATGGAACTATAGGGGCTTCCACGTTACTGGTAGTACAAAGGCTCTGGAAAAGCGCTAGAGCTCCTCACCCTCTCAAAAGAAATCCAGCAAAATCTGTGCTCCCAAATCCAAATGACTCCTTCCCTTCTGAGCCCCAGTGTGTCTAAACCACATTTAGCATCCACATGTTTGGCATTTTTGTAGCGATGATAGCCCACCTAATGTACGGGTGGATGTCTCCAGAAGCACGAGCTGGGCATAATGTACTGGGCACTACAATGGATGCGCCCTACAATAGCAGATTTGCAATTTTCACTCGGCAACATCCCTTTTTGCTTGTTTCTGGAAAACACCCATGGAGTCAAATCATCACTACACCAGTAGATAAATTCCCAAAGGGGTATAATTTACAAAATGGGGTCACTTGAGGGGAGTGTTCTGCTTTTCTAGCACTTAGGGGCTCTACATATGGAGTCTGCAAACTATTTTAGGTAAATCTACGCTTCAGGATGCAAATAGTGCTCTGTCCCTCCCAAGTCTCGTTGTGTGATTAAGCAGTACTGTATAGCAACATATAGGGTATTACCATGTTCAGCAGAAATTTTGTGACAAATTTTGGTGTCATTTTTACTCATTTCCCATTGTCAAAATGTAAAATCTGGAGCTAAAACAAAAGTTTTGGTGGTAAAAATGTAATTATTTTTTCTTCACTGCCCAATGGTATAAAATTCTGTGACACACCAATGGTGTCAATATGACCACTGCACCTCTAGATGAATTCATTGAAAAGTGTAGTTTGTAAAATGGGGTCACCTCAGGGGCTCTTCCAGTGGGTCATGGCACCCGCAAACCATAATAGTAAACTCTGCACTAAATTATGGTGCTCCTTTCCTTCTGAGTTTTGCACTGTGCTTCAAAAGTAGTTCCCGATTACATGTAGGGTATTAGTGTACTACAGAGAAATTGGAGAACAAACTATTAGGTCGAATTTTTCCTATTTTCTATTAGCCCTTATAAAAAAAAATAAAAAAATGTGGTGCTAAAACAACATTAAGTGGTAAAAATGTAGCTATTCTTTCACCGTCTATCAATTTCTGTGAGGCACATGTGGCATCAATGTGCTCACTGCACTCCTAGATGAATTAATTGAGGTGTAGTTTGTAAAATGAGGTCACTTATGGGGGATTTCTGCTGTTCTGCCACCTCAGGGGCTCTGCCAATGTGACATGACATTTTTAAACCATTCCACCAAAATATGAACTCCAAATGGTGCTTGTTCCCTTCTGAGCTTTGCACTTGCCTCAAAAGTAGTTTTTGACCATATATGTGGTATCTGGGTACTTAGGAGAAAGTGTGCAGCAAATTATATGGTCCATGTGGTTACCTTTTTGAAAATGAAAAATTTAGGGGCAAATCCAACATGTTTGCCGGAAAAATGTATTTTTTCATTTTCACAGTTGAATGTTATAAACTTCTGTGAAGCACTTGGAGGTTCAAAATGCTCAACACACATCTAAACAAATTCCATGAGGGGTCTAATTTCCAAAATTGGGTCACTTTTGGTGGGTTTTCAATGTTTAAGCACTTCAGGAGCTCACCAAATTCCTCATGGCATTGCTAACCATTCCAACCAATTTTGCATTCAAAAAGTTAAATGGCGTGCCTTCCCTTTCAAGCCCTGCCGTGCGCCCAAACAGTAGTTTTCTTCCACATATGGGGTATCAGCGTTCTCAGGAGAAATTGCACAACAAATTTTGGGGTCCATTTTCTCCTGTTACTCTTGTGAAAATAAAAACTTTGGGGCTAAAGTAAAATTTTGGTGAAAAAAAGTAAAATATTAATTTTTTCCTTCCACATTGCATTAATTCCTATGAAGCACCTGACAGGAATATTTTGAGGGTGCAGTTTTTAGAATGGTGTCACTTTGTGGCATTTTCTGTAATATAGGCCCCCCAAAGTCACATCAAATGTCATGTGGTCTCTAAAAAAAAAATAGTTTTGGTTGGTGAGTTAAGGGGTTAAAATGCAAAAAAACCCCTAAAATTTAACCTCTTACAAATGCAGCCAGTTTTCGCCTTGTGGATCAGGCCACATTTTTGAAATCTGACTTGTGTAATTGTGTGTGGCAATAACTGCTGAATGCTTCTACGTATTTCAGGGATTCGGAGATGGTTTTTCATGACACATTTTACTTTATGCTAATGGAAAACGTAGGACAGTATGGTTTGCACATAGTTAAATTTTATGCTCTAAATACAGATGGTCATTCCACAGAAAATAGCCAATAAACAACATTTAGCATATGTCTACCTTATGGCAACGTCATTTTTTTAAACTTCCTTTTATTTGGTTAGGAATAGCCGCAGATTTTAATTCTTATAAGAAACTTTATGAACTCTTTCTTTTAGGGCCCTCTTTACATTTAATGGACCATATTACTAACCTTGATGCCTGCATAGTGAGATAATAATAGGGTGAGACAGTGTAAGTATATACATAGGGATATTTATTATAGGATACATACCTACACTGTCTCACCCTATTATCACTATGCAGGCATCAAGGTTAGTAATATTCATTTTATATTTTAATACATTGGTGGCACAGTGGGATTGAATACATTATTCCAGCGTTGAGAAATAGTTTACCGTGGGGACAGTTATTAGCTTCAGGGGGGATTTCCTCTGTGTGCGCGTTCCCGCAAACTGGTCCTCTGAAGAGAGTGGGCGGCGCATGCACAAATTGACTGAATTGATTGCCAATTATGCTACTACGCCGCCTCCTTTTTGTTGTAGTGTAAATTTTTTGCTGCAACAACAAGGGGCAGAGGCGCTTGCGCAGGGTCATCTATCAGTACGCGATAGATGCGCAGGCGCAGCTGACGGCTCCATTTTGATGGTGATTTTTGTTTCTTTTCAACAGCGCCTGATAGTGCTCAGGCGCCACAGTCCCCCCATTTGGATGCAGTGACATGTTTTTTTCAATTACACATATTAGTATATTCATTATACAAACTAGGGGCAGGTCAGTGAGGGATCAGTGACCGGTCAGCAGTCTGCATTATGAATATTTAATCAGAGCACACATACATGAACCCCGCCTTAGGATGCAAGCATATTATTAACTTAAAACTTAAAATAATGATTGAAAAAGAAGCACAAGATGGATTTCATCAACCAAGGTATCATTTTATTCAGGATAACTGTGCCAACCTGACACTGTGTGTAGGTTACTATGCATAACCCTGCTGACAGGTTCCTTTTAATTGCCATTTTCTAATTACATTTTGAACTGAGGAAAGACCAACTTGAAAACATTTTGCTATCTTTTTATGGCCTCCTTCTGGTTTGTGAGCCATCACCATTTTTATTTTCTGAGTGCTATGGGCTACTTAGAAGATTCCATGGCAGCTATTTTTTGGCACATGGTTAGAGGAGGCTGGGCTTTTTTAAAACTGGGAAAGAAAGTTGCATCACCTCGCCTTTCCTAATGATTATTGTGAACAAGCCATAACCCTAACAGTATCATTAAGGTCTGAAACCTTAAAGTTATCGGAGCATACAAATCTCCAAGGGTGCCCAAACATTTGCATCAACTCATTTTCTTTTTGCAACTCGGAGGTATACAGAGGTAGAAAATAGGAACATCGTCTCTTTAAATCTTCAGTTGGTTTATTGTATCAACCAACAAGAAGCAAAAATAAATGCAGCCTTTCTGGCTAAAACAGAAATCAAAAAAACAAAACACTGCAACACAGTCCATACATAGGCCGGTGGCACCGCGCTCTGGAGCTATACAGGTTCAGTCTTTCTTCAGACACAAAAACCACTGCAGACTCCTCTCTCCAGCCAAGCTGAACTCTGACTGCCTGTAGAGCCTATTTGTTTAAACCCCAGTAGTGTTGAGCGATACGATACTGCAAATATCGGGTATCGGCCGATATTAGCTCTATCGGCCTTTCGATACTTCGTTTCGATATTTTCGTCTTATCGAATACCGGAATCGGAAGTTCCCATAATTCTTTGCGAGGCAATGTGATTTTAGTCAGCCAATGAGGAATCCTAAGAAGTGTGGGCACATCCTGTACTGCTGCGGTCATGTTAACTAATGGCATGGCTGTGATTGGATGCTGAAATGATGTCAGAATGCACTATAAAAGGCGCCGCCGCCATTTTAGCGTCACTGTGCTGTGAATTCAGTAAGGGACAGAACGCTGCTGTGCTGACTCTGAGGGACAGTTAGAGATTGCGATTTAGTGTACTGTGCTGTAGGCAGGCTAGCACCAACCGCTGTGTAAAGCTTCCTTTTGCCTGCAGTGTTGTTTTAACAGCTCTGCAAGGTGTGTGTGAGTGCAGGTGACGCTGCAGTTTGCTCTGCATGCAACGCTGTCTGTAGGCATCTGCACATGTCACTCACAGACTCTTTTTTTTTTCCTTCAGTGTAATTCTTGCAGCTCCATGCAATTTAACTATTAGTGTGACACGCTTCCATCCGTATCCAATACATTGGTTGCAAACACTATAGAAGTAGACAAAGGAGTAGCCTTTCACAGATTGTGAACAGTTGTGTTTCAGTGTTCACTTCAGTCTGTGTTTTTTATTTTGTGAGTGCACATCACGCTCCAGTTACTTGTTCAAGCACTGCTGCTTGTACTCTACTGAGCGTGTCTCAGTGGCTCATCCTTTTCATTTATCTCCAATTGGTTCTGCTCCATTCCATTTAAAATATAATCTATTAGTGTGACGCGCTTCCATCCGTATCCAATACATTGGTTGCAAACACTATAGAAGTAGACAAAGGAGTAGCCTTTCACAGATTGTGAAAAGTTGTGTTTCAGTGTTCACTTCAGTCTCTGCGTAATAACCACACTTAGGCCTTATAACTTTTCTGACTTTCTTTCTCAATCTACCAAGATGAACAAGTCAGTGAGTAAGGCACGTGGTCGTGGCCGTGGAGTTTCAGCAGGGAGAGGACGTGGGGATTCTGTGGCTGCTGCCGCCCTCAGTGACACAGCATCCACCAGTTTTCCCCGTGAGCGTTCCTTTATGCGCACTTTGGTAGGAGCTCGGCGTGCCCCCCTGCTGCGGGAAGAACAAATTGAAGCCGTTGTTGGTTGGATGGCAGCCAATGCATCGACTTCAATTCCTTCCACCTCCTCTCAGGAACACAACACTGTTGAGCAACCATCTGTCTGTTCACCGCCTGTCAAATTGCCCAGGCAGTCAGAGAGTTCTGTACAGGAGCCAGCTGAGTCTCTGCTTCTGTTCTCAGAATCTGTTGGCTCGCAAACACGGGCACAGGCAAGCAGCATTCTGCAATTTGAAGAAGAGGGAGTATGCAGTGATGCGCAACAGCTGTGTCTCTCTCAATCTGAAGAGGCGGGTGAGCCAGTGCCGATGGACAGCACACCGCAGAACGCATCTTATGATGATGATGAGACTCAGGTGCCAGGTTTTGTGGAGCATGGTGCTGCCCAGACCATCCAACAGCAGCAGGTGTTGGAAGAGGGTAGTGGAGATGATGAAGTCCGAGACCCAACATGGCGTGAGCAACAGGAAGGTGGTGGGAGCAGCTCTGAGGAAGAGATTGTCCCAACGGTACAAAGAGGAGGGAGAGGTAGGCTGCAGACTCGCTTGCCTGTAGCCTCCAGTTTGGCACCTGTTGGGAGCAGTTCTCTTAAAAATGTCAAAATTGGCGCTCCCATGACTTGCACTGCGTGGTCCTTTTTTGACAGACTTGTATCTGATATTTGCTATGTTCAATGCAAGCTGTGTAAGCAAAAAGTTAAAAGAGGTAAAAATATCAGGAACCTGAATACCACAAATATGTGGAAACATGTACGGACAAAGCACGTAGCTGAGTTACAAAGACACACTGGAGATGTAGGCCAACCTACAGCAGCACCTACATCTTTAGGTCATGTTCGAGCCTCTACCTCCAGCTCTCACACACCTGGTTCGGCTTCCTCACAGGATCTCCATGGAAGAACCTCGGTCACTGTTGTCCATAGACAAACTGTTATTCCACCCACTGCAGCAAGTTCACAGGCATCGTCACACTCCCAGAACAAAAAACAGCCATCGGTAACACAGGCATGGGATAAAAGACGGCCATACTCGGCAAACCATCCACGAGCACAGGCTCTGAATGCTGGCCTTGCAAAACTCCTGTCCCTTGAAATGCTGTCATTCAGGCTGGGGAGACTGACAGTTTCAGGAACTTTATGGCATTGGCAGTCCCACAATATAATGTGCCAAGCCGATTTTATTTCAGCAGGCAAGCTGTCCCTGCTCTGCAAAAACATGTCGAGGGAAACATTAAACATGCGCTACTAAACGCCGTCAGTAGCAGGGTCCACCTGACCACCGATGCGTGGACCAGTACCCATGGCCAGGGACGATACCTTTCCCTCACTGCCCATTGGGTCAATGTTGTGGAGCCGGGTACAGATCTTGCCAGTGGCGCTGTACGTGTTCTGCCAACTCCAAGGATTGCAGGATTCCAGTCTGTGCACATTGATTCCTCCTCCTACTCCAGTTCCTCAGAATCATCGCTGCACGAGCCGTCACGTATACCTCCACATGGACCCGTGTACGCTTACCTGTTGCGACCGATATGAGCACAGCCGTGGCCAAACGTCAACAGGCCGTCCTGAAATTAATTCCCATGGGGAATCGAAGCCACACAGCGCAGGAGCTCTGGGATGCCATCAAGCAGGAGAGCGACGTGTGGTTTTTGTCAGCTAATCTCCAGCCAGGCTTGGTAGTGTGTGACAATGGCCGAAATCTGTTGGCAGCTCTGGGCCTTGGCAACCTCACTCACATACCATGTCTGGCACTGTGCTCAACTTGGTCGTGCAGAGTTTTTTGAGGGACTATCCGGATCTTGATGCACTGCTGCACAAGGTCCGCCTAGAGTGCGCTCACTTGCGACGTTCCAGCATGGCCAGATCGCGCATTGCAGCTCTGCAAGTCAGATTTCGCCTTCCTGAACATCGCATCATATGTGACGTACCCACCAGGTGGAATTCCACGTTACATATGTTGGAGCGGTTGTGTGAGCAGCAGCCAGCAGTAATGGAGTATCAGCTGCAACAGGCGCAATCAACTCGCAATTTGCGCCGTTCACACTTCACCACTACTGAGTGGGCCTCTATGAAGGACATCTGCGACATTTTGCGTGCGTTTGATGTCTCAACGCGGATGGCGAGTGCAGATGATGCACTAGTCAGCATGACTGTCCCCCTTATCTGCCTGCTTCAGAAATCACTGAAAGCACTAAAGGAAGAGGTTTTGGAAGAGGTGGAGGATGAGGAGTCACAAATTCAATTACCTTCAGGACAGTCAGCGCAACGTGGTTCCTCACAAAGGGCTGGGCAGGGCTCACTTTGTGAGGAGGATGAGGAGGAGGAGGAGTCAATGGAGGAGGAGGAAATCCCTACAGAGGGAGGTACACAACGCTGTAGTCAGTATGTAGAGCGAGGGTGGGGTGATGCAGAGGAGACAGAGATGACGCCTCTTCCAGAGGACAGCCTTTGTTGGCCAGTTGGGAGTCTGCAGCACATGGTTGATTTCATGCTTCAGTGCCTGAGAAACGACCGCCGCATCGCCCACATTTTCAGCACGTCAGATTATTGGGTGTACACCCTCCTAGACCCTCGCTACCGGGACAACTTACAAACCCTCATCACAGCGGTGAACCGGGACCGTAAAATGCAGGAGTACCAAGACACACTGGTGCAATCCATACTGTTGTACATTCCAGCCGAGAGAGCTGCTACTGCTGCTACTGCTTTACAAAGCAGCTCTGTGCGTCAAGGCAGTGTAGACACCTCTACAACAAGAGGGAGCAGAAGCAGCGCCTTTGCACAGGGCAAGAACTGTATGTTACAAATGTGGCAAAGTTTTGTGACAGCGCCAGCAAGGTCTACACCATCCGAGACGGCTCCAGTCACCAGGAAGAAACGTTTCCGTAAGATGGTGACAGACTACTTGGCTTTCCCTCTAAGTGTACTCCCAGATGCCTCTTCCCCTTTCAAATTTTGGGTCTCTAAGTTGGATACATGGCCAGAGCTTAGCCAGTATGCATTGGAGGTGCTGGCTTGCCCTGCTGCCAGTGTATTATCTGAGCGTGTCTTTAGTGCTGCAGGTGGTGTAGTAACAGACCGTCGCATGCGACTATCCTCAGAGAATGTAGACCGGCTTACTTTTCTGAAAATGAACAAGGCATGGATCTCACCTGAATTTGCCTGTCCGTTTTCAGATTAAATAACTGTTTGGCAACGTTTTCCATGTCTCCTGTTATGTTCATCTTTCTACCACCTGAACTCTACTCCCTGGGCTACAACACCGCCATTTGTTGCTCGTAAGTAATTGGCAGGGGTACTGACTCCTGGCCAGCCTGGTTACAGCACGACAGCTGTTTCCTGGCAGTGTGAACGTCAATTATCCTCCAATAAGTTGTGCTGTCGTGTTGCATTCGGGTTAGCCGACTCTATGGTGCCTGCAGTTTAGGTGATTCCTATGTGTGCTGTGGGATATGTAAATAAAGGCGGTTTCCATTGTGACAATAGGATAAGCACCCACTGTAGGACTGTGTGATTCGGTAACTGCGGACGGCTTGCGTCCTGTCAACTTACATTTTCATGGGTGCGTTCTTCTACCCGTCCGGGGTCCAGTACCGTCAAGTGGTTCTCCCAGTGCCTTTGGCCTAGGTGCCTCCATCTCCGTATCCGAGTTCCAGCAACGTCTGCTTGTCCTTGGTAGTGCTTTGGAGCACAGGTACCTCCTGCTTAGTAACCGTGTCACAGTAACGTCAGCTGGTACTCGGTTGTGACATTGCCTCTTTTCCTTCTGCTACCCGTCCGGGGTCCAGTACCGTCAAGTGGTTCTCCCCAGTGCTTTTGGCCTAGGTGCCTCCATCTCCGTATCCGAGTTCCAGCAACGTCTGCTGGTCCTTGGTAGTGCTTTGGAGCACAGGTACCTCCTGCTTAGTAACCGTGTCACAGTAACGTCAGCTGGTACTCGGTTGTGACATTGCCTCTTTTCCTTCTGCTACCCGTCCGGGGTCCAGTACCGTCAAGTGGTTCTCCCCAGTGCTTTTGGCCTAGGTGCCTCCATCTCCGTATCCGAGTTCCAGCAACGTCTGCTGGTCCTTGGTAGTGCTTTGGAGCACAGGTACCTCCTGCTTAGTAACCGTGTCACAGTAACGTCAGCTGGTACTCGGTTGTGACATTGCCTCTTTTCCTTCTGCTACCCGTCCGGGTTCCAGCACAGTCAGCTGGTCCTCGTTACTTCCATTGTCTCTTGCTCCATCTGATACCCGTCAGGGTTCCAGTAACGTCAGCTGTTTCTCGGAAATTAGACGACCTTAAAGACCACCCAGAAGAAGATGACGACAACAAGGACGACGAGCATGAAGCCAGCCAGCCTGAACACCATCACAAAGAAAAAATAAAAGATTACCCAGAAGAAGATCACCAACAGGAGAAAGAAGGTTAAGACAAACTACAAGATACAGAACAAGAGACAGAAGAACAATAAGCAAAAGATCAAAAAGCAGAAGAACATGAAGTATAAGACCAAAATGAAGAGCAAAATATATGCTCTAAATTCTAAGCAGAAGAAGACTAAGCAGTGTATGGGGTGAGTCCGTTCCTCCTCATGGTGCCCCTGGAAAATGCCTGCTGCTGCTGCAGGCTAAACTGAACACGGACAAATACTGTTGTAATTTAAATCTTTTGTGACAGCAAGAACGGAAGGATGAACAATTCATACTTTTACAAATTACAAGTACAGGAATCTCTGTCACAAATAAGAATATGATGAAGAAGATGAAGAGGAAGAAGATGAAGAATTTGAATATGAAGAAGATTAATTAGTTTAATAATAACAATATGAGTAATGTAAACAAAAACATGAATAGCAAGAAGTTTAAGAAGAAGATTAAGAAGGTGAAGATGAAGAATAATTTGATGAGAAAGATGATGCTGCTGAAGATTATGAAGGAGAAAGTGTGGCACTGGCAAAAGTTAAAAAGGTGAAGAGCATGGAAGTTGTGAAACATACATATTTGCCAAAATAGAAAAAAGGTTAACAACATTGTCAATTTGTTAGTCAATCCAAACGTATTTCCAAAAAAAAATATATTAATGCTATTCCAATGCATTGGGTTAAACATGTATGCCTTTATTGTCTCCTCAACCTCCCCCAATACATTCTACATTAGTCTTTGTTGTTTTCCTTCATGTACAATTAACCAACAAGGCAAGAATGTTTTTTTTTTAATGTCGATATTTGGTTCCCATAGACTTACATTGGACTTCCGGTATCGGAATCGGATATCGACGATATTTAGTGATATCGGCGATACCATTTCGATACTATATTTTTAGATATCGAGCAGTATCGCTCAACACTAAACCCCAGACCATGTGACTCTTTGCAACATGTGACTGACCACATGCTCATGACATCACACAGGTCTGCAGGTGGAGATAAGGTGACCTCCTCCCTCCCGCTCTATGAGGGTCCACATGAAACCAGCCATTATGCAACTTTAATTTAATCCTCCCAACATATAGCATGCTGGTAGAAAATACTCTGGTTTCACATCACTGACTCCATTAAGCGCAGTGACACATATCTCCCTTCTATTACATTACCAGTGACTTTGTCACAATATATACCGTATTTTCCGGCGTATAAGACGACTTTTTAACCCCTGAAAATTGTCTTCAAAGTCGGGGGTCGTCTTATATGCCGGGTACGGTGGGGGGAGTGGGCATTTCAGAGGTGTTTACCTCATATCAACAAGGGTCTAGACGCTGGGGGACTGCGGCGGCGGCTCCTCTTGTGCTGCCCCCGCAGGCTCTGTGCTGGGGGACTGCGGCGACGGCGGCGGCTCCTCTTGTGCAGCCCCCGCAGGCTCTGTGCTGGGGGACTGCGGCGACGGCGGCGGCTCCTCTTGTGCAGCCCCCGCAGGCTCTGTGCTGGGGGACTGCGGCGGCGGCTCCTCGTGCAGCCCCTGCAGTCTCTGTGCTGGGGGACGGCGGCGGTGATTCTTTTCTCAATCCCCGGAGGCCCCGGCAGCTCCGTTGCTGCGATGCGATGCGATGGCCTCCGGGAAAATGGCCGCTGCATGGTCAGCTTCAGATCTCGTCTCAAGATCTCGGGAGACGAGATCTGAAACTGAGCATGCGCCGCCCTCAGCGGCCATTTTCTCGGAGGCCACCGCATCGCAGCAATGGAGCTGCCGGGGCCTCCGGGGATTGAGAAAAGAATCACCGCCGCCGTCCCCCAGCACAGAGCCTTGGGGGCTGCACGAGGAGCCGCCGCCGTCGCCGCAGTCCCCCAGCACAGAGCCTGGGGGGCTGCACGAGGAGCCGCCGCTGTCGCCGCAGTCCCCCAGCACAGAGCCTGCGGGGCTGCACGAGAGGAGCCGCCGCCGTCCCCCAGCACAGAGCCTGGGGGCTGCACGAGAGGAGCCTCCGCCGCCGTCCCCCAGCACAGAGCCCCCCCAGGCTGCACAAGAGGAGTCGCCGACGCCGCCCCCCAGCGCCTAATTACAACAGGTTCATCACCCCTCCACAGAGATGTAGATTTTAGTCTGAAGAGAGGATTTCATATGTTCCCATGCAGACAGACTTTTCTAAGCGCGGATAGGCATTAGTTAGGACCTGATATACGAGAAGAGCCTTGACGTGGCTATCAGGCTCACATAATTTGGCCATCTTATGCGCTAAGACTTCTCAATTTTTCATATTTCTAAGGTAATGATGCAATTAGTGTTGAGCGATACGATACTGCAAATATCGGGTATCGGCCGATATTAGCCGTATCGGGCTTTCGATTCCGAGTACCGATATTTTCGTCATATCGGATACCGGAATCGGATTTGTCACTGTCACTGTGAGTGTCCGTCGGTCGGGTCTGTCAGGAGTCAGCGGCACTTACCTGGCAGAAGATCTCCGGCGGTCACATCCTGGACTGCTTGATGGCCGCCATTATCTTCTCCCTGGCGGTCACATGCAGTTTTTTCGCGATAACTGCAGTGACTGCAGGGTAATCCCGGCCGTAAACCAGTCCGATGACGTCACAGCCGGGGAAGCAGGTAATCAGCTGTGCTGCGCCGGGATGACAGGCTCTGCCTGTCATTCTGATGTAGCAGAGCTGGATCGTCGTGGGACACTCGTTACTATGGACTGCGTCGGACAGGTGGTATACTGCTGTTTTTTTTTTTCATTTTTTTACAGGAGATCGATGGCGTCGCAGGATGAGACTGTAATAAAAGTAATGAAAACTGTGTTGTGTTTTTTATTAAATTAAAAAAATTTTTTATGAACATTCACCCATCCGGGTACATCAGCAATTTAACTATTTACATACAGGGACCCTGTCCGGGTTATTTATAATTCTTTGGCAGGGGTGTTCCAGGTACCACCTGGTACTCTTCTGATGCTTGCCAAACATCCGAGACACCAAGGACCACCAGGACCTGATGACGTCGTGTGGCCTGTACAGTCAAGTCGTGACCCGCTATCTGTGTCTGTGTGGCCACCTCTTTCATCTCCCTCCGGGTCTGGAGCCCTATGTCCCAGACTGAACGAACCCCAGGGGGCCTAACAGGCGCCGGGTACGGGCCAGCTATAGTTATCATGTCCATAGCTGGGGTTGCTGAGGAGACCACTGAGGGAGGCTGGGGAGATTTACGGCGTGGGGTGGGCACTTGTGCAGAGGCCTGGATGTGGGAGGCTGAAGGCTCCGAGGGTCTCACAGGTTCCTGACACTCTGGGGAGTAGGGGTCGCACCTGGTAACATTTAGGGCGTACCATCCATTGTAACCCCAGTGTCGGGTGTAAGTCACCAAGTCTCCTGGCAACAGGTCCCTCCCCGGGTGTCCTTCTGGGAGGTGAGTCTCCACGTCCCGCCGGGTCACAAACACTTCTAAATAAAGTCCAGGCTCCTGGATGAAGCCCCAACCACCTTTCAATTTAAAGCTCCGTACTGCACCCTTACGCCGCGGCTCCCTCAGGGTTCCTTTATCTTTTCTCATCCGGTCCTTATCTGCCCGGTCCTTCTCCAGGTTACGTTGCCAAGCTTTTGGGATTCTCGCTGCTCCCTTTGTCGCTCTGCTTCCCGCTCCCAACGTCTCCACTCTTCCTCCTGACGCCGGTTGTAATTCTCCTCCACCAGCATCTCCATGTCTCCACCATCAAACTGCAGCTTACGATGTCCGGTTTGCGGCAGCTCTCCTGGCGCCCGACAGTCCTGGCGGCGCTCACCTGCGGAGGAAGCAGCCGGCTCTGGAACAGATGACAGTCGGGGCTCCGGTACAGACAGGTAGACCTCTGGTGCCTGCGCGGCCTCCTCCATGAGGACGGGTGTCGCTTCTTCTGTCGGGGGCAGACAGCGGGATCTGGTGTGCTGCCGGTTCAGAGTTTTTTGCAGGAACGGGTGCCTCCACTGCGGCAATGTCAACCGGATCACATTGCAAGGGCTGGGATGCCCGCACGGACTCCTCTACTAGAACGGGTGCCTCACCTTCCGGTACAGACACTTCAGGTAAGAGGGATTGGCGCCGCTCCAAGTTTAGTTTTAGGGCACGCCAGCTGGCTTCCATCCTGGCGACCTCCTCCCGGTGCCGGGCCAGGCCTCTTAGGGTATCCTCCGCTTCTTGCAGCGTAGGAGGGTTTCCAGGCCGGGTGCCCAACGGTGGTTCCGTGGCGATCGGGTCGCTTCCGTGGGGGGAGAGCTCTGACTGCTCCATCCCTTCACACTTCTGCTCGTGTCCATTAGCCATCTCTGCCAAGTCACATGTGTCATTAGCATCTGGAGAGGGCCCCTCTTTTGTAGTGAGGCGGGACCTTCGTGTTAGTTTCCGCACACTGAGGAGGATGAGGAGGCGGAACTCCAGAGCTGTGGGGCACGATCTTACATTGCAGTACCATTTAGAGTGGTCGGCCATCGTTTTCGCGCCACTGAGTGAGTGTACACCCACGAAGAGCACCCCCTTCTTCTTCACCAGTGCCTCGTCGTGATGCAGATATGGCGGAAAAATGGCAAATACATTCTCTGATGATTTTAGCAATTCTCAAGCACAAAACCAGTTCAATTCAGGCACACAGGACTCGCTTATAGCGAGCTACAGAATCCTGTTCGTGACGCCCAAGTTGAGTCGCACAGAGCCAGAGTTTTTGGGGGTACTCGGCACCGAGCCCGTCGACTTCTATGGGGTATGTCACGGCTTTACGCGGCAATTGAATCAGAGTCTATTTTACTATGTAGAAGTGTATAAACTATAAATATATGTATATATATATATATAGTCACAATGACATGTATATATATAATATATGTAGTCTATGTGTGTATATTTTGTGTTTACAACGAAAGAAAGGGTTTTTTTTGTTGCGATATTTTGTTCCCATAGACTTACATGGGACTTCCGGTATCGGAATCGGATATCGACGATATTTAGTGTATCGGCGATACCATTCCGATACGATATTTTTAGATATCGAGCAGTATCGCTCAACACTAGATGCAATTCATTTTTCATATTTTCATATTTCGTGTTTGCAAGCTATAGCGCTACAGTGTGCTACCTTTTTTTCTTGTATGTATATGAGTTGGTGACTCTAGGTTTAGCACCTGTTCACACTGAATCTATGTTTGGATGTGCCGGTCAGTTTTTTGATATGCCCCCCAGCGCCTAGACCCTCGCTGATATGAGGAGGTAAACACCTTGCCGGCGTATAAGATGACACCCGGCGTATAAGAAGACCCCCCCACACTTTTAAGACAATTCAAATTTTGACAGTAAAAGTTGGGGGGTCGTCTTATACGCCCAGTCGTCTTATACGCCGGAAAATATGGTAATTATTTTTGTTCCTAAAATACAAAGAAAATGTGTCATCTTTAACCCCTTCACCCCCAAGGGTGGCTTGCACGTTAATGACCGGGCCAATTTTTACAATTCTGACCACTGTCTCTTTATGAGGTTATAACGCTTCAACGCATCTTCGCGATTCTGAGATTGTTTTCTAGTGACATATTGTACTTCACGTTAGAAGTATAATTTCTTCGATATAACTTGCGTTTATTTTTGAAAAAAAACACAAATATGGCGAAAATTTTGAAAATTTTGCAATTTTCAAACTTTGAATTTTTTTACCCCTAAAACTGAGAAATATGTCACACAAAATAGTTAAGAAATAACATTTCCCACATGTCTACTTTACATCAGCACAATTTTGGAACCAAAATTTTTTTTTGTTAGGAAATTATAAGGGTTAAAAGTTGACCAGTGATTTCTCATTTTTACAACAAAATTTACAAAGCCATTTTTATAGGGACCACCTCACATTTGAAGTCACTTTGACGGGTCTATATAGCAGAAAATACCAAAAAGTGACACCATTCTAAAAACTGCACCCCTCAAGGTACTCAAAACCACATTTAAGAAGTTTAATAACCCTTCAGGTGCTTCACAGGAGCTGAAGCAACGTGGAAGGAAAAAATTAATATTTAACTTTTTAGCCACAAAAATGATCTTTTACAAACTTTTTTTTATTTTTACAAGGGTAAAAGGAGAAAATGGCAGATAAAGTTGTTGTGCAATTTCTCCTGAGTACGCCAATACCCTATATGTTGGGGAAAACCACTGTTTGGGCACACGGCAGAGCTCGTAAGGGAAGGAGCGCCGTTTGACTTTTTCAAACTAAAATTGGCTGGAGTTGAGATTGGACGCCATGTCGTGTTTGGAGAGCCCCTGATGCGCCTAAACAGTGGAAACCCCCCACAAGTGACACCATTTTGGAAACTAGACCCCCTAAGGAATTTATCTAGATATGTTGTGAGCACTTTGAACCCCAAAGTGTTTCACAAAAGTTTATAATGCCTGGGTGTGAAAAAAAAAAAAACAATTTTCCACAAAAATGATCTTTTAGTCCCAAATTTTTGATTTTTCCCAAGGAAATTGGACCCCAAAAGTTGTTGTCCAATTTGTCCTGAGTACGCTGATACCCCATATATGGGGGGGAAACTGTTTTGGCGCACGGCAGGGCTTGGAAAGGAAGCAGTAACGTTTTGGAATGCAAACATTGATGGGGGTCATGTTCCGTTTGTAGTTCCCCAGATGAGCCTAAACAGTGGAAAACCCCCACAAGTGACCCCATTTTGGAAGCTAGACCCCCTAAGGAACTTATCTAGATCTTTTAGTGAGCACTTTGAACCCCCAAGTGCTTCACACAAGTTTATAATGCCCGGGCATGAAAATAAAAAATCCTATTTTTTCCCACAAAAATTATCTCTTAGTCACTAATTTTTTATTTTCCCATAGGTAACAGGAGAAATTGGACCTCAAAAGTTGTTGTCCAATTTGTCCTGAGTACGCTGATACCCCATATGTGGGGGGGAACCACTGTTTGGGTGCATGGCAGAGCTCGGAATGGAAGGAGCACCATTTGACTTTTTCCAACCAAAATTGGCTGGAATTGAGATTGGACGCCATGTTGCATTTGGAGAGCCCCTGATGTGCCTAAACAGTGGAAACCCCCCACAAGTGACCCCATTTGGGAAACTAGACCCCCTAAGGAACTTATCTAGATCTTTGGTGAGCAATTTGAACCCCCAAGTGCTTCACACAAGTTTATAACGTAGAGCCGTAAAATTAAAAAATCATATTTTTTCCACAAAATTGATCTTTTCACCCCAATTTTTATTTTCCCAAGGGTAACAAGACTCCAAAAGTTATTGTGCAATTTGTCCTGAGTACGCTGATACCCCATATGTGGGGGTAAACCACTGTTTGGGTGCATGGCAGAGTTTGGAAGGGAAGGAGCGCCGTTTGACTTTTTCAACGCAGAAATGGCTGGATGCCATGTCGTGTTTGGAGAGCTCCTGATCTGCCTAAACAGTGGAAACCCCCCACAAATGACACCATTTTGGAAACTAGACCCCTCAAGGAACTTTTCTAGATGTGTGGTGAGCACTTTGAACCCTAAAGTGCTTCACAGAAGTTTATAACGTACAGCCGTAAAATAAAAAATCTTTTTTTTTTTACAAAAATGATTTTTTCGCCCCCAATATTTTATTTCACAAGGGTAACAGGAGAAATTGGACCCCAAAAGTTGTTGTCCAATTTGTCCTGAGTACGCTGATACCCAATATGTGGGAGTAAACTACTGTATGGGCGCACGTCGGGGCTCGGAAGGGAAGTAGTGACGTTTTGGATTGCAGACTTTGATGGAATGGTCTAGGGGCGTCATGTTGCATTTGGAGAGCCCCTGATGCACCTAAACAGTGGAAACCCCCCACAAGTGACCCCATTTTGGAAAATAGACCCCACAAAGAACTTATCTAGAAGTATGTTGAGCACTTTGAACCCCGAAGTGCTTCACAGAAGTTTATAACGTACAGCTGTAAAAATAAAAAATCCTTTTTTTTTTACAAAAATGATTTTTTCGCCCCCAATATTTTATTTTCACAAGGGTAACAGGAGAAATTGGACCCCAAAAGTTGTTGTCCAATTTGTCCTGAGTACGCTGATACCCAACATGTGTGAGAAAACGACTGTATGGGTGCACGTCTGGGCTCGGAAGGGAAGTAGTGACGTTTTGGATTGCAGACTTTGATGGAATGGTCTGGGGGCGTCATGTCGCATTTGGAGAGCCCCTGATGCGCCTAAACAGTGGAAACCCCCCACAAGTGACCCCATTTTGGAAAATAGACCCCACAAGGAACTTATCTAGAAGTGTGGTGAGCGCTATGAAGCCCCAAGTGCTTCACAGAAAATTTATAACATACAGCCGTAAAAACAAAAAAATCATTTTTTTTTTACAAAAATGATTTTGTCGCCCCCAGTTTTTTATTTTCCCAAGGGTAACAGAAGAAATAGGACAAATTGCACAATAACTCTTGTGGTCCAGAGTACGCTGATACCCCATATGCGGGGGTAAACTACTGTTTGGGCGCATGGCAGAGCTCAGAAGTGAAGGAGCACCGTTTGACTTTTTCAACGCAGAATTGGCTGGAATTGAGATCAGACGCCATGTCACATTTGGAGAGCCCCTGATGTGCCTAAACAGCAGAAACCCCCCAATTCTAACTCCAACCCTAACCCCAACACACCCCTAACCCTAGTCCCAACCCTAACCACAAACCTAACCCTAACACCCCTAACCCTAATCCCAACCATAACCCTAATACTAACTTTAGCGCCAACCCTAACCCTAACTTTAGCCGCAACCCTAACCCTAATGGGAAAATGGAAATAAATTTTTTTCATTTTATTATTTTTCCCTAACTAAGGGGGTGATAAAGGGGGGTTTGATTTACTATTTATAGCGGGTTTTTGTTATTGGCAGCTGTCACGCTAAAAGACGCTTTTTATTGCAAAAAGTAGTTTTCTGCATCACCACATTTTGAGAGCTATAATTTTTGCATATTTTGGCCCACAGAGTCATGTGAGGTCTTATTTTTTGCAGGACGAGGTGATGTTTTTATTAGTACCATTTTTGAGCACGTGACATTTTTTGATCGCTTTTTATTTAGATTTTTGGGAGGTTAGAATGAACAAAAATCAGCAATTCATGAATTTCTTTAGGGGGAGGCGTTTATACCGTTCCGCGTGTGGTAAAATTGATAAATCGATTTTATTCTTCGGGTCAGTACGATTACGGCGATACCTCATTTATATCATTTTTTTATGTTTTGGCGCTTTTATAGAATAAAAACAATTTTATATAAAAAAAATCATTATTTTTGCATCGCTTTATTCTGCGAGCTATAACTTCTTTATTTTTTTGCTGATGATGCTGTTTGACGGCTCGTTTTTTGCGGGACAAGATGTCGTTTTCAGCGGTACCATGTTTATTTATATCGGTCTTTTTGATCGCGTGTTATTCCATTTTTTGTTCGGCGTTATGATAATAAAGCATTGATTTTTTGCTTAGTTTTTTTTTTTTAAGGGGTTCACTAAAGGGGTTAACTAGTGGGACAGTTTTATAGGGGGGGTCGTTACGGACGCGGCGATACCAAATATTTGTACTTTTATTGTTTTGTTTTTTTTATTTACAGGAAGAAATGAATTTATTGGGGAATATTTTTTTTTTTTTTTATGATTTTTTTTACCACTTTTTATTTTTATTTTTTTTACTTTTTTACTTTGTCCCAGGGTGGGACATCACTGTATTTTATCAGATCGCTGGTGTGACAGTGTGCACAGCACTCTGTCACACCAGCGATCGCTCTGGCCATGTATTCAGGCTGTCCAGCAGCCACAAATCATGCAGCTGCGTCGACAAACTAAATCTCCGAGCACGCCAAAATACTCGGAGGACACCTGATCATGCTTCGAAAAACCCGAGAAACGAGTATACTCGCTCATCACTAGTGGTGACAGTTTCCACACATATTGGAGACACGTAAATATTTATTTATTTTTATTTGTTTTACTCATTTCTATAGCACTATTAATTCCACAGCGCTTTACAGACATTATCATCACTGTCCCCAATGGGGTTCACAATCTAAGTTCCCTATCAGTATGTCTCTGGAATGTGGGAAGAAACCCAGAGGAAACCCATGCAAACACGGGGAGAACATACAAACTCCTTGCAGATGTTGTCCTTGGTGGGATTTGAACACAGGACTGCAGCGCTGCAAGGCTGCAGTGCTAACCACTGAGTCACCGTGTTGCCCTACATATGTAGATCAATTCAAATCTGTGGGTCTATGCATGTAAGTTGACCGTGTGTCCATGTGCGAATCACATAGACGTCTGTTTTTTGCTGGTAGCATAGTCCGCAATACGTCCCCCGCATACATGCACACTGAGGACACAGGGATAACATCCCTGTGTCCTCAGTGTGACATGTACCGGCATCTAAGAAAGCTGTTAATCCAACTCTCATCATTATCACCATGATCACCTGCGATCAGCGAGATCAGGCAACGCTGTTGACAGTTGTCAAACCACCATCTGTGTTTCACCTGTATTAAATAAATAATTTAAAAAAAAAAAACACGGCGTGGGGTTCCCCTTATATTTTCTAACCAGCTGAGGGAAAGCAGACAGCTGGCGGCTGTTGTTATTATTCTGGGAAGGGTCCAATAGCCATAAACTTTTCTAGCCTATTAATTACAGCTCACAGCTGTCTGCTTAGACTCCGAAAAATGACATGGGTTCCCCCTATTTTTACTAATCAGCAGAGGCTAAACAGACACCTGTAGGCTGATATTAATAGGCTGGGAATGGGCTATGGATAGTTGCCTCCTCCCAGACTAAGAACACTAGTCCTCAGCTACCCCAGAAATGGTACATCCATTAGATGCGCCAATTCTGGCTGTTAGCCTCGACTCTTCCCACTTGCACTGATGCATTGGCAAGTGGGGTAATAGATTTGGGATTGATGTCAGCTGTTTTATGTTCGCTGACCTCAAGCTCAGAAGTTAGTGATGGAAAGGAGTCCACTAACTCTGTTGTCAAAATT
>JARQOD010000003.1:489523769-489589620 GCA_033576555.1 Oophaga sylvatica
CTCGCTTCATGGAATGGCAACACCTCATCCAGCTCTAACGCCAGAGGTTCATCTTTTGCAAGCACCAGGAGGTGCCCCCTGCAATCTACCAGTTCACCCAGGCCCTAGACCGGAAAAAGGCCACTCAGCTCTTCAAACTTGTGCACAAATACTGACCTGAGACTGAGCTGGAGAAAAAGAAACTACTGATGGCCCGTGCTGAGAAAAGAGCAGCCGTTTAAGGAGACGTCCCAACAAGAAGACCCCCTGTGACCAGAACAGGTGCTAACACAGTAACTGTCTTGGTGGAGAACAAGAAAGCCAGCTGGTCGTCATCTCTCATGATGTGGATCCTAGTAGACGGCTTGTTTTCCCGCCAGCTCTGCACCAGCAGATGGGAGTCCCCTGCCACATACTGAAGGACAAGGCCAAACTGGGCTGCCTCGCCCATCGGAATCAATCCCAGCTTTCCACAGTGAAGAACAAGACTGTAAACCCCACTGAGTTCAGAATGGTGCAAGGCCTGGAGGCCGCGAAAGAGGCTACGGTATTTGAAACCCCAACAGTGCTGAACCATCACACTCTGCTCTCAAGAGTCCCAGTCACCGCAACGGTATTCACGGTGATCAACCTGGCCAGTACCTTCTTCAGTGTTTCCCCTCCACCTGGAGGCCTGCTTTCACGCACCAGTGCAGTGCATATGGACAGTGTTGTCTCAAGGTGCTCAAAACAAGCCCTTTAAGTTTCACCAAGACAATGTCCTCCATCCTCGTCAACTGGATTGCAGAATATGCAAGAGTCACTCTTCTACAACACGTGGATGACCTTCTATTTTGTGTGGTTGACATCAACACCTGCACAGTCTATTCCTTGTCTCTCCTACTCTACCTGGAAGAACAGCAACGCAAGGTCTGGAAGAACAAAGTCCAGTGATGCCAGAAGCAAGTTACATCCCTGGGACACTGTATTGCCCACCAGACGAAACACATGTCAAAAGACTGGGAGACCACTATGGAGAAGATGGCTCCCCCAACAACTCCAAGAATGCTGCAGGCCTTCCCTGGTCTAGTGTCATATTGCAGAACCTGGATCCCTGATGCCTCAGTCCTAATGCAGCCTCTGTGCGCTTGCATCAACGCAACCCCGCTCCTTCTATCAGACGCAGCCTTCAACCCATTCAGGAGATAGGAAGAACTCCACAGTCTCAGCGCCAATACCAGGCCTACCTGACTATGAAAAGTCTTTCCGTCTACCTGATGGAAGAAAGAAGGTCATGCTACTGGAGTCCTGGCACGGATTCACGGGGGAAAACAGAGACTTTTAGGCTGCCTCTCAGCCCGCTTGGATCCAGTTGCAAGAAGAGCACCCTCCTGCCTGATGGCAGTATCTGCAGCACACACCCTCCTGGACAAGGTTGCTGACATCACTCTTGGACAGCCACTGGAAACTCTCACTCCACATGACATCTTGGCAATCTTCAATCAAGCTCAACCAACAGTAATCTCTCCACCGCCAGGCATCTTTGTGGCGCCTCTATTGCCTTTGTCTCATAATGTCACTGTCTCCAGACCTACAGTCCTCAGCCCGGCCACTCTACTCCCACTCCCAAGGGGGGATACTTGGATGGCTCCAGAAGAAGTTTCAACACAGGAAGTGCAGTGACCAGCAATCAAGAAATCCTGTGGTCCAGAAGTCTGTCACCTATCCTGTCAGCCCAGGAAGCAGAATTGATAGCGCTGACGAAGGCCTGCCAGATGGCAGAAGGCAAGACTGCAAACATCTACACGGACTACAGGTACTCGCATGGCATAGCACACGACTTCAGACCCATCTGGGCTACAAGGGACTTCATCACAGCAAACGGGACAACCGTGAAGCATCATGGAGCCTTCAGGGACCTACTGGGTATACTCCAACTTCCAAAATGGTGGCAATTTGAAAAATCAAAGTGCATGGAAAACTGAAAACAGAAGAGGCATGAGGCAATAACATGGCGGACATGGCAGCCAAAGAAGCAGCCAAAGGAAGACAACATGGAGAAGTGGGAGAGGTCGTAGAGCCGGACGGCTACTACATGACGACTGAAGACAAGAAACCTGACAAAGAGACGTCCTGGAATCTGCTCAAGAAGTTACAAGACCAAGCTCCAAAAGGAAAAGAGCTGAATGCGAAAAAAGCAACACGTGAAGAAGGAAGGCTAACAATAATAGACTTCAAACTCTGCCTACCACAAAGTATGCACCCTATGGTGGTCCAATGGGTAGATGGACCCACATCCACATATCAAAGACACAAATGAATGATCTGATTGGTGCTTACTGGTTCGCTTCAGGGATCTCCACCCTAACAGCCAAATTCACCAGCAGCTGTCTGACCTGCGGCAAATGCAAGCCTGGACGTATGGAAGAAAGACCCCCTCACCTCATCTGGAAAGACCACTTTACCAGCTTCAAAGGATCCAGATAGACCACATCCAGATATCGCCAAGTGAAGGATTCAAATACGCCATTGTGGTCAAAAGAAGTATTTTCAAGATGAACAGAAGCCTTCCAAGTCAGCAAAGACTACTGCAACGAAGCTACTTTCGGAAAATAGTGTGCAGATACGGGGTTC
This sequence comes from Oophaga sylvatica, assembly GCA_033576555.1. Taxonomy (NCBI): domain Eukaryota; kingdom Metazoa; phylum Chordata; class Amphibia; order Anura; family Dendrobatidae; genus Oophaga; species Oophaga sylvatica. Next base: position 489,526,362 of record JARQOD010000003.1, read on the forward strand.
CAGAAATGATAGAAAGTGATCAGGGACCCGCATTCACAGCAAATCTGACACACAAGACCCGATTAGCAGTAGGGTCAGATTTAGGCCTACACACTCCTTACCACCCCCAGAGCAGCAGGAAGGTAGAAAAACTGAACGAAACACTTAAGAATAGAATGCTGAAAAATTGCCCAAGAGACACGCAAACCATGGCATGACACACTCCCAATTGCACTGTTTAGCGTAAGGCACACTCCCAGAGACCCAGAAAAGCTGTTTCATGCCTGCATCTTCTGCTAACAGATAAGACATTTTCTTCTTTTAGTTTTTTGGTGCCTGCATTTTGTCCTGCACTTCTGTGGGGGTCTGCCGGGTCCCCTTCGGGGGCTTGTGCTCCTCTCAGTTTAGTTCAGCCACTGTTTGTTCATTTGCCTTTTCCAGTTTTTTCAGTGGTTGCTGTTTAGTTTTTGTTACACCAGAGAACTAATTTAGGTGGTAGAGGTCGTGTGATCTCAGGTGTTTTTGTAATTAGTAGAGTTGGTACTTTTCAGGGTTTTTTGGGGTTGCAGTAAGTGCCTTTCCTATCCTCTTCTATTTAGGAAGTTTGGGCCCCAACGTTTGCTCATACTATTTTCTGTCTGTGTCTGTATTTCCTCTTGTCTAACCGCCATTACATGTTTGGGGGCTTCCTATGTTCTTTGGGATCTGCTCCGGGGCAGATAGCTTTCCTTTTTCTATCTTTAGGTGTAGTTAGCTTCTCAGGCTGTGACGAGGCGTCTAGGACCAACGTAGGAACGCTCCACGGCTGCCTTTAGTTGTGGTGGTTAGTCAGGGTACTGCAATCCCATAGATTCCAACCTCTCTGGTGTATTGCTTTTTTTGCCTGCTCTCCTCAGCTACCAAATCATAACACTTATGTAATTGAATTGGTCAAAAACTAATGTCCATTCTCGAGTTTTTCTCCTCACTGCCAGATTTGATGATCCTGTCCAAGAGCCCCAGATGACATCAACCTCTGTGTAACTAGAGGGAAAGCCTGTTTGAATCCACGTATCGCATTGCAAGGAAGCTCCCGTACCAGGAGAGACACCTAAGCCATGAAGGATGTCGTGGATGCTCTGACTGACCAGACAGATGACCAGATGACCTACCTGATGAGTTCAAGGCCAGAGACCAAGTTAAAGCAGGATTTGAGTCACTATAAACAAAAATGTTGATTGGATAAATTACATCTATTATAACCAGCAGAGATTTGTTAACTTCACCATAGATGCTGTAAAAGGTTTGGCAGCACAGTTAGGCCCCACTTCCATTATGGCATTCCAGAATAGAATGGCTTTGGATATGATTCTAGCTGAGAAAGGAGGTGTTTGCAAAATGATCAAAGACACCTGTTGCACCTACATCCCAAACAACACTGGCCCAAATGGTAAAGTCACAATGGCAATACAGAAACTTACTGAGTTATCAGAGGAACTGAAACAGAACTCAGGTGTCACTGACCCATGGGATCGATACTTTGGGTGGATGAGTGGGTGGCAGAAAATGTTGGCACAGGTTGGGACAGCCATTATGGGGGTTCTCATTTTTGCATTAATTACTGGTTGCTGTGTAATTCCTTGTATCCGCAGGAAAATGAAAAAGCTGTTCAGGAGACAACCAATTTGATGCCACTCACCATCTTGGACCTCGCACCAGTCCGGATAGAACTGCCTGGCTTGACCAGATCTCCGAACTACCTCCAGACTGAGAATACACATCCTTGATGAAACATCATATCAACTATGAGATTATGATTGCAAACACATAAACCCCCGACAGGGACAGTCCTCCTGACCGCCATTTGCGAAAAGTCTGTATTCGGTGGGGAGGCATGTACTAGGGGTGTCTCAACTCACCGGCAGCACAAAAGAGTTGCAGCGCTTTGGGCCAGGAGCAGGTTTTTAGGGCAAGTGGTATCTAAGGGGGACTGTCATGGAAATATATATGTATTCCATATATTCAAAGTATATTCACATATATGTATTCACAGTTCACAGTTAGATAGATCTCACTTGCTAAAAAAACCCTGTGCTCACATATTTCTAGGCCAGCTATAATCAGTCGTTTTAAAGAAATCTGGCCTTCATAAAGGAACAAATGCATGAAGTACAAAATGTCCTATTAGATATCTGTTGTTTACATTATAGTTATGCAAGGCAACTAGGTCACAAGAATATAAACAATAATTCTGCAACTTCAGCTCTTTTAATCATGATTATCATAATTATCATATTTACACTAGAACAGCCAATAATCTAGCAGCTTTTAATTGTATGTTAATTGACTAACCAGCCCCTTTTTGTAAATGTATAAAAACTTGAAACAATAATAAATGTATGTCTTTGACGAACTGTTATACTGACACTTTCGTGTGGACAGTCCTCATTTCGTTCTGAGCGCTCAAAAAGACATTATATAGAGATTTGGACATGGCAAGCAGCAAACACAGGATATTTTTATCCTAATTAAATTTCCATATCACTACCACAAGACATCAAACCCTCATGGAGCCCGTTTAAGATAGTTTGGTCATAAACATGCACACTAGTACCACATTGGAGGTCACTGGATAGAGGTCTGGCAGTGCTTCTCCTGTTCCTCCATATACAAATTAACAGCTACTTTTCCTGCTGCTGGTTTTATGCACCTATATAGCCCTTTATGGCTTACTTGTGAACAGTAGTGATGAGCGAGAAGCAGTTACTCGGGTCTCCCCGAGCATGCTCGGGTGATCTCAGAGTATTTTGGTGTGCTTGGAGATTTAGTTTTCGTCATCTCGGCTGCATGATTTACGGCTTGTAGACAGGCTTAATACATGTGGGAATTCCCTAACAAACAGGTATTCCACACATATTCAAGCTGTCTAGCAGTTGTAAATCATGCAGCTGAGGCGACGAAAACTAAATCTGCGAGCACGCTAAAATACTCGGAGATCACCAGAGCAACGAGTATACTCGCTCATCACTAGTGAACAAGTCTATTATTATTATACATTTTTATAGCGCTTTACATGTGAAAGGGGCAAATATAGACTAGTACAATAGACATGAGCAAAACAAGGCACACACAAGTACAGAAGGAGAGAGGATCCTTCCCGCGAGGGCTCACTGTCTACGGGGGATGGGTGAGGATACACTAGGAGAGGGTAGAGTTGATTGTGCAGCGGTTCAACAGACGTAGGATCACTGCAGGTTGTTGGCTTGTCGGAAGAGGTGGTTCTATTTGAAGGTTTCCGAGGTAGGCGAAAGCCTGATATGTTGGGATAGATTTCCAGAGTATAGGCAAAGCACGGGAGAAGTCTTTTATGCGGTTGTGGGAAGAAAAGATAAAAGGGGAGTATAGGAGATCTTGCGAGAATCAAAGGTTTCGTGTGGGTAAGTACCGGGAGACCATGTCACAGATGTATGGAGACAGGTTGTAGATGGCTTTGTGTGTCATAGTTAGAGTTTTGAATTGGAGCCTCTGGACAATAGGAAGCCAGTGGAGGGATTGGCATAGAGGAGAGGCTGGTGAATAACAGGGAGACAGGTGGATTAGTCTGGCAGCAGAGTTTAGGATGGATAGGAGTGGTGCCAGAGGGGAGGCCAGAAAGTAGGAGGTTGCAGTATTCAAGGCGGGAGATAAGGACGTGGACTAGTGTTTTTATGGTTTCATGGTGAAGGAATGCACGTATCCGGGCAATATTTGTGTTTGAGTCGGCAGGAGGACAAGGACTTGGATACGTGGCTTGAAAGAGAGGGCAGAGTCGAGGATCACCCCAAAGCACCGAGCATGCAGGATTGAGGATAGTGAGCAGCCATTGACATTGATGGACAGGTTTGGTGGAGGTTTAGTGTGAGGTGGGGGAAAGATGATGAATTGTTTTGTCCACGTTCAGTTTTAGAAAGCGAGCAGAAAAGCTGAAATAGACAGACATTGTGGGATTTTGGTCAGTAAGGGGGTGAGGTCAGGTCCAGATAGGTAGATCTGTGTCATCGGCGTAGAGATGATACTGCAAACCATGGGATTCTATGAGCTGTCCCAGGCCGAAGGTGTAGATGGAGAAGAGTAGGGGTCCTAGAACTGAGCCTTGGGGAACACAGACAGGGGCCGAGGTGATGTTGCAGAGGGAGACACTGAATGTTTGATCTATTAGATATGACGAGATCCAGGATAGGGCCAAGTCTGTGATGCGAAGAGATGAGAGAATCTGCAGCAAGAGGGAATGGTCCACAGTGTCAAAAGCAGAAGACAGGTCCAGGAGGAGGAGGACAGAGTAGGGTCACTTGCTCTTGGTGGTTAGTAAGTCGTTGGTGACTTTAGTTAGGGCAGTATCAGTTGAGTGATGTGGTCGGAAGCCAGATTGTAAGCGGTCAAAGAGGGAGCAAGAGGAGAGGTGGGAGGACAGTTCAAGGTGGACATGCTGTTCCAGTAGTTTTGAGGCATATGAGGTATCTGTATCTTGTAACTGTATATATGGATGTATATATGGATATTCAATCCTAAAATTGCTGGATTATCTGTGGAACGTCAGTATATTGCAGGTACTACCTCATGCTATCAGTGGTAACAAGGATACTGGCAAAATTAGAGAAGAATCATTCAGGAAGTACACCATTCAGGAAGTACAAAGAACAATTGTCTGTGGCCACCATCTGCAGAACCATCCACTTTTGGAGGTTGTCTTGCAATTGTTTTCAAGCACACCTATTACACTTTCATGAGTGTAAAAGCTTAGTGAGGTGACCAATTTTGTCCTTGATTATCAAGTACCATTTTCTAAATGAGAGACACCAGAAAGATGAGCGACACCAGACATAACAATGCAGATGAGCTGAAGGCTGCTATCAAAGCAACCTGAGCTTCCATAACACCTCAGCAATGCCACAGACTGATCGCCTCTATGCCACGCAACATTGATGCAGTAATTGATTCAAAAGGAGTGTGAACAAGTATTGAATGCATTTACTGAACATACATTTCAGTAGGCCAATATTTCGGATTTTAAAATCATTTTTCAAGCTGGTGTTATAAAGTATTCTAATTTACTGACAATGACTTTTGGGTTTTCATTGCCTATAAGACAATCAACATTAACAGAAATAAACACATGAAATAGATCACTGTTTGTAATGACTATATAATATATGAGTTTCACTTTTGTATTGAAGAACTGAAAAATTAAACTTTTTGATGATATTCTAATTTAGTGAGAAGCACTTGTATGTACTTCAAGTACCATACAAGAAATAAGGAATAATAGAATTAAAAAAATGAAATGTTTATTTTTTTCCCACTAAAATGTTGATTTTTACAGAGTTTAGGAGAAAATTTAGCCCATAATGTATTATACCCATATTTGGGAGAAATGGAGTAACCCATATGTTGTCAAAAACTTCTATTTGACAACATGGCAGGGATTGGAAGGAATGAAATGCTATTTGATTTTTAGAATGCAAATATTGCTGGACTAGATCGTGGACACCATGTTGCATTTGTAGATCACGTGAAGTTCCAAAACAGCAGAAACCTCACAAGAGACCCCATTTTGGAAACTTCAAAGCTCAAATAATTAACCCCTTGACCATCGGGCCATTTTCCGTTTTTGTGTTTGTTTTTTGGTCCCCTTCTTGCCAGAACTATAACTTTTTTAGTTTTCCGTCAATATGGCCGTGTGAGGGTTTGTTTTTTGCGGTACGAGTTGTACTTTTGAACTACACCATTGATTTTACCATATAATGTTCTAGAAAATGGGAAAAGAATTCCAAGGGCAGTGAAATTGCAAAAAAAAAAAAAGTGCAATTCCACAATTTTTTTTCTTAACCATGGTCACCAAATGCAAAAACTGACCTGCCATTATTCTCCAGGTCATTACGAGTTCACAGATACCAAACATAGGTTCTTTTTTATTTAATAAAAAAGGTGCCATTTTCCTAGACATGTAGCGTCTCTATTTTTTGGGATCTAGAGCTGGGTGAGGGCTTATTTTTTGCGCACCAAGCTGACATATTTATCAATACAATTTCAGGATAGATACGATATTTTAATCACCCATTATTGCATTTTATTGCAATGTTGTGACCAAAAAAACAATTCTAAACGCCAGAATTACTTCTTGTTACACTATCAATCTGATTAATTCTTTTTATATTTTGATAGATCAGGCGTTACCAAATGTGTTTTTTAATTTTTTTATTGTTTTATTTTGAATGGGGTATAAGGGGGTAATTTGAAATTATATTTCTTTAATATTTTAAAAAACTTTTTTATTTTTTACTGGCTTCAATAGTCTCTATGGGAGACTTGAAGCTGCGATCTTCTGATCGCTTGTGCTACAGCCCTGCTCTGTGTATCAGAAATGCTCATCTGCTATGAACGCTGATCACTGGGCGGTACTCATAGTTATCCAGCAATAACAAACAAAGGGGTGTCCTGCAGACTCCCAGTTGTCAAGCCAACCTATCAGCGCCCCGCGATCATGTGACGGACGCGGATGGGCGTGGTTTGTGACGCATTTCTGCCACGTGCATATGAAATGCCGCTCAGATTTACAGCATTTAACATGTTAACAGCCACACGTGGATGACAATTCCACCTGCGGCTGTTAGAAGCACACATAGGTTGATCAAATCAGCTGTCATGTGCTGGAAAAGATGCAGGCTCAGACCTGGAGCCTACATCAAAGGGGGAGACACGAGATGCGCCATATGTATACGGCACATGTAGTGAAGGGGTTAATATAGGTGTGTGGTGACCATTTTGTGCCCATGAGCTTTATAACATTTGGATGTGAAAATGAAAAATAACATTTTTACTAGTGAAATATTGTTTTAGCCCCAAATTTGTAATTTTCATGAGGAATAACAGAAAATGTAAGCCATATTTTTTCTGCAATTTGTCCCTTAGATATACCATTAATATAGTCAAAAACTAACATTTGGGTACACAGCAGAGTTCAGAAAACAAAGAGCGCAATTTTGATTTTGGGAGCACAAATTTGACTGGAGTAGATTGTGGACATTATTGTATTTGCATAGTCACTGGCCACAATCCTTATAGTACGGCTTATATGCATACTACTGGACGAAGCATTTCTATGTGAAACGTGCATGCAATGGGCTCCTGGTCTTTGATCTCTCTGATTCTGCCATACATATAAGGGTATTATACTTTCTTTTGATGTTCCTTGCCTGCTATAGGTGTAATCTCCTAGAGATGGCTTATTTGGAGTAGTCTATTAACTGCTCAGGCCATAAATTCTTTTTTTGAGATCCACGTTTGCACATATTTATGAATCGTGTATGTTCAACTATATACTGTTTTTTTTTTAATTATATACCCAAGCTTTATCTATTTATTAAATCAGTCTGTGTACCAACTTTGAGTCTTTCTATTTTTATACGAGGTGTCCTCCTTTTTTGTACTGGTCTTGTCCCATTATTATCATATGCTATTTTTGTTCTATTTTTATATATTCTAAATAAATGTGATGCGATATATTTTGGCTTGCATAGTTTCTAATTTGGGTTATAGCCACTGACATGCAAAAACAGCAGAAACCTCTAAACACACACACTCCCAATTTAGAAACTAGACTCATCAGGAAATTCATTTTCGAGTGTGAGGAGCATATTTAACCCAAATGTGCATCACAAAATTAAAACATTTAACTGTGAAAATGAAAATTTGTTGCTTCAAATTTGTAATTTTCACAATGGGCAATAGGACAAAACAGACCCCATCACTCCCAAACAGTATCACCCATAATGTGGATAAAAACTATTGTCTCAGAGTTCAGAACGCTAAGAGTGCTATTTGGATGCCAAGTTGCATTTGCAGAGCCCCTGAAGTGCCAAAAAAAAATCCTGACAAAAGACCTCATTTTTAAAAGCATTTTTAACTCAACAAACTACATTACAAATTTCATAGGAACATTTCTAACATTGAGCTGTGGTAATGAAAAAAATAATAATTTTACCACTAAAATGTTAGCTGCAAATTTTTCATTTACTCAGGGGTGATAGGTGAAAATTGACCCCATGATTTATTACACAACTTGTCCGGAACACGGAGATACCCCATGTGTGGTTGAATACTACTGGTTGGCCTTGATTTTTTCTGATTTTTGGGAGGCAGATGAAATAAATTGCTTACATCCTGAACTTCATTCCTGCTCTCCCTCTTGTTCCTGCAGACTACATTTGCGGAGAGGCAGAGCTCCCTTCTTCAGTGCCTCCCACTCCACCTATGAAGCACTATCCTAAGTCTCTTATACAGATAAATTGCTGCTCAGTTTCTTCTTCCACCGACTTCACCTGCATACCTCCCAACTTAGGAAGAACAGAAAGAGGGAGAAATTCTGCGGCGCGAGTAGAGCATCTTCGCCAGGCCCCTGGCCACATGGCAATCCACTCCCATTTACCATTTCTTTCTCCTCTGGCAGATGTCAGAGGGGCGCTGGCAGTGAGGGTACATTCAGCAGACACCAGACTGCAGGGAGTAGACCCAAATATGGGACTGTTCGGGGCATCTGGGACAGTTGGGAGTAGAGATGAGCTGATCAAATCTCTTATTTTCCGTTGTGGCTTTTGATTAGCTCGGGCTGATGTGACATCATACAGCTCTGGCAAAAATTAAGAGACCACTGCAAAATTTTCAGTTTGTCTGATTTTTCTCTTTATAAGTATATTTTTGAATAAAATTAAATTGCTCTTTTATTCTATAAACTACTGACAACATTGGGTGACCTTATGCCACTCCTGGTACAAAAATGTAAGCAGTTCTTTGGTGGCTTGCGACTAACCATCTTCGTCATGATTACATTCCAGAGGTTTTCAATGGGGTTCAGGTCTGGAGATTGGGCTGGCCATGACAGGGATTTGTTGTGGTCGTCCTTCATCCACACATTGACCTAGCTGTGTGGCATGGCGCATTGTTCTGCTGGAAAAAACAGTCCTCAGAGTTGGGGAACATTGCCTGAGCTGAAGGAATCAACTGTTTTTTCATGATAACCTTGTATGTGGCTTGATTCATACGTCCTTTGCAAAGATTAACATGCCCAATTCCAGCCTTGCTGAAGCATCCCCAGATCTCATCACCGATCCTCCACCAAATTTCACAGTGGGTGCAAGACACTGTGGCTTATACGCCTCTCCAGGTCTCCGTCTAATCATTAGATGACCAGGTTTTGGGTAAAGCTGAAAATTAGACTCATAAGAGAAGATTATCTTACTCCAGTCCTCTATGGTCCAATCCTTATGGTCTTTGGCAAACTTCAGCCTGGCTCTCCTTTGCTTCTCATTGATGAAAGGCTTTTTTCTAGCTTTACATGACTTGAGCCCTGCTCTAAGAGCCCGTTACGAACTGTTCTTGCTGTGCACTTCACCCCACGCACTGCCATTCCTTTTGTAGGTCACTTGATGTCATCCTGTGGTTGCTGAGTGACATTCGAATAAGATGACGGTCATCCCTGTCAGTGGCGAGTCGTTTTCGCCCTCTGCCGGTCTGAAGCTTTGTTGTCCCAAATGTCTGCTGCTTGAACTTGTTGAAATGGACTGCTGTCTTAAAAATTTTAAGGATGGAGGCAACATAACGGTCGCTGTACCCCTCTGCTAGTAAAGCCAGAATTGAGCCTTCTTTTCCTCACTCAAGACTTTTCTTTTCAACTCCTTTGCATGGTTAAAAGTTAATTTTTCATTCCTATTTCTTTTGTGATATTACTAGCACTTGTTTTGCCATCCAGCTTGTCCTATTGCAAGAAAATTGTGAACACCACAGCAGTGTTTTTTATACTTTCCTTTGTTAAATAAGATTTGGTTCAGGTGATCACCTAATCAGAAGCACATTAAGTAGAATGAGGTAATGGAATGGCTGTCAAACATGTTGAGAAGCTGATTTTTATAAAACTGTGCAGTGGTCTCTTAACTTTTCCCAGAGCTGTACTTCTGCTCATCTCTAGTTGGGACCTGTGGATTATTTTTTGTTCCTTCATTCACAGTCGTAGCAGCCAGAATTTTTTCGTCATGTAGCTTGACTATATGACATCTGGCTTTTTTGTGTCTGTAAGGCAGTGTTCACACGTTGAATAAATACAGTTTTTTTTGTTTTCTGCAGCTGTCTACACCAAACTACACAATAACAATCTTTTCTGATTATTGCTGCATTTTTAAGGCCTTTTCCCCCTTATTTGATGCAGATGTGAAGCTGCATTTTTAATGTGTTTTTATAGTACAGAAAAGCTTTAAATTCTGCGCTTACAGTAACTGAAGTTTTTTACATGTTATTTTTTTAAGGCTCCACATAAAAGCCTCCAGACAAAAAAACACACCAAAAACCGCATAGTCCAGCAGTGTTCTTACATGCACCAAAGGCTCAGTTTTCATGAAATCACAGCCACTTTGCTTGCACTGTTAAACGCACCAGAATTTCTGTGCAAAAAAAAAAGCAGAAAAAGGAGATTTTTGTGTACTCACCGTAAAATCCTTTTCTCCGAGACGCTCATTGGGGGACACACAGACCGTGGGTGTTATGCTGCTGCCACTAGGAGGACACTAAGCAATACAAGCACAAAAGATTAACTCCTCCTCCTGCAGTATACACCCTCTGTTGGCTCAATCCTGAACCAGTTCGGTGCCAAAGCAGTAGGAGCTCATAACAGAGTGCAATATGCCAACAATTCAAATGAACAACGAGGCTCCAAGTTAAACCAGGGTGGGAGCTGTGTCCCCCAATGAGCGTCTCGGAGAAAAGGATTTTACGGTGAGTACACAAAAATCTCCTTTTCTCCTTCGCCTCATTGGAGGACACACAGACCGTGGGACGTCCCAAAGCAGTCCCTGGGTGGGAACTCATCAACAGATGAAGCCTCGTGAACGTCATACATATAACGCTTAACCAGTCAACAGACAACTTACAGATGCGCAACAGCTGATTGCAGAATCTGTCTGCCAAGAGCCACATCTGAAGAAACTTGAGCATGAATTTGGTAATGCTTGACAAAAGTATGAAGACTGGACCAAGTCGCAGCCTTGCACACTTGCTGTGCCGAAGCCTGGTGCCGAATGGCCCAGGAGGCCTCCACAGAACGAGTGGAGTGTGCCTTAATCCCAGCCGGGATAGGCTGACCTTTAACACGGTACGCCTCTTGGATCGCCGAGCGAATCCATCTGGCTAACGTGGCCTTGGAAGCAGGAAGACCCTGTCTGCGTCCTTCCGGAAGCACAAACAGAGCGTCCGATTTCCGGAAAGGTGCCGTTCTCGAAATGTACCTTCGGAGAGCCCTCACCAAGTCTAAAGTGTGAAGGGCTTTTTCAGTACGGTGAATTGGCGCCGGACAGAATGAAGGCAAAACTATCTCCTCATTGATATGAAAAGCTGAAACGACTTTTGGCGTGAAAGACGGAGAAGTCCTAAGGACTACCTTGTCCTGGTGAAAAATGAGGAAAGGAGGTTTACAAGATAAGGCTGCCAATTCCGATACTCGTCTGATAGAGGTAATCGCCACTAGGAAGACCACCTTCCAGGAAAGAAGCGATAAAGACACTTCCGGCAAAGGTTCGAAGGGGGAGTCCTGTAAGGCACTGAGGACCAAATTAAGATCCCAAGGCTCCAAAGGCCTCTTGTAAGGTGGAACAAGATGAGACACTCCCTGAATAAAAGTCTTGACCTGAGACTTAGATGCGATCCGTCTTTGGAAAAGGACGGACAAGGCAGAAATCTGGCCCTTGAGGAAGAAGGGCTAACCCCGAATCCATTCCTGTTTGAAGAAATTCCAGAATGGAAGGGATAGAGAAAACCAAAGGGAACGACCCTTGTTCTCACACCAGGAAAAGAATGTCTTCCAGACACGATGATAAATGCGGGCGGAAGCCGGCTTCCTGGCATTGACCATTGTAGAGATGACTTTGTGAGAAAACCCAGCCTGAGTTAAGATCCAGGCTTCAAAGGCCATACCGTCAAATTCAGCGCTTTTGAATTGTGATGGTAAATCGGACCCTGTGAGAGGTCCGGCCGATCTGGCAATCTCCAGGGAACGTCTGCAAGCAGATCGCACTAGTTCCGCATACCACGGACGGCGAGGCCATTCCGAGCGACCAGAATGAGAGGAACGCCTTCTGCCTTGATCTTCCGAATCACCCTGGGGATTAACGGAAGAGGGAGGAAAAAATGTAAGGAAGGCGAAATTGACTCCAAGGGAGGACTAGCGCATCCGAGCCGACGGCTAGTGGATCGCGAGAGCGACTTATGAAGGTCTGAACCTTGGCATTCAGTCTGGATGCCATGAGGTCTACGTCCGGCATGCCCCATCGCTGGCAAATAAGATGGAACACATCCGGGTGCAGGAACCATTCCCCTGAGTCTAGGCCCTGGCGACTTAGGAAGTCGGCTTCCCAATTGTCCACACCTGGAATGTAAACCGCGGAGATGAGAGAGCGTTTTTTCTCGGCCCAGCGGAGAATGTGCGATACCTCGAGCATCGCTGTTCTGCTCCGAGTGCCCCCCTGACGGTTGATGTACGCCACGGCCGTGGCGTTGTCTGACCGAATCCTGATGGGACGACCGGCCAGGAGATGATGGAAGTGCACGAGAGCTAACTTGATAGCTCTGATCTATAAGATGTTGATTGGGAGACGGGACTCTGGTAGAGACCAGCGGCCCTGAGTCATGTGATGAAGAAACACAGCTCCCCATCCGAGGAGACTGGCATCGGTGGTCACCACCAGCCAATGGACAGTCAGGAAAGATTTTCCGTGATTCAGTGATGAAGCATTCATCCACCATCTTAAGGAGCTTCTGACTGTGGGAGACGTAAGCGGCGACCTAGAGACGCTGGGTTCCTGTCCCAGACTGATATCAACTCCTGTTGAAGAGGGCGGAGATGAAACTGGGCGAAAGGTACTGCTTCGATGGAAGCTACCATTTTCCCGAGGACCTGCATGGCGCTCCTCAGAGAATGAGGGCGGTTTAGCGACAGCAGGAGCACTCCCCGCCTCAGAGAGATAATCTTCTCTGGAGGGAGAGATACCAATCCTTGGGAGGTATCCAAAATCATTCCCAGAAAAAGAATCTTCTGAGAGGGAATGGAAAGAGACTTGTCTAAATTGACAAGCCAACCGAGGCGGGAGAGGGTGTCGATAGTGATTTCGACGCTCTCTTCGCAGGCTCGAAAAGTCGGACCTTTTATGAGTAGGTCGTCCAGGTACGGGAGGACTACCACACCCCGAGAGTGTAAAATTGACATGGCGGCCGCCATGACCTTTGTGAACACTCTGGGGGCAGTTGCGAGACCGATGGGCAGAGCGGCAAACTGAAAATGATCCTCTCCGACAGCAAAACGCAGAAACTTTTGATGTCCGCTGAAAATTGGAATTGCAAGATCCTTGGACTTGGGGAAGCGAGACTGAAAGAAACGTCTTGGAGGAAGGGACAAGAATTCGATTTTGTAACCTGAGTGTACTAGATCGAGAACCCACTGTTCTTGAACTACTGACCCCCAGACTTTGTGAAACAAGAGTAGGCGGCCGACTACCTTGTTTGGGTCTCCCATCCCCAGCAAGGAGTCATTGTGATGACAACTTGTGAGAGGAGGAGCTCCTATTTCCTGCCTGAGAAGATCTGTTTCTCCAGGGCTGAGAGGATCTGGACGATGGTTGCGAGTCCCTATCTCTACGAGATGACCGGGATGCTCGAGCAGAGGACGAAGCAGGGGACCAATTAAAGGAGCTACGAAATGGCCGGAAAAGACCTTGGTATTGAGGCCGAAAGGGTCTATTGATTCTGCGCTGTGGAAGAAATTTGCTTTTGCCACCAGTAGCGTCAGAAATAATCTGATCAAGGCGATCTCCAAAAAGACGCCCTGAATGATAAGGCAATGAAGTTAAAGTCTTCTTTGAAGCAGCGTCTGCACACCACTCACAGAGCCAAAGGGACCTCCGAATGGCGATAGCATTGGCGGCCGTGATAGCAGCGCAATTAGCTGCATCCAGAGACGCATGAACCATGCAGTCACCTGCCCGAGTAATCTGATAGGCCAGATTACGTGCCTCGGGGGAAAGAGGGATATCACTAGTCATTTTGACTAGGCCCTCAACCCAAGCCACCATAGCTCTTGCCACCCAGGTGGCTGCAAAGGAGGGAGATAGAGATGCTCCAGCCGCCTCAAAAATTGATTTGGCAAGGTTGTCAATCTGTTTATCTGAAGGGTTCCTAATGGATGAACTATCAGAAACAGAGAGTAGGGTTTTTGAAGATAGACGAGATACTGGAGGATCTACAACAGGAGATTCCGTCCACTCTTTCGCCACGGTTGCTGAAAAAGGGTATCGAGCTTTCAGAGACTTCAGTCCTGAAAAACGTCTGTCTGGACGCTCCCTGTGTCCTTGAACAATATCAGTAAATTCAGGGTGGTTACTAAACATCTTGTGAACACGTTTTGCCCTTTTGAAGGAGATAGGATGATTCGGCTGAGACCCAGGTTCTTCTTCTAGTTTGAGGATTGTATTAATTGCCTCAATTAAAGAATCTAACGACTCCTGAAATTCCGGCGAGTTGGGATCATCACCAATGTCCGACTCGTATTCCGAATCATGGTCACTGATGTTTCTGGGAGAAGGTGAACGAGAACCTGAACTCGCAGATGCTGAACCACTAGATGGATTGGGAGATGTATTATGGCGGCGTTTTTTGGACGACCGCTTAGCGGGCGCCGTGAGACGGCCCCTGTCAGATGAGACATCTCTGAAGGCTAACGGACCCTTTTCTGGAAAAGGGGCACTCTGGCTAGGAGCAGATCCACGAAAGGTATCCAAGGCTCTAGTCAGAGAGTTTATGGAGTGTGCCAGATATTCGGGCCACCCTGAAGAATCTGCCTCAATGGATCAGGAATAGGTAGTGACTCCTGCTCGGTAATAGGGGGCTCCTGAGCAGAGGAAGCCATGGGCTCTTGGGCACATGATGCACAGAATTGGGAACTATGCATTGATGGCAGGGGAGCGTTGCATGAAGTGCAAGTGGCATATACAGTCATGGCCAAAAGTTTTGAGAATGACACAAATATTAATTTTTACAAAGTCTACTGCTTCACTTTTTCTAATGGCAATTTGCATATACTCCAGAATGTTATAAAGAGTGATCAGCTTAACAGCAATTACTTGCAAAGTCAATATTTGGCTAGAAAATGAACTTTATCCCCCAAAACACATTTCAACATCATTGCAGCCCTGCCTTAAATGGACCAGCTAACCTCTTTTCAGTGATTGCTCCATTAACACAGGTGTGGGTGTTGATGAGGACATGGCTGGAGATCAATCTGTCATGATTAAGTAAGAATGACACCACTGGACACTTTAAAAGGAGGCTGGTGCTTGGCATCATTGTTTCTCTTCTGTTAACCATGGTTATCTCTAAAGAAACACGTTCAGTCATCATTGCAATGCACAAAAATGGCCTAACAGGGAAGAGTATCGCAGCTAGAAAGATTGCACCTCAGTCAACAATCTATCGCATCATCAAGAACTTCAAGGAGAGAGGTTCCATTGTTGCCAAAAAGGCTCCAGGGCGCCCAAGAAAGACCAGCAAGAGCCAGGACCGTCTCTTAAAAGTGTTTCAGCTGCGGGATTGGGCTACCAGCAGTGCAGAGCTTGCTCAGGAATGGCAGCAGGCAGGTGTGAGTGCATCTGCACGCACTGTGAGGCGGAGACTCTTGGAGCAAGGCCTGGTCTCAAGGAAGGCAGCAAAGAAGCCACTTCTCTCCAGAAAAAAACATCATGGACAGACTGATATTCTGCAAAAGGTACAGGCAGTGGACTGCTGAGGACTGGGGTAAAGTTATTTTCTCTGATGAATCCCCTTTTCGATTGTTTGGGACATCAGGAAAACGCCTCATTCGGAGAAGACAAGGTGAGCGCTACCACCAGTCTTGTCTCATGCCAACTGTTAAGCATCCTGAAACCATTCATGTGTGGGGTTGCTTCTCAGCCAAGGGAATCGGCTCTCTCACAGTCTTGCCTAAAAACACAGCCATGAAATAAAGAATGGTACCAGAATGTCCTCCAAGAGCAACTTCTCCCAACCCTCCAAGAGCAGTTTGGCGATCAACAATGCCTTTT
Source organism: Oophaga sylvatica (assembly GCA_033576555.1). Taxonomy (NCBI): domain Eukaryota; kingdom Metazoa; phylum Chordata; class Amphibia; order Anura; family Dendrobatidae; genus Oophaga; species Oophaga sylvatica. The sequence goes on from JARQOD010000003.1 coordinate 489,542,468, forward strand.
CCAGCATGATGGAGCACCTTGCCATAAAGCAAAGGTGATAACTAAATGGCTCAGGGAACAAAACATAGAGATTTTGGGTCCATGGCCTGGAAACTCCCCAGATCTTAATCCCATTGAGAACTTGTGGTCAATCATCAAGAGACGGGTGGACAAACAAAAACCTAAAAATTCTGACAAAATGAAAGCATTGATTGTGCAAGAATGGACTGCTATCAGTCAGGATTTGGTCCAGAAGTTGATTGAGAGCATGCCAGGGAGAATTGCAGAGGTCCTGAAGAAGAAGGGTCAACACTGCAAATATTGACTTGCTGCATTAACTCATTCTAACTGTCAATATAAGCTTTTGTTACTCATATGTTTGCAATTATATTTCGGTCTGTGATAAAAACATCTGTCAAACATACACATAAAAACCAGAGTGCAGCAGATCATGTGAAAACACGGATTTTGGTAAGAACTTACCGGTAAAATCCTTTTCAGCGAAGGAAGGGAGGGAGACACAGGAATTCATTACTGATGGGTAGGCGGAGCCCCAGATCAGGATGTTACCTCAGATCAAAAGAGTGATGACTGGCTGGCCCCTCCAGCTCGGGCTCCTCCTACTCAGCTCCAGTCGTACCAAAGCTTTTAGGAAAAAGAGCCAAGATCACCAGCGGAGCAACATAACCCCTTCTGAAGGAACTTCAGAGAAAAAACACAAGGATACAGGTTATGCATGCAAAGAAAGCCAAAAACCACAGAGTTCCAGGTACTACTCACGGAACCTGACTACTGCGATGAGCTGGCGATGCTGGAAAAGAGCCTTAGCGCGCTGACCTCAGCCCAGATAATCGCTATCAGATAAGGGTCGCGCTGCATCTGAAAACATCAACACACTTCTGCCTTGGGAGGGTGCTGTGTCTCCCTCCCTTCCTTCGCTGAAAAGGATTTTACCGGTAAGTTCTTACCAAAATCCGTGTTTCAGCTGCAGAATGGAAGGGAGGGAGACACAGGAATTCATTACTGATGGGACGTCCCAAAGCAGTTCAAAAATAAGGGTGGGAAAAACCAACAAGAGGCAGAAACCCAACAACCTTAACAACAAAGCGCAACCAGCGCTAAACACAAGTTCATCCAGAACTTTAAACTACAGCTGCCTGCAGGACCCTACGTCCGAGGGCTGCATCAGCGGAAGCACTGACGTCCACTTTATAAAACTTTGTAAACGTGTGGACAGAGCGCCAAGTTGCCGCTCGGCAGAGCTGCACTGCCGAGGCACCTTGATGAAAAGCCCACGATGAGGCCACAGCTCTCGTAGAATGGGCTCGAATCTTAATCGGGCAAGATTCACCCCGAAGACGGTAAGCTTCCAAAATAGCTGACCGGATCCAACAAGCTATAGAATCCTTGGAAGCTCGTTGACCACGCCGACGACCTGCTGGAACCACAAACAGGGAGTCCGTCTTACGAAAACCTTGAGTAATAGATAGATAAAACTTCAAGGCCCGCACTAAATCCAATGTGTGTAAAGCTCGCTCTTTCACATTCTTCGGATCCGGGCAGAATGAAGGCAACACAATATCCTGGTTGACATGAAATTGTGACACCACTTTAGGCAAAAAATCACCCCGAGTGCGAAGCACTACACGATCCGGAAAAAACTCCAGAAAAGGAGGCGAACAAGAAAGAGCTGCCAACTCAGAAACTCTCCTCAAGGAAGTGACTGCAACAAGGAAAGCCACCTTCCAAGAAAGTAAAGAAAGGCTAGCAGAAACCATAGGCTCAAAAGGTTTATGCTGAAGAGCTTCCAAAACAAGATTGAGCCGCCAAGGAGACACGGGTGCCTTCCGCGGCGGAAACTTACGAGATATACCTCGGAAAAAGGAGAGCACGTCTCTATTTGAAGCAATAGTTCTCCGAAACAATAAGGACAGAGCAGAAATCTGACCTTTCAGAGTGCTTACTGCCAAACCCTTGTCTAGCCCATGCTGTAGAAAAGCCAACAGGTTGGGAATGGAAAATTTTCTCGGGTTCCGAGAGGACCCCAAACACCACGAAAAGAAGGTTTCCCAAATTTTGTGGTAAATCCTAGTAGTAGCCGGACATCTCGCAGCACGAAGGGTAGCAATGACCTCGGCTGAGAAACCTCTACGGGTCAAGATTTCGGTCTCAAGAGCCACGCCGTCAAACGCAGGGACATCAAGTCCGGATGACAAACAGGCCCCTGAGTCAACAAGTCCGATTGAAGAGGGAGTGGAAAAGGAGGTGCCGCCAACAGCGACATTATTGTCGAGAACCACACCCTTCTTGGCCAGTCTGGAGCTATCAAAATAGCTGGAATTCTCTCTAGTCTGATCCGACGCAGTACTACAGGAAGTAAGGATATCGGCGGGAATACATAGATCAGCTCGAACTGATCCCACTGAGCCACTAGAGCATCCACCGCCACCGCCTTCGGATCCTTGTACCTGGACATGAATGTCGGTAACTTGGCATTGAACCTGGATGCCATCAAATCCACTTGGGGGGTTCCCCAGCGAGAGCACAGTAGTGCAAACACATCCGGATGGAGGCTCCATTCCCCGGAATCCATCCTTCTGCGACTGAGAAAGTCCGCTGTAACATTCCGAACCCCTGGAATGTGAATCGCCGAAATGGCTGGTACATTGGCCTCTGCCCAAATCAGAATTCGGGACACCTCTACCATGAGTCTGGAACTCCTTGTCCCACCTTGGTGATTGATATACGCGACAGCCGTCGCATTGTCTGTCTGCACACGGACTGGCAGACCGCTCAAAGGGACCGTCCAATGTTGGAGGCAAAGGAAAATCGCCCTCAATTCCAGGATGTTGATCGGAAGCACAGACTCTTCCGATGACCATACCCCCTGAATCCAGAGATTGTTCCAAACACCCCCCCAGCCCGTCAGGCTGGCATCGGTGGTTATGACTGACCACTTCAGAGGGAGGAAAGACTTCCCCAGGGAGAATGCCCCTGGACGTAACCACCATTCTAGAGAATCCCGCACCGCGCGAGAAATGGTGACACTGCAATCCAGCGATTGCGACTGATTCCATCGACTCAAGATGAACCTTTGAAGAGTCCTGGAGTGGAACTGGGCAAAAGGAATCGCCTCCATGGACGCCACCATCAGTCCTAGAAGACGCATACACTTCCGTAGAGACATTGCCGTTGAGGATCTCATAATCTGCACATGTCGAAGAAGACATGACTGTTTGTCTGGTGGTAGGGAAACTACCGACCGAAACGTGTCGAGATGCATTCCCAAAAAGAGGATTGTCCTCGATGGTTCCAGGGACGACTTCTCCCAATTGACCAGCCAACCGAAGTCCTTCAGAAACTGAAGAGACAAATCCCGAGCCGTCAACGCCTCCTCCTCCGAGGAAGCCATGATCAAAAGATCGTCCAGATAAGGGAGAATCGTAATCCCCTGTTTTCGAAGGATTGCCATGAGAGGCGCCAGAATTTTTGTAAAGACCCTTGGCGCTGAGGCTAAGCCGAACGGCAGAGCCACGAACTGGTAATGATTCTGACCTATGGCAAATCGAAGAAAGCGCTGATGAGCCTTTCCGATGGGAATATGCAAATAGGCGTCGCGAATGTCGATTGACACCAGAAAATCGTTCTGTGACAGAGCTGCCACAACGGAACGAAGCGACTCCATGCGAAATTTCCGGGCATGGACATGCCGGTTTAATCGCTTGAGATCCAGAATCGGGCGAAATTTGTTCTCCTTTTTGGGAACTATAAAAAGGTTGGAATAAAAACCTTTCCCTCGGTCCTCTGACGGAACCGGTATCACTACACCCTTTTGTAGTAGCGATTCGACCTCTCGCTGTAGAGCGACAACAAGCTCGGGTTCCGACGGAACGCGAGATTGACAAAAAACATTTGGGGTTGAGAAGCAAACTCTATGAAATAGCCTGCCGACACTATCCGCGTTACCCAGGAATCTGGAACGCGAGCCATCCAAGTCTCCTTGAAAAGAAGCAGGCGACCCCCCACTCGAGAATCCTCGAGTGGACCCCTGGCGTCAATCCGACTTTGCGGGTTTCTTGTCAAGTTCCCGCTTGTTCTGGCGGAAACTCTGCTTCCAGGGAGTACGAGTTTTCTGAGAGGATTTCTTTCCTGAGAAAGAAGGACGACCCGATCCCCACGAGGAGTGACTAGATCGTCCTCGGCCCCGAAAGGACCGCCGACCACTATAAACACCAGGCTTACTGGACACCGAGGCCATGGCCCTTCGCTGTGGTAATGCTGATTCCTTCGCCTTAGCCTTGGAAATCAGCTCTGTGAGGTCGGATCCAAAAAGATGGCCACCCTTGTAAGGTAAGGCCAACAACCCTTGTTTGGAAACTGCGTCCCCGGCCCACTGTCTGAGCCATAAAGCTCTTCTGACTGTGACCGCTGAAGCTTGCGCTTTGGCCAGCAGAGATGCCGTATCCAGACCGGCATCAAAGATATAACAGGCTGCCGTTTCTAACCATTCACAAGTTTCCCGTATCTCAGATAACGGAGATTCATTTTGCAACTCCGTCTTCAGACGTGCCAACCAGCTTAGAGAAGCTCTAGCAGCACACATGGATCCTAGCACTGCTCGAAATCCATGACCCGCAGCCTCATAGCTTGCTTTTGCCGCCAATTCTGCCTTTCTATCCAAAGGCTCCTGTAAGCTCGCTTTTCCCTTAATAGGGAGTAGAGAGGATTTACTAAGCTGAGACAAAGACACATCCACTTCAGGAGCAGAAGTCCAATTAGCCTTTAACTCCGTAGAGCAAGGATAAAGTGTATCAAAGAAATGCGTTCCATGAAAACGCTTATCTGGACATAGACGTTCCTCCTCTATTACACCATTAAGCTCATCCAGAGCTGGCAATGTTGTGCGCGAAGCACGGGACTCCTGGAACATGCGTGCTGATTTACCAGGACGACTAGTTACCTCCTCCGGTAACTGTAGTATATCTCTCATGGCTTCAATTAATGCCTCCGTACGCTTCGTCATAGAGGAACGCCCCTGCGGCTCGTCCGCATCTGAATCGGATATTTCTCCATCCGAATTTAAAGGGGAACTCTGCCCAATATCAGATACATCTGACTCGCTCCGTGTAGAGGCCGGTAACGGCCTGCGTCGCTTCCTCTGAGAGGAATTAGCAGACACATATTGACCTAAAAGGTCAGACAAGTTATTAATCGATCGAGCGATATCATCCAATTTTCCACCGCTGTCGACCGCAGCGCTAGACGCTGTGGAGGTCTGCGTATCTGATTGCCGCAATGGCACTGGGACGTGATCCGCGGCATCTGAACTCTGTTCAAACATGTCTCACCTGTATGAGCAGGTCAAAGCGGTAATACCAGCAAAAAACTATGCGGTTTTTTTTTTTTTTTTTTTAAACGCTGAAGGGTTAACGCTCCACCAAGCAGGGTTACCCCAGCGGTATTCAGTCAGCAAATTTAGCTGGTAGAAATAACCCTCAGAGGGGTTAATATTGCAAACTCACCAAAATATATATATATATTTGTGAGCCCCAGCCAATTTTTATGTCTCTGATGAGACTGCAGCTGCAGTATAGCGATCGCTGCGCTGCGGGGTGAGGAATCCGCACTCACCCAGCTGGCCGTGGTGTCTTATGAGGAGAGGAGCGGTCCGAGGAGCCCAGGAGCCTGAGTAATGGCCGCCACAGTGAGGGGGTCGCAGGAGAAACGCCAGAGCGCGCGTCTTCCTGCTCAAAAGACCGGGATAGTTAGGCCACGCCCCCCGCCAGCTCAAATAATGAGCGCGAACTCTCCCCGCTCCTGCTCCCTCTCTGTCCTGCAGGTATCTGCCTGCGGACAAAAAATCACCACATCTCCTTGTAACAGCGCTGTCACAGCAGCGCTGAAGCATACTGACATTACATGTAGTAGCGCTGTCACAGCAGCGCTGAAGCATACTGACATTACATGTAGTAGCGCTGTCACAGCAGCGCTGAAGCATACTGACATTACATGTAGTAGCGCTGTCACAGCAGCGCTGAAGCATACTGACATACATGTAGTAGCGCTGTCACAGCAGCGCTGAAGCATACTGACATTACATGTAGTAGCGCTGTCACAGCAGCGCTGAAGCATACTGACATTACATGTAGTAGCGCTGTCACAGCAGCGCTGAAGCATACTGACATACATGTAGTAACGCTGTCACAGCAGCGCTGAAGCATACTGACATTAGTAATAGCGCTGCTCATTCAGACGCTAAAGCACTCACACATAATTATTATTAAAATTTGTGTGGAGTACTCACCAGCCAAGGCGCCACAGGGACCCTCAGGGGTTTCTGGCGCAGTGCCCATGCTTCCCCCCAGGGCGAAGAACGCAGTGACCGCACGTGTGGTTTGCGTTCCCGCCAGAGAAGCTCTCCTCATCCCCCAGGGCCGGCAAGGATTCTGCAGGGACTTTGAGTAAATACAGATCCGCCAAGGGAGAGGTTGGGGTACAGCAGCGCTGGTACCCCTGAGACCTCTAGACCAACTAGTGATCCAAGTCTCCTGTCCGAATATTAAAATAATAAAATCTTCTGAGGAGCTGCATTAGCAGCGACCATCCTCTGGACCTCAAATCTTAGACTGGAGCTGAGTAGGAGGAGCCCGAGCTGGAGGGGCCAGCCAGTCAGCACTCTTTTGATCTGAGGTAACATCCTGATCTGGGGCTCCGCCTACCCATCAGTAATGAATTCCTGTGTCTCCCTCCCTTCCATTCTGCAGCTGAAATATAATATTTGTGTCATTCTCAAAACTTTTGGCCATGACTGTACTACGGAGTAGCTCTTGTCAGCCTTTTTAATTCCCTTTGATTGTGACATATTTCCTCCCAGAGAACCTTCTGCAGGAGAAGGGTTAAGCGCTGTGTAGACCTAGTCGCAGCGTGCACTTACCCAGGGCCTCTGTGTGTGCACCAGGAAAGTGAGAGGATGCGATGCAGCGCTGTCCCAGGAGAATATGGCGCCCGAGATCTTAGAAGCGCCTCTCGTGTGAGACGAGAGGCGCCAGAAACCGTGGGAGGAGAGGGGGAGGAAACAGGGGAAATCCCGTTAACTAGTGACAGCCAATAGCGTGCGGTGTGGGCGGAGCCACACGGATCGCCCTCTCCACTCGAGGCCTATCCCGGCCCGAAGCCGGGGAGTAAATTTTAAAGTTGCGGCCTACCCTGGGCCGAAGCCGGGGACTAAATTTGAGACCGTGGCCGCGGCGCAATCGGAACGCCAGCGGCGCGATTGTGTGTTGCGGCGGCGCAACACCATGCGGGCGCAGTGCGCATAAAAGCGGTCGGTGACCGGTATTTGCCCCTCGTATACTCACTGCGGGGAGAGCCCGAAGATGGAGGAGGGAGAACTCCACAGCACTACAGCGACTATGGCTGTACATCCTCTATCCACCAACCCCTTTCAATAGGGGGGTGGAGAGGGCTTTTACATGCCTCCAGACCGCCACCGCTTCCAGGAGAGGTGGAGGGGGTAACCATCCAAGGTGCCACGCAAATCATCATCATCCTCAAGTAAGGGTATCTCATGGGGAGAGCGGCCTGTTATAAGGATCTGTCGCCCCATGGTAGCGTGGCAGGAGGGGTACGTGGAGGCGACACTCGCACGATGCCGCCTGTTGTTGGTTTTTGGGAGATCGTGACTTTTCGTACAAGTCCCGTCGCCCATCCGTGCGTGAAGAAAGTAAAAATAATAAAAAGTTTAAAAATCAGAAAAAAAATCAGAAAAAAGTGGGGTCTGAGAGCAGACCCTAGTGCCTCCTACAGACACTAAGCAAGAACTGGTTCAGGATTGAGCCAACAGAGGGTGTATACTGCAGGAGGAGGAGTTAATCTTTTGTGCTTGTATTGCTTAGTGTCCTCCTAGTGGCAGCAGCATAACACCCACGGTCTGTGTGTCCCCCAATGAGGCGAAGGAGAAATACGCAACATTTATGCTAAATGTGAACAAGGTCTAAATTTCCAAGCAATGTGGATGCGATTCCATGAAAACTCCAAACTCTGTGCATCTAAAGACACTGCTGTACTCTGCGGTTTTGGTAAATTTTTTCTCTATTGGCTTCTTCTGAAAAAACACATGAAAAAACCCTCATTGCAAATCTTTTGGGGTATGTCTCTACCAGCTTTGGCATCTAGAGACTAACATTTTTGCCCATTCTTCTTTGCAAACTAGAAGATTGGATTGAGAGCATCTGTGAACAGCAATTTTCAAGTTTTGCCACAGATTCTAAATGGGATTTCATACACATGAATATGCTTTGATCTAAGCCATTCTAGTGTAGCTCTGGCAATATGTTTAGGGTTTTTCTCCTGCTGGAAGGTGAACCTATGAAAAACTGTCTCGAGTCTTTTGCAGTTTCTAACAGGTTGTCCTCCATGATTGCCCTGTATTTAGCTCCATCCATCTTCCCAGCTACTCTGTCCCTGCTGATGAAAAGCATGCCTACAGCATGATGTGGCCACCACCACGTTTGACGGTGGGGCTGGTGTCTTTAGGGTGTTAGTTTTCGGCCACACAGTGTTTTACATTTAGCTCAAAAAGTTTTATTTTGGTCTTATTTGGCCAGAGCACCTTCTTCCACATGCTAGCTGTATCTCATACATGGCTTTTTGCAAACTGCAAATGAGACTTATTTTGGCTAATTTTCAAAACTGGCTTTCTTCTTGTAACTTTTGCATAACGGCCAAATTTGTGGCATATACGACTAATAGTTGTCCTGTGGACAGATTCTCCCACTAGACCTGTGGATCTCTGCCGTTCCTCCAGAGCATGGACCTCTTCACTGCTTGTCTAATTAGTGCTCTCCTTCTTTGGCATTTCAGTTTAGGTAGACGGACATTTCTTGGTAGGTTTGAAGTCGTGCCATACGCCTTCCATTTTTGGATGATGGATTGAACAGTGCTCCTGTAGGTGTTCAGAACTTTTGCTATATATTTTTTTTTAGAAAAACTAATCGTGCTTTACTCTTCCCTACAACTTTATCCCTAACCTATCTGGTGTGTTCCTTGGTTTTCATGATGTTGTTTGATCCCTAATGTCACACAAATCTCTGAGACCTTCACAGAACAGCTGTAGTTATACTGAGAATAATTTAGACACAGGTGGACTCAATTTACTAATTGTGTGACTTCTGGAAGCAATTGGTCACTCAAGATTTTATTCAGTCGTAGGAGTCTAGAGGGGGATGAATAGAAATTCACATCACAATTTTCAGATATATATATTTTGTTTAAATATTTAGAAAATAATGTATAATTTCCTTTACACTTCACAAATACAATTTCTGGGTGGTAGCTGCTACGATAAGCCATACAGTCATATGCAGCAGAAATTCTGTGTTGCTGTCAATATAAGGGGAGGAGTTTTTTGGGTGTTTTCATGTGTTTTTCAATATGGAATTTGTGCCAAAATCCACCTGAATGAAACTCTTGTAAAATACCTTAATACCACACCCAGCCCAATGAAAAAAAAAAAAGTACCATTTGTGTGTGTTAATCTATTTCATATTTTTTCTGATTTTGCATGACTCCATTTAAATTGTTACTCAGTTTTAAAAAATAAACAGCAGCAAATGCTGTAAAAACAAAAAAAAGTTAACATGGCTCACCTTTGCCATCTCTTGATGATCGAGTGCAAATGCTGCGGCATTCCTCCTGGTCTTCGGTGGAAGCAGTCATACTGACAGCATGCAAACAATCTGTAGACTTTACTGGCATCAGTGTTGAGTCATGACACCAGCAATACAGCACAAGACCGTGAGCAACATTTGCTGCCCTTAATTTTATATTTAGAAATTTACTAGCGGGAGCTCACCCGTACAATGCACACTGTCATGATACATCACACTCACAACCCATTTACCACTGACATCTCCATTAATAGACCTTAATTTTTTTTTGGGTGAGAACTCACATTTTCAGACAAAAACACACATATTCCAAGTTAAAGAATGAAAGAAAAAAAAAACAGATCAGATTCATTTTAATAGAACTATTTTATATATTTATTTGAAAAATACTTACAAAAGCAAATGTTTTGACACTAAAATATTTAATTTATCCTCTAGCTGTTAACATCAGTGGGTTTAAGCATGCAGTGATAACAGTCGTCTGTTATGAACTTGCTACAATTACTGGAGAGAAGGAAAAAGGGGTGGTCAGGGCATTCTTCAATAACCGTGGCATTGCCCCCCTACTCTCCCACCTCCCTTACAGTAGTCAAGATTTGTGCTTAACTATCTGCATGGTTAATGCTGGGTTTTCAACTAATACTTACAGTCCCGTGACTGCACGCTGGGTTTTTTTTGTATCGAGTGCCACTGTAAGACCAACTGCCTGAGCGCAGGGTCTTGGCACAATTTTCTCTCTGCCAGTGGTTACAAATCCCTTTTCTGGCAGCAAAAGCTATTAAGGTAAATTTAAGGAAGGACCGACTATACTATACACCCTGTAGAATTGCAGTTCATGGGTAAATTAAACAGATATGGTCCTTTGGTCGCATAGACGCCAAAAGGAAGCCAACACATAACAAAAAAAAATGGTCTGCTTACTCTAAGGATCACCACTGCAACATAACTATTGCTAACTGAAGCAGGGTCTGAAAGAGCAAAGGCAATGGTTCCCAAAATACTTGGGGTGCAGCCACGATGGAGCCGAAAACCACACACCGACGTACGGTTTTATTGCAAATTGCTGCAGCTTTCAAATTTATTGTTAATGTCCTTATGGTTTAAAATTGCTGTCTATCTGCAAAGATGTGTGGCCATTATCAATCAGTTTGTAACTCGCACATTGGTGCTCGCGGTCGGCTCGGCATGGCCTTACCCTCAGGTTTTACTCCTTACCGAGTAGTTGATAAACACCCTGTACACATTAATGCTCTCTTTTTAAGCATATTATTGCTAAATGAGCACCATACTGACAAGGTAGGAAATGAGCAGTTGTTCTCACGGTTTGTTAAGTGGAAGAATGATTTGTCAGCAATTCCAACACCTGAAGATGTGAGCTTGGAGAGTATGGACGTCTGCTAGCTCTGATGTTACTTCATTGCAAAGCCCTCCTACACCAGTTGGGCAATCTAAAATAGTAATTACGATTCCAAATCTTGACCAAACATCTAGCACAAAGGGACTTTCCACAGGCTTATAGGTGTTAAGACAAGACTGGCGATCACACTACGAACAAATAACCTTTGCGTTACAAGACTTGGATCAAAAGTGTAAGATGCAAATCTGGCAGCTTCTGTAGGCAGGCATTCTGGACAGCTATACAAACACATTTACCTCCCATTTCTAGGTAAGGCAGATGTACCTCTCCAGATGGCTGTACCGAACATGTCAGAGGCAGACGAATAGGTCCGATGTGGAGAATATGTTGGATGCTGCCTCCATCCACTCATTTGAGGGGCAAAACTGTTCTGTCTCCAGTCTTCCTCTGGTGGCATGTCTACTCTTCTAGGACCTTGCATTCTAGACTGCGGAGCAAAAGCTTTTGACAACACATCTCCTCTACCCATGGAAGAGCTACGTGGCATACTCAAGGTGCAGTACTCTGTAGACGGTGATGGTCTGCGGTTCATCTTATAGAACTCATAACCCCTGTAACTCGATTCTTGCTGATACAAACCATTTTGTAGTCTTCTGCCTGGTGAGCTAGAATTTACCATGTTTTGGTCGGGTCCGTTCGCCTGCACTGTGTGACCAGACCACTGGTGGTAAGTTGGAACATTTTGTTCCATGGCTCCTGGTTGTTGCCAAGAGTCAGGTGAAGACCTCTGTGAGGGGTATTTATTGGAACCGATCTTGGGTGCCCTTGGGACAGTTGCACAGCTTACTGCCATATCCGAGTGCTCGGTAACTCTGACACTTTCACTCCTGTCAGGCATAGCCAAAAGCTTTTGGACAGTCGGGTCTCCTAAAGTGAAAACAGAAAGTACATATAATCCATTGTTTCTATAGACTAAAATCAATTGCATTAGTTCTCTAATAAGGCAAGAGACACAGTACACCAATCCTCAGTGTTCACTATCCAAAGCTTTAAAATGTAAATGTTTCATATCTAAACAAAAAAAATAATGCTGCAAATTACTGCTGAATAGTGTATAAAAGGAACATACACATGACCCAATGGCTGTAGTTAATCAGTATAGTCAAAGTGGGTATATAAAGGATAGTAGACGCCAATCACAAAAAAGTCAAATTGTGTTGCAAATGGTGTAAAACCAGCCCGTGTCTCACAGACACTTTTAGTAACTTAGTAACTGCATTTTAGGGAAATCCCTGCAGATCACAAGAGATTACTGAGAGTCTTTGCTGCGGGAGCCCTTGTGGTCAACGCAATTCTGGAGGACTAACAAAAATGGGTTGTTTTACAAAAAAAGATGAGCCTTGTACTGTTTGAAAATGCAGTCACACTTGTTAAATGGAGGCACTCAAATTATTGTTCTCTACTAAAAAGATTCACAATAGGGGAACACTTCTTGTATGGTCACATGGGGCAGATAAACCCAAGCAGGTCTTAAATCCACAGCATTCAAGTTACATGACATGCTGTGAATGTGGATTAGTGATTCACATTGATTAACATTAGCTGTGTGATAGCTGAACATGTTCCTGCGGGTACCAGAAATCATATAAATAGTAATTTGCCTGCAAATGGAGTGACGCATTTAGATAATTTTTAAAGTGTTATGTTTAGGAATAAATGCCTACTATAGTCTAACTCAAAATATTCCTGTACATTTCCTCCAAAAATGATATTTACCTAGAGATATAGTGGTAATTTGCAAGTAAATAGTATCTAAATCATATCAAGCAGGCTTCCTGGAACAGCGGCTACAGGGAGAAAATGAAGCTTTATTCTCCCTGCAGCTGCTACACTTCCAGTCATCGAGGCAGTGCAGGCTGATATTACAGTCCCTGTATTGTACACAGTGAGCAAACTATATTCGCTTACCATACAGCATGAGTGGGCAGTGTATGTGTGCAGAGCAGGCTGTCTAACAATGTGCTGGGGAGTCATTACAGTACGCTCAGTGTGTAGTGAGGGGTGACTGTAATCGCTCCCTGCACCATCCCAATTGGATCCCTGCAGCCGTTGCTCCAGTAAGTCAGCTATACAGGGCTTAAATAATATTAACCTGCATATTACCAATACATCCACAGGCAAAGGGTATTTGTGAAGGTGGCAAGTTCCTTTTAGAGCTTGAAAAAAAGTGACATTTAAAAATCACAGCCACCAGGTGGCCCTTGCTGCCATTAGTATAGCTGCACAAACACAGCTGTGCGCCCTTAGGGTGTAAAAATCCATAATAAAAACACAAAACTGGACATACAAGGAAACTGTAAAGGTACTGTCACAATAAACGAGATCGCTAACGAGATCGCTAATGCGTCACTGATTTTATGACGCAGTAGCGATCTCGTTGGCGACGCAGTGTGTGTGACATGTAGCAGCGATGTGGCCCCTGCTGAGATGTCGTTGATCGCTTATGAACGTTCTGAGCCGTTTTTTGGTCGTTGGTGTCCCGCTGGTGAGCCTGAATCGCTGAGTGTGACACCCTTTATGAATGACTTCACCAGCATCGCAGGTGGGACTAGGTTTTCCCAACGACCGCAGAGGTCGTTATACAGATCGCTGATGAGTTGTGTTTGGAATCTAACTAGCGACCACATAGCGATCGCACTAGCGATCTCGCCAGGTCGTGTCGTTGTCGTGATCGCTGGTTCGATCGCCAAGTGTGACAGTGCCTTAAAGCAAGTTTCAAAGTTAGGAGTAGAAGTGCAGCTCCTGCCATTGTAGAAATATACAAATAACTTGTAGTTGTATTTTCAGGCTATGTATTTCTTTGCAATCATATTTTTTAATTTCTGCAGTGCACTTAGAATAAAAACAAAGGTCATGTGTGGGAGGTGTTAGACATGATTAAGATATACTTCTGCTTTGTGTCCACAGCTCTTACACAGGCCTGTGTGTTTCCATGGTGACAGACTACAAACATTACTGGTGTTGTGTTATCTTGTAGTCAGACTCTCTTCCATCTGTGCCTTCCTTCTTTCTAACTTACCAAATGTATGAACTAAACAGAAGGGGACAAGTGGAAGGGAGTAACGTTTGTTGGCAATTGGGAGATATAGTGAATAAAAAACCCAAATGATTGTGTACCCAGCCTGTAAATTGGGGTAATGTACTACTATAAAACTATCCAAGCATACCTCTCATTAAATAAAGGGAAATAAAAAAGAAAAAGCAGAATTAAACGCAGCCAATTCAAGACAGCACAGAGGATATAACGAAAAACATAAATGCCTTTCACTTAACTAAAACAGTAGCATACAATAGAGAAAAAAACATGCAGGAGGGCTGTGTGCAATTACCTGGTGGTCTGTGTGCCTCACCCACCATGCTGGGCGCCAGAACCTCATGAGATGGGTAGTGCTGGGTTCATAGGATAAGACAGAAGGATTGTGGGTGTAAGGGTAGGAGGAGGAGCTGTGAGAGCGATGACTGCTGTCCACAAGCGCTTTCCTCTCATTGGATGCCTCCTTTTAACAAATGAAACAGAAAAAAATAAATAAATAAAGCCATAAACCAGATGGTTACTGTGAAACAGGATAACATTTTGTCAGAGACCAAATACTTGCTTGGGACAACATGTGGGCAAACATCAAGCAGCACGAACAAGAACCAATATTACCTCACTGCCAAAGAGAAAGCCGTCTTACAGGTGAGGGCAATACAACGTGCAGGACCTAAGACATGACCCACAGCAGTCCGACACCCAGTACAAAGGAGCAATTTACTGCTTAGCTTAGGCTGCACATAATGACCCCTTTTAACCATTTATGGACATTTAGGAACAAAGGAAAACGTGATATCAGATGCAGATGAACAACCCATGTAGTGCCATGATCAAATAGTTATGTAACGGGGCAGCAAGGTGGCATCATAGCATGACTGGCTTGCAACACTGGAGCTTGAATAAGGTCATTAAACACGTGTATTTGGCCTCCCCGGGTCTGTGCGCCCTCCCAGGGGTCTGTGCGCCCCCGCTGTCGTCGCCCCCGGGGTTTGCCTGCTGCGGCCCCTCCCAGGGATCTGTGCACCCTCCCAGGGGTCTCTTAGTCCATTTCAAACAGTGAAATTAGGTTTTGAGGACAGTGACATTTGTTAGTGGTGGCTCTCTACATAATAAACAGAAATAGATTGTCATTATGTAAGCAAGAGGAAAGAAATATGCCATGACTTGAAGGGGTTGTCTACCCATGTACAGCACGCTGTGAGGATCCTAATGCTGTGTAATGTACACACCAATAGGTGTGATTTGCATGTGATCATAGAGTCTCCGCCACTTTGTGAGATGCGGCTGAGACTCTCGCCGGCACGTGAAAGCAAGTATGCAAATCGCATACTACTAGCAGTCACATGATGATCACTGGAACTGGCAAGCAAAGACAAATCCAAAAAGGGTCTACTTTGCAAACAGGATTTGCCAAGTTGCATGGCTTCACAAACATTTACTTGGTGTTGACAACCACTTAAACTGTCACATTGTGCAATGACTCCTGACAAACATCATTGGCAACAAGGTCTAAAATACAGAGTGTCCCTAAAGTCTGAGCACATAGGCACAAAAATATTTTCAAGAAATAAAATTTATTAACATTTTATTCATTTGTAATATTCCATAACTTCTTCAATACGATTTCTCGATCATTTGCAATGCAAAGGTTGATTTCATGTGATGTAATAAATCCACATTATTGCTGCCAATTTTAGCACATTCATTCTCGTTAATGAAAATTCCTGTGTCCAGAATATAGGGACACCCTGTACAATAGAGAAGAAACTCTTAAAAGAATTGCTAAACTGAGCAAACAAGAGTGAAGGTAGCAGTAACATGAAGGAACATGAGTCTGCTGGTTAGATAAGCAGATAAATTAGTAATTGCCTTAAGATCTATCCATGACTTTTTGCACGGTGCCACATTTTAAATTTGTTTAGGCTTAGTGGTCTGTGATACAGAAATATGGTTTCCGACTCATGTTGTCAAGCAGGTCAATCAAGTGGTTACTACTTACAAAACTGTGAGAAGAGACCAGAGTCTCTTCTCTGCTAGAGATGACAGTCCCACTGAGGCTCCTTGCCAGCCGCCGGAAGTTCTCTGCACTGTACAGCTCGTCTTCCTCAGACCTCCTGCTCTGGTCCCTGCCATGAGTGACCTGCAGGTGCACACACAATTTGGCAGGAATGCTTATAATATAGCACCAATTACACTGCCACATACTCCTAGCTATCCAAGTCAAATTCTCATTGCCTATAATCTTTCAGGGCATAAAAAGTATCCCAAATTATGGGATACACAGGGTTAAGGTCCATTTAAAGGAATGATAATGGTATCAATTAATAAGCAGCAGCATCAGCAGTTGATTGGATCATTTATGATGCCTCCAAAATATTGTTGTTGGTGCACATTGCCTGAGTAACTAGAGGACGTGCTGCCGACAATATGCATGCTGTATGGGACTGACCGATCAGATGACCCATCATTCTGTCCCCATACCATTTGATCAGCCTTCTATTATGGGTAGAAATCTGCCTGTCTGAATGGACTACTATACTTACTAAAAAATAACTTCACCACGTCCAAACACATTTGTTCTTAAATTATAAAAAGGAACAATGGAAATGTAATTATTTTATGTTTTAACCTTAAAAGCGGTTGGCCACTACATTTCCATAGATGATCGGCTGGTGAAGGTCTGACCCCGGCATCCCTACTGATCAGCTATCATCACCTCTGTTGGCAGCCGGATATAAATATTGTACAGAACCACCACAGCTGATCTGTCCACAGCAGCAGCCACAAGATGTACACTGAGCTGTGCTGCACGCCGAGTACATCCAGCCATCGCAGACAGTGTCACAGACGATCGGTGGGGACACCAAACCCCCCCCATCCATCTTGTATTGATGACCTATCTCCAGAATAGACCATAAATCTAAAAATAGTGGCCAACTCCTAATAATCTATTTATCTACTATCACTTATTCTGTGCATACTCTATATGGAGCCCATGTGCAGAGTTTTGATTAAGTTTGGAGTGTGGGAAGAAACCCATGCAATGACACACTGATAGGGAATTTGGACTGAGTCCCAATGGGGACAGTGATGATGTCTGTATATGACGCGCTATACAATAAAATAAATATATAAGTATCTGACGCCCATCCGATTTCTTCCTTCATTGCTTATTTGTCACACCAAAAGGGGTTGTCCAGGATTAGAAAATGAGTCTTTTGTGCCGAAAAGTGCCATGTCCGATTCAGATACTTCAGCTCACTCTTATTTAAGTGAATAGAGTATAACTGCTAAATGGGACACAACCAACGGACAGACATGGATCTGATTCCGGGACTTTATGTGACTTAATAATCCAAGGCCTTATTCATGGTCAGTGGATCACAATCTATGTGACCGTGCCTCTGACTTATTATTGGCTAGGTCTATCTTTGCAACTCTATAATCGATATGCATTTATAATGAAGAAATTTTGCAATAGATAACAATATTCCTATTTTTTCTTGCACCTATGCACCAATGGTAGGGGTGTCGTTGATATTGATCAGCAGCACCAGGAGAAAGCTGTCAATCAGCGGTGAGAGGGATGGGGAAAAACGTGGAGGACTTCAGAGCCCATGAGCATCATCGAGTTCGCCTCACAATGCAGCCAATAAACGGAGTTTATGAAAACTACCGCATATTGATAAGTGACTATTATCAAGGTATTTGTCACTACTTGCTAAATTCCTTTTAGAGAAAAATGGTCACAATCTGATCTTGCTTATGTATGACATGAATTTCTAAATAGGTCTGAGTAAGATTACTTTTTACTCCTTAAGTGTGTAAAATAAGCATTAAAATGGCATCTGGGAGCCGGGAGATACTTTTTTTTTAGTGAGCAGCACTTTATTTTATGTTTGTTTTATAAGGAAATCTTTTAACTGCCATCTTGTAGCACAGTCAATTACTTAGCAGCGAATGCTGCCCATCATGGAATACGGGTTAGTATTTATGCAGAGAGCAAGCACAGTATGTACAGTATACAGAGCAGTATACTTATTAATGTAGAAATAAGTGCATGGAAGAAGATAGGAAGAATCTGGAAAACAACCAGCAAGACATTTCTCTGGTTTGTCTGATAGATCTACTTACCCTGTGAAATACTCAATACTCTGTACTTTGATAGCACAGATGTAAGGCCACATGAAAAGGCTAGACAACTGTGCGAATCCATGCGTGCTAATATTGGAAAGGCCCTTAAAGTGAATCTGTCAGCAGGTTTTTGCTACCTCATCTGAGAGCAGCCTGATGTAGGCAAAGAAGCTGGATCCAATGATGTATCACTTAGGTAGCTGGGTGCAGCCGCTCTGACACAATCAGAGTTTTAGATTTAGCATGAAGCAGGGCTGAGGAAGCTGCCCCCTCCCACACCAGGCTCTGTATATACAATGTTCATAGACAGTGAGCTGCCTATCAAAGGAGGGGGTGTGTCAGACCAGAAGGCATGTGCTGCTGTGTCAAAGCAATGATAAGCTCCTAGTGGTAAAACAATCATTGCAAGCAAACATGAGAGAGGCATCACTGAGATCTGTGTTTTAATCCGTACAACATGCGGTCTTCAGCTTACATAGCAAAAACCTGCTGACAGATTCCCTTTAAATACTACACAATCTTTTAGGTATACAGCACTTTTACCCGCAAAAATTGCCAAACTGTCCACTGTATACACAGGACAATCTTGGCATAGATATACATACACCTCACCAACTCATATTTTTTTTATCAATCAATTATCTCAAATCAATCTAATTTTGATTCCACACATGCAGCAATAACAAAAAACAAAAAAATAAATAAAATCACAATTCCGTATTTTGTTCTTTCAATAACTAGTTCTATTCTTTTCTTTTATAAAAGAACAATCCATCAAATGAAGGTGACTAAATATAACATGTTATATTCACCCCAAGTGTAAGTTTGGCATACGGCAAAGATTTTCAGCATATAGCACTACTCGCCATATTGACACAACGTTTCAAAGATAAGCCTCTTCCTCAGAAAATAAATACATATTGAAAGAAAACCATCACTGCATTGTGTGATTTTTTTTGTTGCTATGGTAAGACGGATGGTGTTGGGAGATATCCTTATTCACCTGCAGCATTATATAAGGATCTTTGCTTATACTATTGTTGGACGCATGCAGCAATAAGATCAATAATAAAATTGCTTGTACTAAATGCTTTACCTATTGTTGTATAGCCATGTTCCCCAGCACTACCTGGCACCCCTAACTGCACTTAAATATATACATATTTCATAAACAAAATTGTGGTTTTGCAGTGCCTTTTTCAGAAATAATGACTTGACTGCACTTTGTGAATGAACCCAATGAATTAAAGAGAATCTATCACCACATTTGACCTATCTAACCTATTAATATGAGCATACAGGTTACAGACTGCTGAGGAGAGAGATACCTGTGTGTCCCATATCAGATGTGTTGTTGATAAAGCATCTTTTATCACTTTATATAAATGACCTCTTCCAGGCTCTGGGAATGATGGTGCCTGGAGATAACTCTGCCTCCAGAGCTTGTTTTACATGACGGGGTATTACCAGCGTGATGTGTAATGTTTACCAGCGTGATGTGTAATGGTCGCTCTCTGCTCTCCTGACCTCATTGTAGAGCTGTGTGTGATTATGCCTGACATACCTGCAGGTTCCTCTTGCCCTCCATGTCAGACAGTTCAAGAGCTGCAAAAAAAATGTGTTTGCAGGAAGAAAAATTTAATTTCTCCTGTTCTGTGTTAGTTACTTGCCTCCCACTGGTAACTGCCCCTTCTATTCAACTCCTTCACGACCGATGACATATATTTATGTCATCGGCAGTGTGTCCCTACTTCAGAGCCGGAGCATGCATCTTTCCCATCAGTTGATCGCTGATTTCATCAGCCATCAAGTGCCTCTTACAGATACAGGTGGACTTGAGAGCCACCCACTTCTGATAACCAAATTAAATGCCGCATCAGTTACTGACAGCAGCATTTAACAGGAATCGCCTGACAGCAGATCACAAGTCTAGCCCACATGATCGCGATGGGTTGTCATCACGATCACCGTGGCCAGTGTTCATAGGAGATCATGATTTTTGCTATACATAGTAGTGATGAAGCCCTGCTATGTTTAGCACAGGTGATCCAATCACCCCCCTTTTGCCCCATTAAAAATAGAATAATTTAAAAGAACAATTTAAAAACAACATCATATATTTGATATCCTCAAGTTCAGGAATGTCCGAACTATCAAAATACAAGGTTAAATAATCTGATCGGTAAACAATGTAACAAGAAAAAAATGTAAACGGCAAAATTACGTTTTTTTTTTTGTTTGCCTCAACACTGCAATAAAATGCGATCAAAACAATGTATCTACCCCAAAATAGCATCAATAAAGTCAGCTCAAAAAAATAAGCCCTCACCTAGCCCCAGATCCCGAAAAATGGAAATGCTACGAGCCTTGGTAAATGGTGACAAACGCAAAAACTTTTTTCATTCATACTTCCCAATTTTTTTTCACTACTTAAATAAAAAAATAACCCATACATGTTTGGTATATGCGTACTTGTACTGACCTAAGAATCCTACTGCCAGCTCAGTTTTATCATTTAGTGAACATATTAAATAAAAAACCCAAAAAACAATTGTGGAATTGTACTTTTTATGGAATTTGACCGCACTTGGAATTTTTTTTCCTGTTTTCCAGAACACTATGTGGTAAAAGCAATGGTGTCATTCAAAAGAACACGTCGTCCAGCAGAAAAACAAGCCCTCATATGGCTATATTAATGGAAAAATGAAAAAGTTATGGCTCTTGAAAGAAGGGGAGGAAAAAAAAAAAAAAAGCCCGGGGTGAAGGGGTTAAAATAAGCTCCGGAGGCAGATTTATCTTCCAGAAACATTCTGCCCAGAGATGGGAAGCGGTCATTTACATAAAGTGATAAAAGATCATTTAATCAGCAACAAGGCATCAATGAGACACACAGGGATCAGTCTCCTCAGCAGTCTAGAACCTGTATGCCCATAGTAATAGTTTACATAGGTCAAATGTGGACAGATTCCCTTTAATGCCAAAAAGCTCTAAGGCTGCATTCGTACTTCCATGTGACACATATAGTGCTCTCCATTTTTTATCTTGCATAGCAAAAATGTGTCCGTGTCTTCGGTCTGCCATACTCCGAGCAGGTCCTATTCTCATCCGTTTCGCGGATCAGACTCGTCTGTTAAAGTCTAAAGGGAATTTGTATAAAATATGGAAAACATTCTTTGTAAGTCACTTTTACAACCGAGGATCTTCCATTTTCAACTAATCAATTTCAAAGAGTCCTCGTGTAAAGAAAAGGTCAGACAGTCTACCTGCTTCAGTGTAACTCACACGGATGTGTAAATGCAGCCTTACATGTTCGGTGACGGTCACAGCGGATACAGTATGCACATCTAGCCGCTCTAAGCCTAATATTAGGTTTTTATCCTACATACCTTAGACACAGGTGAATGTGTGGTTCCACAGAGACTGCGTTCTATCTCCGCTGTCGGTGTTCTTGACAAACCTCTACCGACAGCATGCGGCATTTTTCTTGTAGATGTGTTGTCCAAACCTTTTGGAAATTTTTTTTTTTGAGAAAAATCAAAATATATAAAAATAACAAAAAACTGTTCACAATTATGCCTATATAAAGCACTTACTGCAAGCAGGGCCGCCATCAGGGCACTAGTGTCTTTACTGGTGTACGGGGCCTGGACCGGGCCCCCGCAACAGGATTCTGCCAGTTCAGTAACTGAACGTGCATCCTCAGATCAATGTTCAGTTAAAATCTATTACTGTGTGGGAAAGCTTTCCGCACAGGCGGCAATAGTTAACAGCCATCAGCCAATCAAAGGATGGCAGCTGACTTAGGTACGTACGTTGTTGGCGTATGACGACACTGTCATCCGCCGTCGCTTCCGTGCCTAAGACACCACTGGACCGCGGCCAGGTAAGGAGAAACCTTTCTTTTGTAAAGCCGCACTATATGGACAGTATGGAGAAACAAGGGGACCAGAAAAGGGAATACAGATGGGGCCATGAACGAGACATGTGGGGTCCAGAATGGAGTACATATGGGAGCAGGCTGTGGGACAGCATTACTGTAGTGGCTAATTAAGGGATATTATTACTCCTGTGATGCATTTTATTTTTGAAGATACTGTTTTCAGTTGGGTAGGTCATGTTACTGTACAGTACAACACTGTGGATTTTTTGTTCGTCATCTGGCATAGTGCAGAAGTTTGGGGAAAATTGGGGAATGTGCTCTAGACAACTTATTTTCTGCACAGAAGACCTGGCTGGAAGAAGTGATGGTGGTTTGTGCTGGATGAAGAGGACAAGCAAAGATGAAGGACTTCAACTAGAGACGTAACCGGTGAGTCAGTGTTACACCTGTACACTTACACTATATACAGAGCTCCTGTGTATAATGTCACTGGTGATCACTGTATTACTATATACAGAGCTCCTGTGTATAAAGTCACTGGTGACCCCTGTACCAGCGTACACTATATGTGGAGCTCCTGTGTATAATATACCCAGTGATCACTGTGTTACCTGTACACTATACACAAAGCTCCTTGGTGCAATGTCACCGGGGATTCCTGTATTACCTGTACACTTACACTATACACTGTATATTATGTGCAGAGATCCTATGTATAATTTCACTTATATTAATACTTGTATTGTGCTTTTTTTAAATTAATGATTAGTATTGTAGTATTCAATCACTATGTAGTGGCAGTATGTGGTCTGGTCATGGTGTGGCGGTATGTGGTATTATTGTTCATTTTACAAAACGTATGTGACTGATTCCCTTAAAAGAAAAATATACCTAAAAAGAGTATTGGATATTTTAAGAAATATTTAATACATTAGAGTAGAGTAGGGCCCTGCCAAAAGAGCCTACCTTGTCGTGGTGGCAGGCTTAAAAAAATCTTTTGTCTTAAACAAAAACTGATGGCTATGTACGTGGACTTTTGTTCGATGGAAACTACTAATGTGTGATCGGTGAGGTCGTGGTGCAGAAGTGGATTTTTTCCAAGAGTGGGTGGTGGGACTGTGGAAGGTTCGAAGGGTGGAGTCTGAGTTGGGCCTGAAAATGTTGCCAGTATGAGGCCCTAAAATTCCTGGTGGCAGCTCTGACTGCAAATGAACATGAAAGTACTCACATTTCCTTTGTGGACTAAAGCCTTACATGAACTTGCTTTTTATGCAACTCCCAATACCAAATAGTAGAATGTGGTTTGGGTTTTCTGGTGCCAAGTGTGGAAATGGGTTTTACTTTAATATCATACTATTTCACATACTGAAGTTAGAAATGTTCGCACACTTAAAAATGATAATTTGGCTCACATAAAACAACCTGCGATGGCCTAATGGATTTCATAGATTGAACACAAAGTGCTGAATAGACATTGCCACTTACATGGTTTTCCGAATGTCTGTCTGGAGCTGTCAGGTCTCCACAGCATAGTCCTGCTGCCTGCACAAGCCTGAAGGCTGGTGTTATACAAGGTATTCAACTCTGAAACGTCATGCTCAAATTCCTGCTTCCACTCCTGCCGGAGATCAATTGAGCTCTTTGATAAGCCATACCTTACAGACTTTCGATTCGAGGAGAAACTTGGACGAAGACGGTGTTCCATATCGGTGTCATCCACTTGGGCATTATAATATCTGCTAACACTATCAACCCACTGGTTCATGGGCACAGAGGCTGGCAAATGCACTGTGCTCCCAAATTTCACCTTTTTCTCAGTTTTGTAATAAAACTTGCCACTGTTAACACTGTCAGTCATGTCTTCTGGTAGAACTTCCTTAATTGACATGGCATTATGGCTGTTTAGATGGTTAATACTGGATCCATTTATATTACATGACCCATCTTCGGAATCTGGAGAAGTACTTGCTTGATCCGTACTGACAGATTTATTCTCTTGCATGACTTGAGGCTGTGAACCAGATTCGGTTTCGAAAAGGTTCAGTGAATTGTGTATATGCCCCACTGGTGAAGACTTCTGTTCAGAGTTGTCAATTCCAGTAAAATTCACGCCAAAACTGCTTCTCTTTGGAGAGCCCCCCTGTAACCTCTGGAACTGTTCTGCGAGAGAACGCACCAACCCTTTACTTTTAGGTGCCTCAACTTTGCTAGTCTCAAAGATGTTCAAGTCACATTGTTTGTCTAGTAAATTGTCCTGACTGTTCGTTTTTAAGGAGACGTTAACAGGATGGACATTAACACTGTTTGTAACAGTTGGAGAGACTGGTGGAACAATGCAAGAACCAACCTTATCTTCACTTGTATGGATTTCTGTACTGACAGATTTATTACAATGGCTGGGTTGGTTGTTTCTATCTGGAGACTGTACTTGTGTCCGACGTGCCCAGGGAAACAACAATGATGGCAAAGAACCAGATTTAATGCCATGGAGTTTCATCTTCCGAACAGGTAGCGGACCGTCTTTAGCTTCATGCTCCTCAGTCACCTTGCCATTATTAGGGCTTCCAGCAGTCACTCGATTGCTTTTTGGGTTTTTGATTTGTAGGTCTGGACTAGAATCATCCACTCTTAAAATTTTATCAACTGTGCTCTGTGTAGGAGTTGAGGCACTCTCTGGGGAACTAGGACCTGAAGGAGCACGGCAGTTAGAAAAGGTTTTGCTACATGGGCAATGTTCAGAAGCTGATAAGCCGGAAGACTCAGCAGACGATGGAAGCAAGTCATGGCTAGAAGCAAACGGGTGTGGTAATGGAGTGGATGTGAAGTCCTCTTTTGTGGTCGTCTCTGCCATTACCTGACGGTTCACTGAAACTTTGTCCGAGATAGCCTGGTCACTGCAAGGAGGTGAGATAGCATTTGCCAAATTATTTGAAAATTAATTTAAAGGAAAATTTAGGCTAATTATGAAAAATATATAAATTATAGACATCTGCCAACTCTAAAAAAAATACCTTCATATTTTCTTTGGTACCTTAGTCATACAGGAGTTAATTACATGCACATATTATATATATATATATATATATATATATATATATATA
This sequence comes from Oophaga sylvatica, assembly GCA_033576555.1. Classification (NCBI taxonomy): domain Eukaryota; kingdom Metazoa; phylum Chordata; class Amphibia; order Anura; family Dendrobatidae; genus Oophaga; species Oophaga sylvatica. Next base: position 489,567,681 of record JARQOD010000003.1, read on the forward strand.
TATATATATATATATAAATATATATATAAATAAAATGTGTTATAAATTTTGGCAGAATGTACCAAAATGTCTGCAAAATATATATTTTTCATATTTCAGACAGGTAAAACGTGAATTTGATTCAAATCGAAAATGACAGTACATCACAAATGTAAAAATCAGTTAAGCACTTACAAATCAACAAATGCAAGTTTAAGCCGTAATGGAATCAATGCAGAAGAACAAATATGAACTTCTCCAATGTATTAGCTTGGAAGGCTTCTGGTCTCTTTGCATAGAATAAATCACTTTCTCTATACATGAATTCATTTCAATACTTGGAATGGCTAAATAACACTGCTGAAAAGATGGTTTATGTATGGAGATTTATACTTTGATGCTTTTCTGTCCAAACAAGAAGTTTCAACTCAAAGGAAGACTATACCTCAAATACAAAATAAAATACTCTAGCGTATAATGATCAGCGCAGCAGGGAGAAATGAAAATGGTTTTGTTCATTTTTTTTTTATTGACCCAATGCATCCATAATAAAAATGAAGCAACTTTGCAAATTTATCAACAACTCCTATGAAGAAATTGTCAATCCCTGTAGGACTCTGATCCCATAGCTATAAGCCATCTGTGCTCTACTGCTTCTTTATCTATGTTAGCAAGATGAAAGCGAGATCAGCTTACATAGGGTTTGACAGATCTGCAATGGAAAAGTAGACACAAAACATTAGGGCATTATCAATCAAGATCATTGGCAAAGTGGTTCATTTCCCCAGAGTCCATTGTCTTGGTCTTTGCGCTTGAAATGTGAAGTTCATCTTACACTGAGTTCACACATGGTGGATCCACATTAAACCACCGGACAACAGAAACCAAAGGGATTTTGACAATGTTCACATCATGTGCAGTTACTCTGTAGTTTGCAATGAATGTCATCCATTATAATGCAGAGAATGAAAATCATGTTGAAGTTTGCATGTAACAAGATTTTTGTGGATTTAGAGTATTTTGCGGCACATTATTTACGTTGTGTGTGAACTCAGTCTAAGGACTAAGAGTATTTCCCGCTGCTTTTAATAACTATAGTGTTGGCAGCAGACAGGGTGGCACTAATACAGGACCCCATGTTGATCAATATACAATTAGTTTTTATTTTATATATAGTATTCCTTTAAATGATGTCGAAGTCATGTTAAGAGCAACAGTTCTCTAGTTCATTCCTAGTTAAGGAAGTTTCATGGCAGCTACCTTGTAGATTGGTTTATAGCTCCCCCTTGTGGAGAGGGTAAGCTGGTGGCAGCGGTTGAGGAACTGTCGGCAGCAGCATGCGGTCCTGAAGAGTCCGTGCCTTTCGTAAACACATTTGCAACTTCTTATCTGCTAGGGCTCTGCAGTGTGTGCTAGATCTGGCATCATGCATGGCAAGTCTGAATTTAGCTAAAATGCAAAAGAAAACATAGCAGAAACAAATGCACGCACACAAACCAAAAGAATAAAAAATAGGATGCCAAAAAGAGCATAACATGGAATCATGCAATACAGAGGGGAAACAAAACATAATGCATCTTAAGAGTTATCAACAATGCACATGTATGTAAGCTATGTGCCCTGAGCAGGTTAACGGAGCCAACAAAACTGGGATGAAAGAGCGGCAGCAGGAACAGGCTCATCTAACTGCAACCTTCCAATGCCAGAAATTACCCCACATCACAGTTATTGAGAATACTCTGGATTTACTATTACATCTAGGATTTTGTACAATCTGGGTGCGTGGAGGTAACAGGAGAAAGTGCAGCAGATCATTATCAGAGGGAGCAGTAATGGAGAATTAGAGAATGTATATTATTAGTATACATATGTGTTGCTACTTTATTAGTTATATTATACTGTTTTGATAAATGATGTTTATAATGATTTAGCTGCTTTATTTCATATTTTTAGATTTGACCCGGGAGGGGGGGGGGGGGAAGGGTGTAGCATATGGTTGGGTATGTGCGTATACCCATATACTGTATTGTATAGGCAGAAGAGCAATGGGTGTGCTTTATGGAAGCAGTAATAAATGGTAGTTTTCTCCAGGGAATGATGGAATATACCCCACAAACCAGATGGTAACGAGAGATGCATACAAAGCACCCAACATCTGGGGCACACGTCCTGTGTAATCAGCAGAAACCCACGTTACAGTATGGAGCCGGCCGGCCATAGGTAGCCTCTCCTACTACTATCCATCTCTTAGTGCTGTAATGACGTGATGGCATCACATGGTCTGCAAAAGGGCTGATAACTACACAGATCCCTGCGCTCGTCATATATTAGGTTTTTTTAATGGGGCACAAAAGGCAGCATTTTTTTTTACTGTATTAGGCACTCAGGAGGCATTAATCAATTTTAAGGGTGCACTCAGTGGGCATTATATCTGACAAAGCGACTCCCGGGGCATTATAACCTTCGAAAGGGGCATTCTAGAGCGCATTATTATTGTCCAGAAAACCGAAAGAGGGCTGTAATACTATGTGGGGTTACAAAAGAGGCGTTATTACTGCATGGGGGCACAAATAAGGCACTACGAGGGGCACTAAAAAGATCACCATTACTCTGAAAAGTACAAAGAAGGCACTACTGTTAGGGTACAAACAGCAATGAGGCACTATTACTATTTGTGGTACAATATGGAGCATTATCTGTCCGCATTATTAATTTTAGGGGTAGAATCTATTTGGCACTTTTGGTCTCGGGTGCCGTATGGGAAGCAATATTTTGGGTGTAATTCTAGATGGGTATTATTTAAGAAGTGCAATATTTGGAGGAGCTGTGCTATAGAGCAGGCGTAGTAATAGGGTTACAAGAGGCAGCAACAAGCACAGATTTGGGAGTAGTAACAAGAAGTGAATTGAGACAAGGCAGAGAGGGTAGCAGAAAAGGGAGTAGTGTCTGTAGAATGGAGTCCGGGCTACAAGTCAATGGTCAGATGGATTAGAGGGGAAATGTGAATGACTACAATCAGAAGTGACATCTCCTGTGTGTCAGCGAGTGGATAAGTGCCTTATCTGTGCAGGCTAGTGGCCTCTTACAGAACCTCCCTCTAAGGATAACGAGATGACTCTGCTGTGCTACACAGCAAAGCAGAGAAGTGACTTACAGGAACAGGAAGCAATATGGTGTTTGTGTAAGCTAGAATATTTCAAGATTTGGTTTTGTTGAAAGTCAAATGGAAATAAATAAAACAAAAAAATTTGTAATAAGAACCTGATTTAAAGGTCCTGATAGGCCCTATGGAAGACACCCCCTACCCTCCAGTTTGTTGCCGTTTGTTGAGAACAGGGATCAGGCATATTCATTCCCGTGGGAGATGAACTACTAAGAGAAAAGCCTTAAAGTGGCTTATTTCCCTCTACCTAGTGAGTGTAACATGCATGTTCAGGGAATAATCGTGGGAGTAAGGCTTCAACATGTCCTAGCATTATAGATTGCCTAATATCAGGGGCATTACTGTCACTCTGGGCTCAAAATCCTGATGAATTTGGCCAAGAAACTGAACAATGCATGGCCTTCAACGGGGAGGAAAAGTAATTAAAGTGTCCGTTCTGATCCTTGCTACACGCAGATGAAAGAGATGCTTTGTTACCCTTGTCACATACATAAAAAAAAAATTGGAATCAAGAGCACTGTTTCCACACTGCAAAGTCTCTTTTGTAGAAATGCGGGCAAAGCAACAAAAGCTGGAAGAAAGCAATGAAGTATTTTTTTTTTTATTTGAGTTAACATCAATTTGCAAGATTCTGTTGAAATAGAGAGACAAAGGTCACCTTCCACAGCCAATAGCTGAGCCACACAATGCTAGCATGCCATGTTAGACGATACAGAATTGACAGCAGAGTGAAGCATTGGTTATGAGTTACTTACAAATAGCTTCATTACACAGTGCCAAAGCTGTAGTGTAATCTCCGTTCTGCTCCAGCCTCATTGATTGCTCAAAGACAGAGTCTGCCTCCTGTATGGATCGCTCAAAGCTGTCACTCCTCCCTGCAACAGCCACACATAATCATTCTCCATTTCTTAATTGCTTCTTATACGGCTTACTTCAAAATCTAACACCTTCCATCAGTTCTTCTATGGTTGCTAGGACCACAAGGAGCTTCTACCATTGCCCACACTGCTTGCCTGGCAACTGCATTAGGTAAAGCGAAGGTTCGCAGAGGCGCTTGTGCCAGTCACAATAGATTATGACGCCTGCCAAGCAGCACTGACACCGTCATTGTGGTGTTAGCAATTAAATAAAACAAATTGTGAATGCGGCTTATACAGCCCTGAGCATCCACTCACCAGATCTGAAAATACTGGACTTGTCTAGGTAGAACGTAATGATACAGGACAGTGTATGAAAGAGTTTCCAAAAAACATGTTAATAGCGTGTGTAAGACTTTCTATCAGTCGATTTTGCAATTAAAACTATATTATTCTGGCATTTTATAAAAGAAGACATAAACTTACAAAAATCGGCTTCATGGGTTAAAGCGAATGTCACTGCTAATTCAAGCTGCCCAAACAAGCTGCAGCCTCTCAGAGAAAAACATAAAGGGGCAGTAGGAGACCAGGCAGGACTAGGCACAGAGGCAGGCACGCCGGCTGCTGGGGATCTGACTCCATGACTTGTCACCTCAACCCCAGTCGCGCTTTCAACTATGTTTCTCCTTAAAATGCTGCAGCGTTTCAGAGTAAAATATTGATGCGTATAACGCAGGAGAGGATCCCGGATTTATGCTGCCCAAAATTCGGGCAGCATTAAGCTGATGGGTTCCCTTTACATGCAATACAAGTATAATAATCACATAATTATATTGCAAACACTAATATATTGCAAATAATGATACAGAATTTGCAGGCAGAACATTTTAGAATTTTAGTGTAAAAAAAATAAAAAAAATAATAATGAAGTGTACGAGACTGAAAAAAAGGAGTGCGGCTAAAAGTTGACATGCACTGTATCAACCTTACTAAAGTTCTGCATGATTTTTAGGGTACATGTTTGGGGTACTGTGAAGGACAGATACTGAAATCATATTGCACAATGCAGCAAAAAGGCCTAAAATACAACACAAATATGAAATACTCATTATACTGTAGAAGGGAGAATCCGTTCTGTGCCTCTTGACACGTTAAATGAAATGTATGCTTAATTAAAGTAATTGTTGTGATTGTCTTATCCACCTAATAAGCATTCACAGTCTTCAGCCTTCTCTGCACTAACACCCGCTGTTCTGATACGTCACAGGATTCATGTAACTCATTTCAGAGAATTAAAGTCCGTTCTACAGTGGGGTCCTCTGTGCATGTCTGTAGGGGACACGCACTGAATCCCCAGTCATTCACCAGCTCAGGAATTTTAGAACAGTAGGAAACTAAATATTACATGATCATTTGGAATCCGTAATATTTCAGATGATGAGGATATGCAATAAACATAGAAGTGATCAGATCAAATTACCCTGGTTCTGCAACTCATCCAGATCTAAAAACCGCCGAGGTCGTGGGTTAAATCCCATGGCTGCCTCAATTTCTTTTTCGCGCTTCCAGCGCAGCTCCTGCTCCCTTGCTCTTCTCGATACTTCCTCTTGAAGTTCATCCAATTCACTCTTCATAGGTCCTGGACTCTCGGATGCTACAATCATAACAAAGAAACATGCTTAATAAGCACTAGAAACAAAGTTATTTCTTAGAGGGAATCTGTCAGTAGGTTTTTGCTATGTAATCAGACAGCAGCTTGATGTAGGGACAGAGACACTGATTCCAGTGATGTGTCACTTAATTTAGTGGTTGCTGCAGTTGTGATGTAATCAGTTTGCTCTGCTGCAGATCTAGCAGAGCTCGGAGTGTTGAGCCCTGTGTAACCCAGCCCTCCCCCCTGATTGGCAGCTTTCTGTGTATAATGTATATTGAGAAAAAGCTGCTAATCCGTAGTGTGGGTGGAGTTAAAGAGGCACGAGACCCCTAATCCTCTAGTGATCGTTTCTTGCTGATAAAACACTGATTTTATTTAAACAGCCAAACACAGCCTAATAAGTGACATCACTGGAATCAGGGCATGTATCGCTACATTGTGCTGCTCTCGGACTACATAGTGAAAACCTGCTAACCAATTCACTTTCATTCAAACACACATTAAATTTAAAAAAAATTATGACAATGTCACCACAACTTTTATTTCGTCCAAAGACTATTGTAATTTTCTTGAAAACATTTGTAACTGAGCTATATGGTTTTCTACATATAAAGCATGTCGCCATTTTTTAGTTGGATTTATCAGGAATAACGAGGAGAAAAAAAAGAACTAGGGGAGCTGCTGCACATAAGGATATATAGACAATCAGACAATGATGCCGGACCCATTTTAGGACAGACAGTATATCTTACCAACATGAGAGGGATGGACCTTAACCCAGACACTCGAGGCAGAATCTGCCATGTCTAACGCGCTGCTGCTCTGAGATTTTGGGATGTTACGCCAGGTAGGGGCTGGAGCTGTACCGGGACTTTTCCTTGAATGATATTCCCTTTTGGAAAAACAAAAATAATAATAGAATTACACAGTAAAATATACAGCAGGGTGAGAAGCCTTCACTGCTCGAGTAACAAGAAGGTTCCTTGTCTTCACAGAAAGTAGCGTTTCTGCATAGTGTATGCTATATTTCTTTTTTCTCTCCAAGTAGTGACTCATCACTTGTTACATTGTTCTGCTCTGTTCTCCAGTGAAATAATGGTCCTCTATAATTAGGCCTTCTGCTTTCAAATGAATAACATCAATTTAGGCAGAGTACTGTACTTCAATTATTATCCTTTTTCTATGAGAGCTGCTTTAACGAAAAAAAAAAAAATCTGTCTTTTATAGGCAGCTAAATCACAAATAAAAGTGTGTAAAATATGATTTACAGCATACCTATTGTTTTCATTTTGTATTTAAAGATAATAAACATTCTCATATCTTATTAATGGGGTGGTCCGAAACAAACATTCATTTTAATCCTAAAGGTCTGTCTAATTAATGCAATAATCTAATCTCTTTTCTAATACACTTTAATAAAAAAAAATCCCTATCCCTCTCTCACTACTCTGCTTTATTTTTTTACTACTTCATCTTTGAGAATCCGAGTGCATGCTGGGATACTCAAAAGAGACATCATCAGGGGGCAGAGGCTGTGGTCATTGCTACAGACTCTGTCCCCACCCAGAAACGAAGAGTCATCAGAGACCTCCATTTCAAGGGCTGGGCTAATCCCTGCTCTACCGAAGATGCATCAATTCGGACATATGCTCCACAGGATCTGTTTCACTTTTTAATGCATAGTGACAGTTCGCTCCCTCACCAGCTCTCATGAGAAGTGACGAGCCAGCAAGAAAGCGCACTGTCAGTGCACAATGTAAAAAGATTACACTGTAAGCAAACACCAGACCAATCCACGAGTGACATCACTTTCAGGGCGAGGATGGTCTCTGCTTTTCCTGCACCGTGGGTAGTATCTTAAAATGTGCACTGGCACTCTGTGGTGCATTAACGCTGTGTGTGGGTAACCCCAAGCAACACTCATGAGTTATATCACAAATAGGACAGCTGCACAGATATTGTGAAAGGGAGGCTTGGAGAAAGGGTGCAGTGCCTGGCTATTCTGCAGTGTGTATCTATTAGTAACATTATTCCTGACCTCAACTGATCGTTTATTGTGGCAATTAATATGGAATGCATTACAGAAATGTTAGACAGGCAGGGTGCCCTTTACTAATTCATGTTGTCCATGCTATGTGCCTTCCATGAATACGGTTATTCTAAAACATGTTCTGCTATGCAAAATATGTGTTCTTAATAAATCATACAAAGTATTTACCGAAAAGCACTACAATTCTCTGATAAAGGCAAGTCCATGCTGATGGGACTATTGCTGTTCCGTTCACTACTTTCATAGCCAGACTCCATCCTCTGAATAAGACGAGGCTGCTGCTGATCCACCAGGTGAGGAGGAGTACCACGTCCAACACCCCAACTCCTATATTTCACACATGGATGCTTCTCCTTTGTATCAGGATTGGCAGCTTCCCTCCCATCACTGACCGAGAGTTCCTTGGCTTTTAGAGAAAATAATTAAAGTAAATTTATCATCATATTTCACTCTATGAAATCCTGAAAAATTCTGATGCTGACAAAGGTGAAGACATAACTGTTTTTAACCTTAAAAGCCCACTCGCCCCTGTCCATGTGTGCTAGATTAATGGATGTGAAGTCACAAGCATGGTGCATCACGCCACGAGCAGGGATTTGGACAGCTGCACACAAGGTTCATGACATATCCTACAAGAACTTATATCTTCTTTAATTTTGACGGGAATACATCAGAAAATGACCTTTATTTCTTTTTTAAGCAGATTTTTACGTTATATTTATTTTTGAAAACTTCACACTTTTATCACTTGGGGTATTTTACACACCTACTTCCTGTTCTTTATAGAGGACTTTTCAGCAGTCTCATTATTATCACAGACATTATTTCACCCACAGGTAAAACCTCTGTACAAAGCCGATAACATAGTATTCACAACAGGAGACTTCAGAGTTCCTGTCCCTTCACCATGACAGTTTGTTTACATGTACTGAACAGCTACACTAAACAACCGATATCTAGTGTTTTGCTCATTCAATTAAGGCTCATGCACGACAATCTTTCAGTGTAAAGCCAATCTGATCCTTGCACACGCTCATTAGATGCTTCAGCACAAAGGACAGGAACTGAGTTAGTCTATAGTAGCTAATGTTTATTTCCTGAAAGAACAGGAAGTATTAGTCTACATTTGTCCCAGTGTGAAAATTGCAGGGATACCAATTTATTTTTTTATTACATCAAAAAATTAAATCAACAAAAAAAGTAAAAATAATTTCACTAGTAGGTCATCTTCTGATTATATTTTTCCTTTATAACAGTATTTTTCATTATAGATGCCAACTCATCACAACATCAAGATTTCCATAGCAAAAAAAATAATATACATAAAAGGCATCACTTTTTTTAACCCCTGGTCAGCATTTTTACTGTTGCTTTAGGGTTGTCTACAATTGTAAAAACATTTTCATGAATACAAGACTACGGTTTAAACACAATGTAGTGACCGTAAAAAAGTGTTCCAGCAATATATTAAAAATACAAATTTATTGATAATCCTTTTTAAAAAATACATACATAAAAAACAAAACAAAACAAGGAATACCCAGTAGGAGGGAAACAATCCTTAGATAAGGAGAATAATATCTAGCAAATCCAAGGCTACAATATTATTATGAGGTCCACATAACCTCAAGGTGAGGCAATAGCCTATCATTAACTACATACATATAAGAAGTATATTTATTTTACATGAAAATATGAATGTGTCATCGCTCAAGCATACTAGCACAAAAATACATACGGGCTAAATCAAGGCTGCATATTCATAAATGGAAAAAATCCTAAATCAAATCATGCCCTGTTACAACACCGGATAAATTATCACTAGTGCCAGAGAAGTGACACATCTACAACTGGATACAAACATCCTAGATGAAATATCTGCCTGTTAAAGGCGCATGGTAAAAATGGCTAAGGTGGACAGATGAATATACCTAGTAGCAGGACTGCGTGACCGTGTCTGGCGTTCCCTCCTCCACCCCAACGCCCCCGGAAGAAGCTATTGCGAAACGTGCGTTGGGGTGGAGGAGGGAACGCCAGACACGGTCACGCAGTCCTGCTACTAGGTATATTTCATCTAGGATGTTTGTATCCAGTTGTAGATGTGTCACTTCTCTGGCACTAGTGATAATTTATCCGGTGTTGTAACAGGGCATGATTTGATTTAGGATTTTTTCCATTTATGAATATGCAGCCTTGATTTAGCCCGTATGTATTTTTGTGCTAGTATGCTTGAGCGATGACACATTCATATTTTCATGTAAAATAAATATACTTCTTATATGTATGTAGTTAATGATAGGCTATTGCCTCACCTTGAGGTTATGTGGACCTCATAATAATATTGTAGCCTTGGATTTGCTAGATATTATTCTCCTTATCTAAGGATTGTTTCCCTCCTACTGGGTATTCCTTGTTTTGTTTTGTTTTTTATGTATGTATTTTTTAAAAAGGATTATCAATAAATTTGTATTTTTAATATATTGCTGGAACACTTTTTTACGGTCACTACATTGTGTTTAAACCGTAGTCTTGTATTCATGAATATGCTTTTGAGTGTTAGCTCTAATAGTTTATATAGTTGTGGACTTCTTTTGGATATAATAATTGTAAAAACATGTTTCCCTTCATTCAGGCAGGTTTCACGCATCCCCAACTTGACAAACTCATTAGGCATATACGAGTTTCTCATATTCGGGTCAGAAGAAACACAAATGTGTGAAACGAGCATTATAGATCACAACACCTGGAGGCAGGTTGTATCTGCTATGGCTGCTCAGCTTTACTGGAATTCGTAGAGCAGAGCGGGAGTACCACATATAACCTGTGTACTGGTGTCATGCCATTTTAGAAGAAAGCAGCCATATTTTTCTAATCTTAATCCATACATTTAAAAGGGAATCTGTCTCCAGGTTTTGTTATGTAATCCGACAGCAGCATTAGGTAGGCGCTTAGACCCGGATTCCAGTGATGTCTGACTTGCTGATCTGCATACTGTCCTTTTGATACAAATGAGTGTTTTATCAGCAGGAGATTATCGCTACGAGACTAGGCGTCTCGTGCCTCTCAGTAAACGGCTCTGTGTAACCCACCACTGATTAACCGCTTTCCATCAATATACAATGTACACAGAGAGCCACCAATCAGTGGTGTGGGTTGGGTTAGAAGTAGAGAAAACACTTATTTTATCGAAACAGCAACACACAGTCAAGTGATACATCGCTGGAGTCACACTCTCAGCCCCCTCTAAGGTTACATAATAACCTGCTGACAGATTCCACTTAAACTTTGTCTATAAGAACAGAAGCACATGCAAGAGATATACATCAGGGTGCAGCATATAAAGCCACAAGTCCTGACATACATTCACTCAAGATGAAAATGGGACAAACCACACCTCGCTAAAACTACAGAACCCTTCGGTATGACTAAGTAGAACCGTTACAGCTAAAATGTAAATGTGCCTGATGTAAAACCAGATTTCACCATGAACAGCGTTCTCCTCTATAGTGAGACAAACATGGACGTTAATGTGGAAAGAAGGTCTAGATAAGAAAGGAGAACAGAGGACTTCAAGATGAGCAAACGAGTATAAGATGCTTAAGAAGGACATCATCTTACCAGCTTCTTCTGAGAAGGGACTGAGAGGACTGTATCCTGTATTTTTTCTCTTTTCAGTTCTGAAAACACTATCAACATTTAATGGCTCACGTGTTGGACGCCAAGTGGGCCGATACCTGCCGGACAACCCAGATTTCATCTCACTGCTGCTATTGTCCATTTCCCAGTCCCTCGGTCTTACTGCTAAGCTTGAGGGTGGCTTGATTTCGGCTTGATCCACTGCACTTCCAACATGATGTATGCTTGGTGTGGTTTGTGACGCTTGCGATGGTCTACTGTGAATCATATTGCTAACAGTTGTTTTAAAGTCTCGCAACCTACTGGAACTGCTGGACAGCTTCAGACCGGCTCTTGGAGCCTGCTTCTCCTTCAAGGTTTCACCTAATGCAATGGACAAGCAATCAAAGAGAAAGCCACATGTTAAAGACGGAAGAAAAGCTCACTGAAGAAAGGAAAGAGTGATATGAAGCAGGACCACTAGTAAAAGTGCAGGTCAGACCTTCACTGTGATAACCTGAAGATTGGGACTCATCTCCTTTTCTCCGAGGCCGACTGGAACTTCGTTTTCGGTCAGTTAAGGGTCCCTTCCTTGAAAAATGTCTCTGACTACACTCACTATCTGTCAGGTGTCCTGTATACAAGAAAGTACACCATAAAACCCTAGAAAATGAGGATACCTGCACAGCAACCTTAAACCTCTTTATAATAATGTATACCATGGAAACCGCGAAATACCTAATGTGATATCACACGTTGGCTTTCTTCAGAGTAACTGAGGCATAAATTCCCACAAATGTGAGACTCATGGCGATAATAACAGCTGATCTCTGAATCGGTTTGCACGCAATACAATGCTTGGTAAACGATAATGGTTCTACTGGTTACATCAAAGGAAAAAGAAGAATATTTACATCCATTCCAGATAAAATGCAGTAAATCAATAAACACCGCGAAGCAAAATTCCACCTTAAAACTATAATCAATTTCTGGATATCATTTAGAAATTAATTGTTATACGATGCTTCTATAAGGCATCAGATCTCACGGGCAGATGAACAGAAGCTTCCGCTTGTCACACACAGAATCACTGCCGGGGCCGAATGATTTAAAGGGGCGATAAAAGATAGACCACAGGCTGCATTACCAAGTCAGGCGTCCGGACAAGAAGCTGTTTTATATAGTATAACGGATGTGAGGATCCGCTGCGCAGTTAGATCAACCGTACAGCAGCCGCAGCAGGGCACTGCAGATCCACTCCCATTCACTCCAATAGGAACGGCTCGGCTACTGATCACGATGGGCCACCGCCGGCACAGACTGGCAGTAGTGCCAGGTGTCGCATCCCCACAATCTAGTATTGATGACCTATCCAAAGCATAGGCCAGCAATGTAAGAGTAACGGACGACCGCTTTAAGGGCCGTCCACATTTATTTGTTTTTTTATTCGTTGTGTGCTGCTGAATAACTTTCTTTATTTTTATGTCAATACAGTTATATAGGAGCTTGGTTTTTGTTATATTGTTCAAAGCCATCATCGTGTGGAATATAAAATATATTAACAATTATTACAGTTTTTTTACAGGCAGAATAATAATTAAAAAAAGATCTGTCATACTTTATCCTGTTTTAAATCTACACCGTTTGTCTACTTGCACAAATAACGGATCAGCGTCTTGCTGTGCGTTGAAACGATTTTGTCTATACCAGATTATGTTTTACATAAAGTGTTAACTTTTGCTTAAGGGTTATTAGGATTGAAACTATATCATATCAGGTATATGGATTTAAAAAAAACAAAAAAAAAACAATTACACCACTTTTTCTGAAAAAGTTTTTTTTGTTCCTCCCTTCTGAGATTTAATTTTTTGTTTATTTTATTTTTTAAGAATAGCTTTTTATATAAAATTATTTTTTTTAGACCCAATTTGTCAGCAGGTTTTTGCGGTTAAATCTGAGAGCAGCACAATGTAGGGGCAGAGACCCAGATTCCAGAAACGTGTAAACTATTAGGCAGCTTGCTGTAGTTTCAATACAGCGTTTTATCAGCAGGAGATTATCACAGTAGGACAAAGTGTCAAGTGCAGGTAAGTCAAGCTAATCTGTATAACCACGCCCCCACCACTGATTGGCAGCTTGCTGACAACATACACAGTAAGCTTCCAATCAGGAGTGTGGGCGGGGTTATACTGAGCACAGAATTCTAACTACTACAGGAGAGAAAACAGAGATTCTATCCAAACGGCACCAAGCAGCCCAGCAAAGTGACATTGCTGGAAGCAGGCTCTCTGCCCTTACGCAAAGTGACATTGCTGGAAGCAGGCTCTCTGCCCTTACGCAAAGTGACATTGCTGGAAGCAGGCTCTCTGCCCTTACGCAAAGTGACATTGCTGGAAGCAGGCTCTCTGCCCTTACGCCATACTGCCATTAGATTTCATAGCAAAAATTCTAATAATGAATTCTCTTTAAATACTATTGACTGTGGCATCTAAGGTGTTAAACTGCCAGGATCAGAAGGCTTGCTCTCAATAATCACAAGGGGAAAGGCGTCGGATTGTGTGCAATCATGGTGATGTCATGGTACGTCAAGGTGTCCCAACTATCTCCGTACTTCTAAATTCAAGATAAAAAGGAATTACATCCCGGGCTTAAATATAGAAGATATAATTTATCAAAATTCATTATAGCCAGAATTTGATTAAATGTTTAAACTGGAATTATTTTATTTTTAAGCTGTTTAGATTTAAGTTAAGATTTAATTATGGATGTTTTTTTTCATATATATACCTGGTAGGTTTAATAGAAAGAGAGAGAAAGATAGCAGAATTATTTCCAAATGAGACACATTGAGTTCTGGTACCTGTATCTCTACTGCTCTGCGATGCCGCGTCGTTCTCCAGGTTGTAGATGACGGTGCCTTGGGAGTCGGAGGAGAAGTGGCTCACCACAGATTCATGATGGGAATGTTTGTAGTGATAGCTGTCGGTGGAAGAGTCCGTCCTGGTGTCACTGGAGATAGAGGGCTCCCTGCCTGCGGTACAAGCCGTAATTCACAGCTGTGACATACTATTCAGGCAGGGTATAGATAAGGAAGCGGCGGTGTACACAACAAAGACGATACTAAAATAAAGCTAATAATTCACCAGTACAATTCTGCACGCATTCAACTCTTACACAATACCTAGTGCAATACCTTAAGGGAAGGCAGGGTTAGATAAAAAGGTGTGTAATTACCAGAGTCTTCACTGTCATAACATGTTCTGCTGTACTGACGAATATCCATCTGGGACAAAACATCTGGAACAGACACTGGAGTACCTCTGGGATCGGCGTACAAAAGGAGTAATGGCTGATAGTGCCCCTTTATGCATTTTGTAACCACGTCTTTCCATTTTGGACCAATCTAGATTTAAAAAAAAAATATATATATTAAAAAACAAATGCTAGCACATAAATGGAATCACTCTGGCGGAATATTAATTATGTTAAATGCACCAGAAAACTATTCTTTCATGACTTGTACTACATTTGTGTTTGAGACACTTTTTGCACCAAAGAAGAAAAAAAAAAAATTGGAGCACAAATATGTAGCATAAATTAAGCTAACTAACATTATCTAAATGGTGTAGATGAAGACTACCCTAGAAAAGATGGATCACATTCATCAAGTGTTTAGTGTATTTTCAGTCTAAGGGTCTGCTTAGATTAGTCGCTGTGCGGTACTTCAGGCCCACCATTCAGCAACTTGTTAGCTGATCGCCGCTCGGTAAATAGCATGTTTACACAGGAAGACCGCACAGAACGGTCTGTAGTAGATTGTTCTGAATCAACAGGACATGGGCTGCCGAAAACAAATGTGCTGCAGAGAACAATATGCTGCCGAGAACGATGATTTTTAAAGCTAAACAAGCATTTAACTCGTTCATTTGGCAATTGTAAGCCGGTTTACAATGAAAGATCATCCAGAAATGCTTGTTTACGGTAATCTTTCAGGTAAATGAATCTTCTACTAAAAATTAGACAGTATTAATACCTTTGCTACATTGTTCCTTTACAAGTAATTGCCTGCCTTTTATATAGTGTAAGCTTTCACTACAACTTGTAAGAAACTGTAATTCGCATGCACTACTACCAGTGAACTGACGTGAAAATGTGCCTCAATAGAGACAATGCAAACTAAAAACATTTTTGAGAACCAATTTTGATCTAAACATAAGCAAATGAGCTTTCCTCCGGTTAAAAACTCAAAGACGGCGGATTCCTAATGGGATTATTCTTCTTCTTGACTTGTGGTATTTGTTGTTGTCGTTTTGGTGTCAAAATTTTCAATACGGTGCATGAGAGTTTTACATTTATTTTTTCTTGCACCTTCCTGCAGTCACACAATCCCTGAAAATATCGCATGTTAGTCTTCAGCTGCGCTTTAAAAATTTTTTTTTTTTTACTCTGCTAGGTACCCAATTGCGCAAAATTGTAAAAAGTGCTTGTTATGATTTCAGCTTAAACATCTGGATAACCAAAATTGCGCCCACAACATTGAATTCTTCCACCCAAAAAAATGGTGAGACCAAGTAAAATTAAATTAAAAAGGGGGCAAATTAAATAAGGTACAAATAATAAAAGGTACTAACCGCAAAAGGGCACAAACAAAATAATGAATCAGGGGCTGTGGGGGGCGAAAATTATTTAACCATTCATAATCAATGGTCAGAGAAAGGGGAAACAACTGTCCACCACAATCATCAAAAATGTGAGGACCTATGTGAGCAAATCCCTGCTGCCCGCTATTCCGAGGGAGCAATGTGAATGGCGCCTTAGGGTCGGGGCAATCCTGGGATTAACTACTGTCGCACTGTATTCAATATGGTCATTCCCAAAAACAACCCAAATAGTGAAAACCATAGTGACTGGCATGACCAGAACACAAACCTCCAATACTGTCAGATACCATTTTGATTGTTTGCTGTGTCAAATACATGTAGAGTTATTGCTTTGATTACCTCTTTTACATGGGCATCATCGAAATACATCCACTTGCGTATTTTGGTTTGAAAGAAGAATGTGGAATAATGTTTGCCATAATAACAGATCATCCCGACCAAGTAGAGCTCAGAGTGTTTCGCTCGGTCATCTGTCACTCTATAGAATAGCTGAGGAGAAAAGCAGATAAATCTATCACGTAAGAGTTAATATGGTGTTCAGCAATGCAGACAGATTCAATGCCTTTTTTTATTTTTTTTTTTAGAATGAATAAGTGAAATAATCAGGATATCATTTCTATACGTAAAATGTCAAGGCTTGGCTATAACAAAGAACTGAGCACTTTACGGAAGCAAGGTTGGATGGGACAAGGACACTATATGGAGCAATTATTTTGATTATGACTAGACGATCAATGCATACAGGCATATTACTCCTTTATGGGATGCTGTTAGACTTAAAGAACGGAAATGAGGCTATATCGATCCGTACGATCGTCTGGTCTGGAAATTCAACAAACCTATAGAGACACTTACATCCCCGAGCTTCAGGCAGGTCCCAAGACTGTGAATGACATCCTCAGCAAGATCGGAGTGGTCAGAGTCCCACACCAGTCCTATCGTTATGATCTGGGGGGAGTTCATGAGTACTCGACGGATGCGGATTTTCTCACCACAATTACTCTGTAAAGTTAATGTCGCTGTTATAACGGAATACAAAGTACAGAAACAATAAAGTACATTTTTCGTCCCATTGGAAGAGTTAAAGGGTTAAAAAAAAGCACAACATTGAGTACTCACAGGACAGTTCCTCAAGTCGCCCATTGTACTCGCTTTTTGCAGTAATTCTCCAAACATATCAGGGGTTGGCTTTTCTCTCCTTTCCAACATACATATTGCCTGGTTGCTGGAGTGCAAGCCGGAAAATAATAGTGTCATTTAAGATGTTCACGTGCCACAGAGGAACATGAGCAATATCAATAATAAAAATAACACCTCTCGGCATCCACAGCTCTTGTTTTGATTAGTCGGCCTGGCGTGACACCATCACTGCAGCGTAATGCACATGTGACATCGAGTCAGGCCAGGCAATCAAAAGAAGAGCTATGGATGCCAGTAGGCAAGAGGCAGTTCTCAGGGCACAAAACACCGACACTGCAGATGGACTGGGTCCTGTGAACCGATTTGCACCAACTCGAGTAAGGCCTAATGCCATTTTGTCTGTTTGTTCCATATTTGATATTTCAGTATGTATGCTGTTCAAACGTAAAAGTTTTATTTCTATTAAAAAGGTAATTGCAGAGTCTGTAGCCATCAGTTATCATCAGGCTAAATCACCACATTAAATAGCAAGCTCTGAAATTTAGGATGGGTAACAACGGATAAGACTGAAGGATTGCAAAGAACTAAACCACAACGTTCTGTGTTTTATGTATGTAATGTTGGATCATATACTTAAAAATATAGAGACATTTTATTCTATGGCTATAGCAACACTACGCTTTATAACATGTAGGAGGAACCTGAAATCTGGAGAGAACTCAATGCCTCCTATGGGACCATGCTGTGAGAGTGCGCTAGGTACAACGGTCACTGACTATCTAATATAACAGAAGATTGAGTAGAAATGGAAAAAAAACACCTTACCAGAGAGCAGTAGTGGAGATATAATGCACCATCTGAATGAAAGGCAGAGGGTCTGATGTGGCACCACAGCTGGTACAAACACACTGCAAAAGCAGATCACATTGCTGAACAATGAAAACAGAGCACACACCATACTAGCGATAACAGAACCATGGCAGATCAGATTTCCCACCAGGGAACCCCACTGACTTTATTAGGGTGAGTGAGCATTTAAAGAATAAAGCTCTCTGCTGCACTGCGCCAGGAGCCCGACACTGAGCAAAGTGGGAAACTAAAAAACGGCCACATGATTTTTTGGTACAAAACCCGTTACGCACTAAGCCCACAAAGGTTTGTCTAAAGTAACGGAACTAAAACTGGTAAAGAAATTACCAATATACCTGCTCAAATAATGTCATTGCAAACTTTTGATGAGAAATGCAGTGCTGGGCGGTGCAGATATCTTCTTTGGATTCATCTGCGATGTGAATGTGGAGGCGAATCAGAAGATTTTCCTGCAAACCGAAAAATTATTCTTCTGGTGAGCAAGAATTGGTATATTACAGAAACTCCACTACGGAAACGTACTCAAACTGACAAAGGAAGAATTAGTCAACACTTACGTTAGTAAGCCTACAGAATATAACCATGGACAACTCCCCCCATACCCCGACATCGGAGAGCAAGGAACGGCGCCAGGAGCCAAAGGTAACAGATTACCAAATAATACAGTAGAATATTACCGTGTTATAAGTGGCAGAATTAAATTAAACCGCCATAAAAGAATAAGTATTTCCACTCGACTCCGGCCACAACTCTTCAGAGCATAACCCGAAATAGGGAGCTGGTGGTCATGTTCCCAGAATTAAAATCTGACAAATTATGGGGGTATTTCTATATATTTGTTGCACAATGAATACAGGTTGACATCCAAAAAAAAATAATTCTATGTAAGTATATGTATATATAAAGCTTACGAAACATTCTGCTGCATCATCCATGATACCCAGTTGGAAACGTTGCTCATCTTGAAAGGTCTTGGCAAGGGCACTGCGGAGGGCGTCCGACGGTAACACCTTCTCACTGCTGCACTGAAACTGGTTGAATATCCCCTGTGTACAGAAAAGATTTTGGCCAATGAATACGTTACGGATCTTAAAACACAAAGTGCTTATAAACTCCATAGAATTCATGGCACACATGCCCTTAGGCCAACATGCTAAGCAAACTGGCGTCAGTGAGTCAGAGCGCACACATCAGGCGAGCGATAAAACATCACCTATCGGATAACACTCGGCCCAATGTTACACCATGGGGCAGTGCAGATCTGCTTTTTGTTTTCATGGATTCGGCATGAAAAGAAAAATCGCAGCATGCTGCGAGTAGCGGCACAAATTAGATCAAGCACATCCATTCAAGTCTATGGGTGTAAGCAAAACAACAGACTGCCCTCTGATGACATCTGAGTGCAGTCCAATTTACACGGTCGACACAGACAATTGAGAAGATGGAGAAATTAAGTTCTCCATCTTCTCCGCACCTGTCCTGTGATTCTCAGGTGCGAGAAGTAAACGGACACTCAGCTCAAACTCTGACAGTGTCATTTACATAACGGAGCAGAGTTTTTTGCAGAGAGATTCATCGTTCATGTGACCCTGGCCTTAGATTCTTTCCTTGCTGACATTTGGAGGGATTTATAGGTTTCGAAAGAAGCACTAAAAACTTTATCTGTGGCACACACATGGCGCATTTGTGGCTGATAAACCAGACACCTGTGCAATGCTTATATTGTAGGATTTCAACCCTATTTTAAACCTTCTTTCACTCAGACCAAGGAAAGGTTTAGTTAATGTTGTTTTTTGTGTGTGCAATAAAATGTTTCAATAAAAATAGAAAAATTGACCAGAAATCCCAGACAGACATAAGCGTAGGTCATCATGCATGATCTGCTGTGTTTTTTGGCACAGATGAGGCCCGTGCTGCAGGACAAGGCAGCTCTGTGAGCAGAACAAATGAAGCCTTCATCCCACTGCTGAAACCAATATCAGCCGTGACCCCTGCCACTACAAGAGATGCTTTATTAAAAGGTAACGGAAGAAATCTTCCATGCAGAACTTCATATTTACACTTATCAAAATAATTGCTTCCCATCCTCGCATGTACAATGGAGGGGCAGTGGGAACGTTTTCCGAGCAGCATATGGTTGTATAATATTCAGATACAGTAATGCGCTATATATTTTGGAAGTTTACTACATATTGCCATTCTCATACATTCAGTCTGAAGATATATTGTTCCCTTCGTGGATTTAAGACGTTCACAAATAGTTTGCCACTTTCCGCTGCATTAACCCTATGGCTTTATCTGAATCATTATGTGATATTGATGAAAATAGTCTTCTAGCAAATTCCGGGTCCATGAAAATTCGTATTGCCTGGCTAGTGAAAATAAAAACGGCTACAGAGGTGGGATTGACGTGTAAAGTCTACAATTATCCGATTACCCCTTATCACAGGTCCGGTTTTATAAATCTGTCTTGGTAAATCGCATCAATCTAAAACTTCTGCCTTCTTGCCAACATTTTCAATTATTTTATAAAAAAAAAAACACAATAAATGGCTAAATGTGACTTCACACGCGCTGCGTATGGGACCAAAAAAGCTGTCCAGTGTGGCAGATGAGATGTTACTAAACCTCGCCTGCAGCGTGAATTGAGCACTGCTTGGCAAATGACGCTACGGATTATCAGGGCGGATTTCACCCTTTGCAAAGTCAATGGTGAAAATGGCACTAAAACAGCTGCATTTCTGCCGCAAAATCTGTAACAAAATCTGCATGAATTGCTGCGCAGAGGAAATGTATTGAGTGGACACTCGGTGGATTATGTTGCTGGCTTCCATACTGGTTTCTCAGAATGCTACCAGTGGAAAGCTCTTTAGGGATTCATTAAGTCAGAGACCTACATTTTAACAGAAACTGGAGCAAAAACTAGGACTGCCTCCATGGTCCATGTGCCCGGAGCAGTTTTTTCTATTAAGGCTATGCTCCCGTGATGAAATTTAGATGTTGCAGATTTTCTGCATGTATTAATTAGGTTCTTGCGTTTTTCATTGTGTTTTTTGAGTGCATTTTTGAACATGTGTCTTATTGTGTCTTTGGTAAGGTGTTTCTTGTCTCTTCTTGATGCGACATGTTTAAATAAAGCCGTTTCGTTTTGGCTACTTCTTGGTATTTGGCTATTGAAACTGTTATGTGCTGATTACATGCGGGTTTTTTTTTAGGCAGAAACTCACTAAAAATGAGCATGTGTTTTTTTTTACCTGTGGATTGTCCACATCTAATGCAAGTCGATGGGAAAAATCTACATGCAAAACTCAGCTTACACGCAAGAGAAGATGACATGTTGGGAATTTGAAACGCGCACCGCACGTCAGTTTACGATAATTCGTTTATGCTAATTCCATCCACTTTGCTGGAACTGTAAGACGCTGTTTTTTTATACAGTGAAAATACGCAGGATGAAAAACTCACCAAATACTCATTGTGGGCACACAGCCTATATGTCCTGGTCTTCTCTACAAATTTTTCACAATCAGCCACAGGTGGATCGGAGCTCCACCCTTGGCTGTTAACCACTTAAGTCCGGTTGTCAATCTCTGACAGCGGGATTTATGTGCGTCACAAATCCCTCCCATCGGCGCCCCGGTCACGTGATCGCAGGTCCCCAATATGCAGTCATAGTTGGAGGTCTGCAGAAAACTCCTGTGCCTGCCATTACAATCCTCCTGTGAATACAGGCCATTCAAGATCGCGATTTCTAATATACATAGCAGTATTGATGTGCTGCTATGTGCAGCACAGGCGATTGGATGATTGCAGCTTCAAGTCTCCTAAGGGGACCATTAAATAAAGTAAAAAAAAAAAAAAAAAAGATTTTAAAAACATGTAAAAAACCCACAAAAGTTTAAATCACCCCCATTTGCGTTATTGAATAAACAAAACAAAAAACACATTTGG
>JARQOD010000003.1:489589720-489638183 GCA_033576555.1 Oophaga sylvatica
GGAGTTTTCAGCACAAAAAATGTGCTGAAAAACTCGGCTTATACTCAAATATATACAGTATTTTGAAAACTTTCTTGCTTAGAAATATTGGCAATAGACAAAAATACAAAAGAGGGATTCACACAGTTGTGTAACTGGAGTCCGATAAGTCCAGGTGCAAAAGTTGGACCTGGGACCCCATCTGTATGTAGCATTCTAGATCCTATGAAGACATATGTGTTCCCCTTCCCATGTAATAATATCTCTATTCCTGCCTCCTTCTTGTAATAATCTACCCCATTCTGGGCCCCTTATAGTAATAATGACTCTCATCCTGGTCCCCAGGGCCATAGTCACCACATGGGCACATTAAGGGACCCGTGCCATAAAGCGGGGGGCCCGCTGCATCCTTTATACTGTATGGAGTAATATATGATGCCCATTATAAAGTGTGCAGTAATATATGGGGCCCATTACACTGTATGAAAAATATATGGGGCCCATTATACTGTAAGGAGTAATATATACGGCCCATTATACTGTATGGAGCATTTAATGGGGCCCATTATACTGTGTGGAGCAATATATGGGGCCCATTATGCATTAAGCATTATATTGGGGCCTTTATTATGTATGGAGCACTATGTGGAGCCCATCATAATGTATGAAGTACTATCTGATGCCCATAATACAGTACAGAGGACTATGTGGTGCCCATAATATTGTATGGAGGACTATGTGGTGGCTATAATACTGTATGGGGGACTATCGGGTGCCCATAATACTGTATGAAGGACAATATTGTCAAGTCTAAAATGATGTCTGCAGTCACTCTATCTGACTGCAGACACTTCAATCCCCAGCACATGCACCGTTTCTGAGCTATTGTAGAATTTACAATACAGTCATGGCCAAAAGTTTTGAGAATGACACAAATATTATATTTTCACATGATCTGCTGCCCTCTGGTTTTTATGTGTGTGTTTGACAGATGTTTTTATCACAGACAGAAACATAATTGCAAACATATGAGCAACAAAAGCTTATATTGACAGTTAGAATGAGTTAATGCAGCAAGTCAATATTCTCCCTGGCATGCTCTCAATCAACTTATGGACCAAATCCTGACTGATAGCAGTCCATTCTTGCACAATCAATGCTTTCATTTTGTCAGAATTTTTAGGCTTTTGTTTGTTCACCCGTCTCTTGATGATTGACCACAAGTTCTCAATGGGATTAAGATCTGGGAGTTTCCAGGCCATGGACCCAAAATCTCTATGTTTTGTTCCCTGAGCCATTTAGTTATCACCTTTGCTTTATGGCAAGGTGCTCCATCATGCTGGAAAAGGCATTGTTGATCGCCAAACTGCTCTTGGAGGGTTGGGAGAAGTTGCTCTTGGAGGACATTCTGGTACCATTCTTTATTCATGGCTGTGTTTTTAGGCAAGACTGTGAGAGAGCCGATTCCCTTGGCTGAGAAGCAACCCCACACATGAATGGTTTCAGGATGCTTAACAGTTGGCATGAGACAAGACTGGTGGTAGCGCTCACCTTGTCTTCTCCGAATGAGGCGCTTTCCTGATGTCCCAAACAATCGAAAAGGGGATTCATCAGAGAAAATAACTTTACCCCAGTCCTCAGCAGTCCACTGCCTGTACCTTTTGCAGAATATCAGTCTGTCCATGTTTTTTCTGGAGAGAAGTGGCTTCTTTGCTGCCCTCCTTGAGACCAGGCCTTGCTCCAAGAGTCTCCGCCTCACAGTGCGTGCAGATGCACTCACACCTGCCTGCTGCCATTCCTGAGCAAGCTCTGCACTGCTGGTAGCCCGATTCCGCAGCTGAAACACTTTTAAGAGACGGTCCTGGCGCTTGCTGGTCTTTCTTGGGCGCCCTGGAGCCTTTTTGGCAACAATGGAACCTCTCTCCTTGAAGTTCTTGATGATGCGATAGATTGTTGACTGAGGTGCAATCTTTCTAGCTGTGATACTCTACCCTGTTAGGCCATTTTTGTGCATTGCAATGATGACTGCACGTGTTTCTTTAGAGATAACCATGGTTAACAGAAGAGAAACAATGATGCCAAGCACCAGCCTCCTTTTAAAGTGTCCAGTGGTCTCATTCTTACTTAATCATGACAGATTGATCTCCAGCCATGTCCTCATCAACACCCACACCTGTGTTAATGGAGCAATCACTGAAAAGAGGTTAGCTGGTCCTTTTAAGGCAGGGCTGCAATGATGTTGAAATGTGTTTTGGGGGATAAAGTTCATTTTCTAGCCAAATATTGACTTTGCAAGTAATTGCTGTTAAGCTGATCACTCTTTATAACATTCTGGAGTATATGCAAATTGCCATTAGAAAAAGTGAAGCAGTAGACTTTGTAAAAATTAATATTTGTGTCATTCTCAAAACTTTTGGCCATGACTGTAGATATCACTCATGTAATGTAAGAAGTAAGCTAAATCTTTGGCATTGTACTATATTTATCCGCAGTATCTGTGCATCATTAATCGTGGTATGTGTTAAAGGGACCCATTGAGACTCTTTCGCCCAGGACCCATGAAAACCTGGAGCCATCCCTGTTTAGTGTAATCCTATACACTTTGTCCTCATTCCATCCTAGGTGGGGGAGGGAACAAATAAGGATAAGTCAGGGTCATAGCAAGGCACGAGTCCCCGGTGTCTCCAACTTACGTGGTAATCCAGGGGACAGAAATAGACTAGAGTGCCACCTCGCGTGAGGTATAGGGAAGGAGCCCCTTTTCCATAGAAATTTTACAACAGTACCATGACATTATTACTGGCCTTACCTTTTCGGATCCATTATGGCTCATGTGGCTGCTCTGGCAGGACAACTACAACTCAGCCTGGAGGTGGCAGACTTGCGCTCATTCACTTCAGGCTTAGGGCCCGTGGCTACCGAGCAACCCCTAGTCGAGCCCAAGATCGCTCTACCATATAGGTTCTCTAGGGATCGGGATGATTGTTGTTTTCAGGGAGGCCTGCAAATTCTATTTTAAATTACTTCTCACTCCTCAGGTACCGAGGAGCAACAGGTGTGGATGGTAATTTCTCTCCTTCAGGGTGACCCCAAAATCTGGGCCTTTTCTCTCCCATCTGACTCTCAGTTGCTTCGGACAGTTGAGGAAATTTTTCAGGCTCTGGGTATATCTATGACGATCCCAACAGCGTCTGGCTGTGTCTAAATTAAATCAGCTTCAGCAGGGTGAACGGCCAGCAGAGGAGTATTGCTCTGAGTTCCTTAGGTGTTCTATGGATGCTAAGTGGAATCAGTTTTGTCAGGGGCTTTCTGTGAGAGTAAAGGATGCCTTTGCCCTGTATGACACCCCAGTTTCTCTGGAGGCGGCCATGTCTCTGGCTATTTGTGTGGACCGCCATCTTTATCAGAAACATAAAGAGATGCCCCAATTTTCGGAGGGTCTGGGTCAAGAGAACCTAGGGCTAAGTCAACTGAAGAACCCATGCAGTTGGGGTGGGACAATTCATTTTATTGCTCCTCCAGCAGTTCGGCACAAAAAGGGAGTGTGCTTTTCCTGTGGTGTGAAGGGACATTTTGAGGGTGCTTGTCCATCCATACGTAACCGTAAACAACCGCCGTAAAACTAAGCAGCCCAGGTTGTGGGGAGGTTAGCAGACTGGGTGCACATATTTCCTCTGTGGGTAGGTCACAATTCTTTTTACCGGCCGAGATCCATTTTGGCAAAAGATGGTTATTTCAGCCTTTTTGGACAGGAGGTCAGGGTTTAATCTGATTGACAGCCAGATCGTCCTGGAAAGGGGTCTCAATCCGCATAAACTTTCTAGATTAAAACTCATAATCACTATACACTCTGCACCGTGGAGCTAGTTGTATTTTACTCAGGTCGTTCGAGAGATATATCTGCAGGTAGCAGCCATGCACTCAGTCTCAATTGATTGTTACTTGCTAGAGGGCTTGCCCTCTCCTGCATTTCTTGGCTTATGTTTCACTTCTGTAGTGGACTGGCAAATGTAGGAGGTAGTAATGTGGAGGGAGTGCTGTCAAGAACACTGCTTGGGCACCCAGTTAGCCAAAGTTGATACCCGGTCTCTGTTGGAATACCTGTCTGACTTTGGGGTTGTGTTTTCGAGAACAGGTGTGTCAAGAACTCTGTAACGCTCGCACCCAGACTGGAAAGCACGAGCGAGGATTGTGGCCCCACTGTGCCACAAACCAGAATAACCCTGGATGGGAGTGACTAAGCAGCTACGTTGGTGTTCACAGGAGCCTTTAGTGGTGAAGTCAGGCTTGTGCGGCAGGTAGTTGCCAGGTACCACTCCAGGGTGGGTCTGGCAGTAGCAGCTGACCCCACAGGGGGACAGGACACTAATGACAGGTGCAGGCGAGTACTGTTCATTTGGAAATCAAGGTCCCAGAGTCTGGGGGAAGAGTGGAGAGGCACACAATCCAAGCTGGTTGAGGTCTAGTGTGAAGTTTCCATAATCACTGATAGTTTGGGGAGCCATGCCATCTGCTGATCTACTGTGTTTTATCAAGACCAAAGTCAGCGCAGCCGTCTACCAGGAAATTTTAGAGCACTTCATGCTTCCCTCAGTCAACAAGCTTTTTGGAGATGGAAATATAATTCTCCAGCAGGACTTGCATCTGTCCACACTGCCAAAAGTACCAATACCTGGTTTAAAAACAACAGTATCACTGTGCTTGATTGGCCAGCAAACCCGCCTGACCTTAGTCTCATAGAGAATCTATGGGATATTGACAAGAGGAAGATGAGAGACACCAGACCCAACAATGCAGAGAGCTGAAGGCTGCTATCAAAGCTGATGTTTAAATATGAATTATTAGTATGCCCACTTACAATTCTACCTATTATCCTTGTCTATATATAGTGTCCCTTTTAATTTAATAAAGGATATTTGTATGCTGAATAACCATTTTCATGCAGCGTTTACCCATTTCAAAGATGGATGCAGGGACGCTGAGCGCCATACTGCGCATGCGCCCGCTCCTCCGTGATGTCCGGGTCCTGGTTGGTGCATCGCCGACTGTGTCATATGACGCACTCTGTGATGCGCTTCCGGTTCTCGCGGTGGTGGGGGCGGTATGCGCAGTGAATGGCGCCACATAGTTTTGGCGTCCTTGATTTAATTGTATTGGGACAGCTGCGATTCAGCTATAAAAAGGCACCTGTACCCAGCCACGCCACTCCCTGACGAAGCAACTGTGAAACGTGCGTTGGAATGGTGTGTGCTGGGGCATTAGTGTGTCAACACTGGTTGGTATTTTCCCTTCTTTTCTTATCCCTCACTTTTGTGCACTTTATCTGAGGTTCATGGATTCTTATGGTTACCTTGGATTTGAGAGTTTATGTATGGTCATATATATGACTCTTCACATAAGTTTGCACTTTATTATATTGATTGCACCGACTTGATTTTTGATCACTTGGATTTGTATTTTAGATATCATTGGTGTTTTGCACTTCAATATATTGCACATTTTTTATGAATTTTGATTATATATACATATATATACTTTCAATATTAAATATTTTATTAATTTTATATATATATATATATATATTTTTTTTTTTTATATATAGATTTATTTTTGTTTTGCACCTGGTCACTTTAGAAATTGAGGGGAATTAAATATTTAATTAATTTGTGATTTTTGCCAATCAGTCTGACACATGAAGCCCTGCATACACTATTAATTACTTCGTTTTTATCATGTAATGTTTTTATTTGGTCTTCAATAAAGAATATATATATATATTTTAACAGCATTTTGGTTGTGTCTATCCATTTTTAATAAATTAATTTTTTGGTGATTATTATTTTTAATATATATTTTTTAAATAATTTTTATGAATATTTTTATTGGGTTTGTATACGTATATATTTGATATTCATTAAAAGTATTGAATTGTGTCATTTCTGGTGTTTCTTTTCTATATAGGATCTTGCTATCAAAGCAACATGGGCTTCCATAACACCTCAGCAGTGCCACAGGCTGATCGCCTCCATGCCACGCCACATTGATGCAATAATTGATGCCAAAGGAGCCCTGACCAAGTACTGAGTGCATTTACTGAATATACATTTCGGTAGGCAAACATCTCGATTTAATTTTTTCAAGCTGGTGTTATAAAGTATTCTAATTTACTGAGATAATGGCTTTTGGGTTTTCATTGGCTGTAAGCCATAATCATCAACATTAACAGAAATAAACACTTGAAATAGATCACTCTGCTTGTACTGACTCTATAGGAGTTTCACTTTTTGTATTGAAGAACTGAAATAAATTAACTTTTTAATGATATTCTAATTTTGTGAGAAGCACCTGAGTCTTGATGCCCTAACTGTCATGGAAATATATATGTATTCCATATATTCAAAGTATATTCATATATATGCATTCACAGTTAGATAGATCTCACTTGCTAAAAATCCTGTGCTCACACATATCTATGCAAAAGCTGATGCCAGCTGTAATCAGTCGTTTTAAACGACCCTGGCCTTCATAAGAACAAGTACAGAGAGTTTTAATAAGACATCTATTGTTTACTTTTCTAGTCATTCAAGAAAGCTAGGGCAAAAGAACATAAAACAATAAATCTGCAACTTCAGTCCTTTTATCATAATTATCATACTTACACTAGAACAGCCAATAATCTAGCAGCTTTTAATTGTATGTTAATTGACTAACCAGCCCCTTTTGTAAACGATAAAACCTTGAATGAATAATAAATAAGGGGTCTTGACGAACTGTTATACTGACACTTCCGTTGTGGACAGTCCTCATTTCGTTCTGAGCGCTCAAAAAGACATTTAACAGAGAATTGGGAACGGCACCAGCAAACACTTCAGGATAAATTTATCCTAATTAAATTTCCATAACACCCTAACTGCATGATGTGCATCTCTAAGGGTCCTAAAGAACAAGAAAAGTCAGCTTTAATTCTACTCAACAAATATTAACAAGTCACATAAGTTTTGAGATTCTGTTCTGTTATGATGAAACAACTGAAACTTTTCAGGTCTATGTAACAGCAGTATGTTTGGAGGAGGTAGAATGAAGTATACGCTAAAAAGAACACCCTGCCTACAGTGAAGCATGATGGTGGCTCAGTTATCCCTATAGTGAAGCATAACTGTGACTTGGTGATGCTCTAACGATATTTTGGATGTTCAAGCACTGAGAACCTACAGCATGTGGAGGGCATGATCGATTCAATGAAGTGTCAAGAAATCCTAGAAAACATCATGCCTTCTGTGAGGAAGCTTAAGTTTGGCATTACTGGACCTTCTAAAAGAACAATTATTGGTGTTTTATTGATGGCTATTGCTACATGCAAACCAAAGAATATTGGTAAACTGGAGGCCGTTGAGGAGGCATGGGTTAACAATCCTCAGGAACACTGACAGAAGCTGATGTGTTAGGCTACTTTCACACTTGCGTTTTTTTGCGCAGCGCATCTTGCGCTATCGGACGCATGCGCAATGTTCCCCTATCTTTAACATGGCGGGCGCAGGGTCTAGCGCTTGCACGCGTTCATGTGCGTTTGTCGTGCGCTGCGCATTTTCCCGGTGTGCGCCCATACGCGCCAGACGCTACATGGTGCATTTTTTTTTCCGCCCAACCGCTTTAAAAAAACGTGTGCGCACGTGTGCGCATGCTATGCGCAAAAAATAACATTGCAGTCTATGGGGGCGCTGGCGTGCGCATGGCTTTGCGCTCGTCAGCGCTTTTGCACGCACGCGATTTTTCTGTAAATAATGGAGCCAGAGATGATGGAGGCAGAGATGATGGAGCCAGAGATGATGGAGTCAGAGATGATAGAGCCAGAGATGATGGAGACAGAGATGATAGAGCCAGAGATGATGGAGCCAGAGATGATAGAGCCAGAGATGATAGAGCCAGAGATGATGGAGACAGAGATGATAGAGCCAGAGATGATGGAGACAGAGATGATGGAGCCAGAGATGATAGAGCCAGAGATGATGGGAGGCAGAGATGATGGAGACAGAGATGATAGAGCCAGAGATGATGGAGCCAGAGATGATGGAGCCAGAGATGATAGAGCCAGAGATGATGGAGGCAGAGATGATGGAGACAGAGATGATGGAGGCAGAGATGATGGAGTCAGAGATGATAGAGCCAGAGATGATGGAGGCAGAGATGATGGAGACAGCTGATGGAGGCAGAGATGATGGAGACAGCTGATGGAGGCAGAGATGACAATGTGACAAATAGAAAACGCATGCGCCAAAAAAATGCAAACGCATGCAAAAACGCATGAAATCGCAGACAAACGCTGCGTTTTTTTGTCGAAATGCGCATGCTGATGCGACTAAATATTGCAGCGTTTACAAGAGTTTGCATGCATTTTTTTAATGCGCTTCATGTGCGCTCAAAACGCAGCGCAAAAAAACGCAAGTGTGAAAGTAGCCTTAATATATATTACTTTAAATGCAGGTCATAACAGCCAAAGGGGCTGCTCTACTAAATGCAAAAAAACATTAGCATGAAGTGTTTTAATAATTCTGTGATTGCAGAAGATAGCAAAAGTGTCATTTTGTGTTCTGAAACGGAAAGTTCGTAAGTTCTGTTAATAAACCTAGTTTGCAAAAGGGTTTGAACAATTTAGATTCAATTGCAGGCCACATATTACCAGTGTCTGGGAGGAACACATTTCCTCTGTTCTAGAGCTAATGCCAGCATATATTACATTACATCACTCCAAATGGATGCTTGGCATTGAGCCTGATGATCTTTTAGTCTTGTGGGCATCTCTTTAAACAGTTCTTGGGATGATGACATTTCCAGATGCAGTTTGGAACTCAGTACTGAGGAATGAAAGATAGAATAGACAATGTCAAAGGTGGTAGCCTATGAAAGTGCGATGTTTGAAGTCATCGAGTTCTTCAGTATGACCCATACTGTTACTAGTGGAGATTGCACTGGTGTGTGTTGAGCTTTATACATGTGTTTCAACAGTATGGACGATTAGTAAAAGTTATTTATTAATAAAGGTTTTGTCTGGTGATAACAAGTTATCATGTACCCACAGGATCGGTGATAATGGATTCGTAGTGTGTGGGTCGGCCTCCACCATGTCGGGGTATAATGGCGGCCAACGATCATGGTGGTCTCTCTGGCCTGTGGGCCGTCCTCAGTAGAATAAAAAGGGGAGAGTTGTGGAAGGCATGCAGGATCAGCTTGTCTCAATAAGCAATGTCCAGACCTCAGCTGTAACAGAAAAAAAATTTGCTTTTACTGGAGCAGTTGATGAGTACAGCTCTTTTATTTACAGCTCAGTTATTCATTACACTAAGCCAAAAGCCGTTTGTGGTGTGAAGAACCCAGCTCTTTTCTAACAATGTGTAGTAGCTCTCCTCACTCCCTCTGCATATAAGCACTAAAACCTCTCTTCTCAGCCTGGACCTTGGCATTCATGGCACTTCAGGCTTACAGGAAACTCCTTCAGCTCTCTTCCCACCGCTGGCAACTAAGGATTGTAACAAGACATCTCTCCTCTGGTCCCTGACGTCTGGTAGTTGGGCACTTATTGAACTGCGCAAGACACAGTCTTATGCGGCTGCACAGGTTTCGTTGGAGTCAAGACAGTAACCACAACAAAGGCACTGGCCTTCTTGATCTTCAGCACCACCCAATCCCAAAGGTGCAAGGTTGCTTCTCCTGTGGGGACTGCTACCCATGAGACTTCACAATTGCGCTTACACTAATTACATGTGTGTGTGTAAAAATGGCTGAAGAGCTGGCTTCTCACACCATGAGAGTTCACAAACATTTGTGACGACCTGATGCCACAGTAGTAGTCTGACAGCTGGCACCACTCGGCCGAAGAAGGAATTTTTATCCTCGATAGGGCACTACTCGTTAGGCCGGGGTCACAGTAAACGTATGGAAAATCGGTCCGAGTCTCCCTGCCCAGAGTCGCACAAGTGTTCTCCGTATGGTCATCTGTGTGTAATGCGTTTGCAATGCGATGATGCGATTTTCTCGCACCTATATGTCCGTATTAGTGTATGACATGAATATGGCTTTACATTTCTCACTGATTTTCCCCACTGAATTTAATGGCACAATGGGCTAAAATGAGCGCGTTATTTGTCGCAAGCTAGATGAATGGTCCATGTGATGTCCGAGTTTTTCTCTCACACATAGGCTTGCATTGGAGAGTCTCTGCTGATATACGCATACAATCATAGCATGCTGCGATTTTACACGAACGTCGAATACGCCTGAGAAAAAATACGGTGATGGGAGCTGCCCCATAGAATAACTCTGGCCAGAGTGCTATGCGATGTTTTCTCACATAGCACTCATCCGCATTCTACAGTAGGGTGACGCCGGCCTTAGAATGAGGTTGTGCGTCGGATGCCTGACTACTGATAAATTCATTGTCTATGGCGCTGTCAAAAAAAAAAAGAAAAGCGCTTGGCAGCCCCATAGGGTATGGAGTGGCAGTTGGGAATGCTCAGTGCTGCTCCACGCTAATCGGGGATCAGTGCAGGTCCCAGCTGTCAGACACCAACAATAAACAAGCTATCACCTATCTTGAAGATAGCTCATAACTTGTTTTCACCAGACAACCAACCCCTTTAAGGATTCAGGTGTTATTCACAAGGTGTGAGCCATGGACATTTCATGGGTCACCTCTGTATAGCTCCAAATCCTGGTAACATTTCTTGTCCTGTGATGGGACACAGGCCGTCCTCCTGCAGGTCCTGTGAGGGGACACAGGCCGTCCTCCCGCAGGTCCTGTGAGGGGACACAGACCATCCTCTCGCAGGTCTTCTGAGGGGACACAGGCTGTCCTCCCGCAGGTCCTGTGAGGGGACACAGCCCGTCCTCCCGCAGGGCCTCTTAGGGGACACAGCCTGTCTCCCGCAGGTCATGTGAGGGGACATAGCCCGTCCTCCCGCAGGTCCTGTGAGGGGACACAGGCCGTCCTCTCGCAGGTCTTCTGAGGGGACACAGGCTGTCCTCCCGCGGGTCCTGTGAGGGGACACAGCCCGTCCTCCCGCATGTCCTGTGAGGGACACAGCCTGTCCTCACGCATGTCCTGTGAGGGGACACAGCCCGTCCTCCCGCAGGGCCTCTTAGGGGACACAGCCTGTCCTCCCGCAGGTCATGTGAGGGGACATAGCCCGTCCTCCCGCAGGTCCTGTGAGGGGACACAGGCCGTCCTCTCGCAGGTCTTCTGAGGGGACACAGGCTGTCCTCCCACGGGTCCTGTGAGGGACAAAGCCCGTCCTCCTGCAGGTCCTGTGAGGGACACAGCCCGTCCTCCAGCAGGTTCTGTGAGGGAACATAGCCCATCCTCCCGCAGGTCCTGTGAGGGACACTGCCGTCCTCCTGCAGGTCCTGTGATGGGACACAGCCTGTCCTCACGCAGGTCCTGTGAGGGGACACAGCCCGTCCACCCGCAGGTTCTGTGAGGGAACATAGCCCGTCCTCCGCAGTCCTGTGAGGGGACACAGCCCATCCTCCAGAAGGTCCTGTGAGGGGACACAGCCCATCCTCCCGCAGGTCCCGTGAGGGGACACAGCCTGTCTCACGCAGGTCCTGTGAGGGGACACAGCCGTACTCCAGCAGGTTCTGTGATGGACATAGCCCGTCCTCCCGCAGGTCCTGTGAGACACTGCCCGTCCTCCTGCAGGTCCTGTGAGGGGACACAGCCTGTCCTCACGAGGTCCTGTGAGGGGACACAGTCCGTCCCCGCAGGTCCTGTGAGGGGACACAGCCCGTCCTCCAGCAGGTTCTGTGAGGGAACATAGCCCGTCCTCCGCAGGTCCTGTGAGGAGACACTGCCCGTCCTCCGGCAGGTCCTGTGAGGGGACACTGCCCGTCCTCCGGCAGGTCCTGTGAGGGGACACTGCCCGTCCTCCGGCAGGTCCTGTGAGGGGACACTGCCCGTCCTCCTGCAGGTCCTGTGAGGGGACACAGCCCGTCCTCCCGCAGGTCCTGTGAGGGGACACAGCCCGTCCTCCCGCAGGTCCTGTGAGGGACACAGCCGTCCTCCCGCAGGTCCTGTGAGGAGATATTGCCAGTCCTCCTGCAGGTCTGTGAGGAGACACAGCCCGTCCTCCGCAGGTCCTTTGAGGGACACAGCCCGTCCTCCACAGGTCCTGTGAGGAATATTGCCAGTCCTCCTGCAGGTCCTGTGAGGAGACACAGCCCGTCCTCCCGCAGGTCCTTTGAGGGGACACAGCCCGTCCTCCCACAGGTCCTGTGAGGAGATATTGCCAGTCCTCCTGCAGGTCCTGTGAGGAGACACAGCCCGTCCTCCGCAGGTCCTTTGAGGGGACACAGCCCGTCCTCCACAGGTCTGTGAGGAGATATTGCCAGTCCTCCTGCAGGTCCTGTGAGGAGACAGTGCCCGTCCTCCCGCAGGTCCTGTGAGGGGACACAGCCCGTCCTCCCGCAGGTCCTGTGAGGAGACACAGCCCGTCCTCCCGCAGGTCCTGTGAGGAGATATTGCCCGTCCTCCCACCTGCAGCAGCAGCAGCGCCCCCTCCCTCCTCTCGCAGAACTGCTCGCTCTGCCCTGCACTCTCAGCCTCACTGTCCCCGCCGAGCTGCGGCACAGAGGACGCTCCCCGCTCACCCACTGGTCGCATCTGCAGCCCCTTTAAGAAGCACAATGACCTGTGTGTGGGAGGAGGGGCCGCGTCCTGACGATCAGGTGCACGGCTGAAGAACGGATGATGTCATCTCTGTAACGAGAGAGACCTGCCCGGGAGGAGGAAGAGGAAGGACGGAGAAGACGGAGCAGAGCGGGAGGTTTCCCTGATCGCACCCTCCGGATGGGAGGATGAGGAGCCGCTCCGGGTCGCTGACGGTGAGTTCCCGCCTGTGCTCGTCCCTCATGAAGGTGACACACAACTTCTTATATAAGGACTGCAGCAGGCCGCACAGCGGAGCCCCGGAGCCGGCACCGGCACTGCCCTCCGGGCCCAGCGATGCCTGAGCCGCCGCAGCCCGTCTGCAGCCGGACACGGAGATGCCCAGCGAGTTGCCATGCTGCTGGTCACTTCTGCCATATATATAGCCATGTTACTAGGCGGCGCTGGGAGGAGGAGGAGGAGGGCTGCCTTACTGCTGTACCAGGGCATGCACTGATGAAGGAATAGGGCTCTGCCAGTCCTAAAGGCCCTGCTGCGCCCATGTCCAACCTGTGGCGCTCCTGCATGCTGGGACTAGTAGTACTACATCAGCTGTACATACCTGTTGGGGATATTTTGTAATGTGATCTTGCAGAAAATGACAATTCCTGGTTTCCTTAGCCCTGTCAGCTGTGATATCTGTATCTGGGAAAGCTGAGTGACAGCAGCCGATATGGCCACCATTACTGTGGTAAGGACAGTGTCACTTGGCTTACCCGGCAGGACGTATGGGATATGCCATGTATCGCTGCTGCAACACAAGGCATCCCTTCCATTCAGGACTCGAGGAAAGCTGGGTGATGTACAGTCCCTTCCGCACCCGTGGTGCTGTCTGCCATCTGGTCCTGATCAGTGTCTGTCCCATATTTCCATTTCACCAGCAATGTTTAAGATGTGTTGGCCCAGAGATGGGTAACATACCGTGGCCCTGTACAATGCCCCTCGCCCTCGGGTAGCTTTTGTTCTTATCATCCTCTTCACTTTTTCTTAATTTTCCTTTGATTTATCCATATGAGGGCTGTTTATGTCAGCACACAATATGCTGAAAACGGAAAAAATTCTAGGTGGGTGAAAACAATCCTCAATTGCGCCATTGTTTTTTGGGTTTGTTTTAATGGGGCTCATTGTGCTGTAAATAATTACCTGACAGTGCGATTCTCTAGGTCAGTACCATTACACCGATACAAAACTTTTGTGGCTTAATATATTTTAGTGGTTAAAAAACAGAACATTACAATATTTTTATTTTCATGTCACCATTTTCTGGGATCCATAACTTTTATTAATTTCCATCCATGTTGCTGGGTTTGGGCTTGTGTTTTTGTGTGAGAATTAGTTTTTATTGATATCACTTTGGTACAAATGACATTTTGATTACATTTTTAGAGAAGTCTGGGTACTGAAAAAACTGCAGTTTTCACTTTGATTTGTTTCTTTATAGCAGGGGTCTCAAACTCAATTTACCCGGGGGCCGCTGGAGGTAGAATCTGGGTGAGGCTGGGCCGCATAAGGTTTTCCACAAGAAAAGCTCTTACAAAAACATTTGAATATTATCAAATGTCCCAATGGGGATAGTGTTGATGATGTCTGTAAAGTGCTGTGGAGTTAATAGCGCAATATCAATGAATAAATATTATTCTTAATATTATGTTACAATACTAGGATCTGAGGATTTTCTGTTTCGAAGTCAAGAGCTCTCTGATGCGATGTTGCTGCCTGCCTCGCTGTCTTCCTCTTTTGACACTGCAGTGTGGTGGACAAGAAAACACTAACTGGTTAACAGCAAGAAGTCATTCTCCCCCAGCGCTCATTCTCCCCCAGCGCTCATTCTCCCCCGGCGCTCATTCTCCCCCGGCGCTCATTCTCCCCCATGCTATTTTCCCCCATCATTCTCCCACGTTGCTTTTCCCATCACCCCATCGTTGCTTTTCCCCATCACTCCCATCGTTGCTTTTCCCCATCACTCCCATCGTTGCTTTTCCCCATCACTCCCATCGTTGCTTTTCCACATCACTCCCATTCGTTGCTTTTCCCCATCACTCCCTTCATTGCTTTTCCCCATCACTCCCATCATTGCTTTTTCCCCCCATCACTCCCATCATTGCTTTTCCCCATCACTCCCATCATTGCTTTTCATCATCCATCATTGCTTTTCCCCATCACTCCCATCATTGTTTTTCCCCATCATTGCTTTTCCTTCCCCATCATTGCTTTTCCCTATCACTCCCATCATTGCTTTTCCCCATCACTCCCATCATTGCTTTTCCCTATCACTCCATCATTGCTTTTCCCTATCCACTCCCATCATTGCTTTTCCCATCACTCCCATCATTGCTTTTCCCCATCACTCCCATCATTGCTTCTCCCCATCACTCCCATCATTGCTTCTCCCCATCACTCCCATCATTGCTTCTCCCCATCACTCCCATCATTGCTTCTCCCCATCACTCCCATCATTGCTTCTCCCCATCACTCCCATCATTGCTTCTCCCCATCACTCCCATCATTGCTTCTCCCCATCACTCCCATCATTGCTTTCCCCATCACTCCCATCATTGCTTTCCCCATCACTCCCATCATTGCTTTCCCCCATCACTCCCATCATTGCTTTTCCCCCATCACTCCCATCATTGCTTTTCCCCCATCACTCCCATCATTGCTTTTCCCCATCACTCCCATCATTGCTTTTCCCCCATCACTCCATCATTCTTCCCCATCACTCCACATTGCTTTTCCCCATCACTCCCATCATTGCTTTTCCCCCATCATTCCCATCATTGCTTTTTCCACACACACACACCACCTCTCACCTGTCCGCAGCATCACCGGCACCTGCGCTTCCTTGCTCTGACACAGCCAGCCGCTGAATGATGACGTCATCCAGCGACGCTGCTCTCTCTGTCAGAGACAGGAAGGGCGGGCGCCGGGCAGGAAGGATCCTTGCAGCTCCGCTCCTGCTTATTTTGTCTTGCAGGCTGCGGAGCTGCTGGGATCGCTCCCTGCCCGCCACACACGATGGCTAGACTCTAGCCATCATACTCGCCTCACCTTCTCCTGCTGCAGCTCCGATGGTCCAGCGCCCGGAGCGCCGACATCTTCTTTCTGTGGTACTGCTCATTAAGCTCATGAATATGGGCGCCACGCCTATGAGAGTGGAGTGGCGTCCATATTCATGACCTTAATGAGCGGTACTATGTGTGACTGGGATTTCACATGCGAGACTCGGCCGAGGTGAGGGCCGCAAAGTATTGTCCCAAGGGCCCATGAGGTGAGGGCTGCAAACTATTGTCCCGAGGGCCGCAAGTTTGAGACCCCTGCTTTATAGCGTTTAACGTACACTTTACATAATATTAGATTTTCATCAGATGTTTGTGGATACGACGATACAAAGTATGTTATGGTTTTCTTTTTTTTTATTTCTTTTTAATGTGTTTATTTTTGAATGGGGAAAAAGGGAACACTTATACTTTGCCTCTATTTTACTATTTTATATTTTCTATAACTGCTTTTTTTTTTTTGTTTCCTTATGGGACTTACATTTGATCGCTGATATTATGTACTACAATTCCAGTGCATTGAAGTATATAGTTTAATTGTGGCTCTCCTATGAAGCCCAGCCTGTGGCTGAGCTTCACAGGACGACTAAAGATTGCAGCAGCAGGAGCCTTCACCAAGCCCACTGCTTTCATGATAACCCATCGGCTCCCTTTGATTGTGTTGCAGGGGGGCCAATGGGACCTGGTGAGTGACCGCTCTGGCAATTGAGCCATTTAAATCGGTCTGTCAAAGATTGACCGCTGCATATAAATGGTTAATAGTAGTGATCAGAGCTAGTGCTGGCCACTACTGTAACCAGAAATTGAGAACTAACACAGCCAGGATCTGCCGCATATGAGGGGGCTCAGCTCCTGTGTCCCCTTCTTACACTCTGCAGCGATTCATGAATAAAATGTGCATCACAGGTTATTAAGAGGTTAAATTTAAAGATTAGATGCCAGGGTGAAATATGCCATGTATTACAATAAGCATACATTGTGATTCCATTCTCTTGCTGGCACTCTTCAGCCAATGATCAGTGTGTTCATATATGATCTGCTCCTGGCAAAAGAGAGTACACCCACGTTGGGCGCATGTGCAGAAGGCAATTATGACAGTTCCCAATGGTTTACTGCCGTGCGGTGCCAGTGCTAGAGTGCGAGGTGACTACAGTAGGCATCAGCCATGTCCGTCAGCTGAAACTATTGGGCACTTCAAGCCGAGTATTCGTCTTGCGGACTCTTCAGATCTCATAGGCCTGGTATTGGGGGAGAACGAGGATACGTTCTGAAGGGTTTTACATGATTTAGAGCAGGGGTGGGCAATTAATTTTCCCGAGGGGCCACATGAGAGACCATGACTGTTGTGGAGGGCCGAACCAATAGCTTGAAATTAAGTTCTACTCAACTTATTAACTTATTAATATTGATTGCATCACTTAATATTGAGCAGAATTAAGTATGCTGACACCCCCTATATATTTGAACCCCCACAGCCCCTTATATACAGCATGAGCCTCACACAGCCTCCCTATATATACAGCATGAGCCCCACACAGCCTCCCTATATACTGCATGAGACCCACACAGCCTCCATATATATACTGCATGAGCGCCACACAGCCCCCCTATATATACTGCATGAGCCCCACAGTCTCCCTATATACTGCATGAGCGCCACACAGCCTCCCTATATACTGCATGAGTGCCACACAGCCCCCCTATATACACTGCATGAGCCCCACAGCCTCCCTATATATACTGCATGAGCGCCACACAGCCTTCCTATATACACTGTATGAGCGCCACACAGCCTCCCTATATATATATATATATATATATATATATATATATATATATTGCATGAGCCCCACACGGCCTCCCTATATACTGCATGAGCCCCACACAGCCTTTCCATATACTGCATGAGTATACAGCCTTCCCATAGCCTCCCCATGTGCTGCACGTCACCCCCATAGAATCCCCACGTTCACCCCTATAGAATCCCCATGTTCACCCCCATAGAATCCCCATGTTTACTTCCACAGAATTCCCATGTTCACCTCAATAGAATCCACATGTTCACTCCATAGAATCCCCATGTTTACTTCCATAGAAATTCCCATGTTCACCTCCATAGAATCCCATGTTCACCCCATAGAATCCCCATGTTCACTTTCATAGAATCCACATGTTCACTCCCATAGAATCCCCATGTTCACTTTCATTAAGAATCCCCATGTTCACCCATAGAATTCCCATGTTCACCTTCATAGAATCCCCGTGTTCACACCCATAGAATCCCCATGTTCACCCCATAGAATCCCCATGTTCACTTCCATAGAATCCCCACGTTCACCTCCATAGAATCCCCATGTTCACCCCATAGAATCCCCATGTCACCCCATAGAATCCCCATGTTCACCCCATAGAATCCCCATGTTCACTTCCATAGAATCCCCAGTTCACTTGCATAGAATCCCCACTTCACTTGCATAGAATCCCCACGTTCACCTCCATAGAATCCCCACGTTCACCCCATAGAATCCCACGTTCACCTCCATAGAATCCCCACGTTCACCTCCATAGAATCCCCACGTTCACCTCCATAGAATCCCACGTTCACCTCCATAGAATCACCACGTTCACCGCATAGAATCCCTACGTTCACCCCATAGAATCCCCATGTTCACCTTCATAGAATCCCCATGTTCACCCCAAAGAATCCCCATGTTCACCCCATAGAATCCCATGTTCATTCCATAGAATCCCCAGTTCACTTCCATAGAATCCCCACGTTCACCTCCATAGAATCCCCACGTTCACCTCCATAGAATCCCCACGTTCACCTCCATAGAATCCCCACGTTCACCTCCATAGAATCCCCACGTTCACCTCCATAGAATCCCCACGTTCACCTCCATAGAATCCCCACGTTCACCTCCATAGAATCCCCACGTTCACCTCCATAGAATCCCCACGTTCACCTCCATAGAATCCCCACGTTCACCTCCATAGAATCCCCACGTTCACCTCCATAGAATCCCCACGTTCAACACCATAGAATCCCCACGTTCACCTCCATAGAATCCCCACGTTCACCTCCATAGAATCCCCACGTTCACCTCCATAGAATCCCCACGTTCACCTCCATAGAATCCCCACGTTCACCTCCATAGAATCCCCACGTTCACCTCCATAGAATCCCCACGTTCACCTCCATAGAATCCCCACGTTCACCTCCATAGAATCCCCACGTTCACCTCCATAGAATCCCCACGTTCACCTCCATAGAATCCCCACGTTCACCTCCATAGAATCCCCACGTTCACCTCCATAGAATCCCCACGTTCACCTCCATAGAATCCCCACGTTCACCTCCATAGAATCCCCACGTTCACCTCCATAGAATCCCCACGTTCACCTCCATAGAATCCCCACGTTCACCTCCATAGAATCCCCACGTTCACCTCCATAGAATCCCCACGTTCACCTCCATAGAATCCCCACGTTCACCTCCATAGAATCCCCACGTTCACCTCCATAGAATCCCCACGTTCACCTCCATAGAATCCCCACGTTCACCCCATAGAATCCCCACGTTCACTTCCATAGAATCCCCACGTTCACTTCCATAGAATCCCCACGTTCACTTCCATAGAATCCCCACGTTCACTTCCATAGAATCCCCACGTTCACCTCCATAGAATCCCCACGTTCACCTCCATAGAATCCCCACGTTCACCCCCATAGAATCCCCACGTTCACCCCCATAGAATCCCCACGTTCACCCCCATAGAATCCCCACGTTCACCCCCATAGAATCCCCACGTTCACCCCCATAGAATCCCCACGTTCACCCCCATAGAATCCCCACGTTCACCCCCATAGAATCCCCACGTTCACCTCCATAGAATCCCCACGTTCACCTCCATAGAATCCCCACGTTCACCTCCATAGAATCCCCACGTTCACCTCCATAGAATCCCCACGTTCACCTCCATAGAATCCCCACGTTCACCTCCATAGAATCCCCACGTTCACCTCCATTGAATTCCCATGTTCATACACATGAAAA
Source organism: Oophaga sylvatica (assembly GCA_033576555.1). Classification (NCBI taxonomy): domain Eukaryota; kingdom Metazoa; phylum Chordata; class Amphibia; order Anura; family Dendrobatidae; genus Oophaga; species Oophaga sylvatica. The sequence goes on from JARQOD010000003.1 coordinate 489,609,510, forward strand.
AAAAAATAACACCACATACTCACATCAGTCCCGTTCCCAGGCGCCCTGCTGCTGCTGTTGCTGTCTCCGATGCGCTGACTGACCGGCGGTACACAGCTGATGCGATGACATGACGTCATCACTTCAGCTGTTTCACACGCTGATTGGTGGAGGAAGTGGCCGGAGGCCCCTCCTCCACCAATGCTGACTGCGCCTAGGGAGACAGCGAGTGGGCGGGCACGGTGCAGCCTGCGGACCTCAGGTTTTCAGCCCCACGGCTGTCTCGGTCCGCGGGCCGGACTGAGAAAACAAGAGGGCCGGATGTGGCCCGCGGGCCGCACTTTGCCCAGGTCTGATTTAGAGCATGGTGGTCCAATTCATGGTTCCTTTTTAAAAAAAAATATTGGGCCGACCTTCTCTTTCTAAAATTTACGACTATATCTAGGAGCAGATATAACTAATTCATATTATAAGGCACCCTGAGCATACCATGTATTATGTTTCCAGTCTGTAAATTTGCCTTATTCTATTCCAGGCTTTGTATTCTCTCTCTTCAAAAATGCACATTGTTCTCCCATCCTAATAATAATCCACCATACATTTGGCAGCGGTGCTACTTGGGTTTAGTGTGTGTCTGTGTGTCGCTGCTTCTGTTGCAGCAGATGTCTTCAGATACTGCAGATGATCCCCCAACGTGGTGGACTGCGGTAGGGAATTGCTATTTTATACTGCTTATCACATTTGTGTAATAACGATAAGAGAGAAATTCTCCGAAGCAGATGAACAATTTAGATTCCAAAACTGGATTCCAACCATGAAAAGTTACCATATGTTCTAATAAGGTAAATTTATCTTCCAGACTAAACACATGAAAAAGATCCAGAAGACACAGATGACTTTTCTCTGAGCAGGAAGCCATTGTAGCAATTGTGTATCAAAGGAATAAGATGCATCGTCTTTTCTAAAAATCAATTCCTCTTACCCGGGGAAATTAAACTGTATAAAACTATGAATGCCAGTGGTTTCCAACCTGTGACTCTGGTGGCTCGGAGCATGCTGGGAGATGTAGTGGCATTAGAGAGCCACAGGTATAAGGCGATCACTTGGTGGGCTATACATAATTTAGTGGCAAAAAATGCAAAACTGGTGAAGAAAGGTTAAACTTGATGGACCTAGGTCTTTTTTTCAACCTATGCAAGTATGTAAAGCCTTTTAAAGACGTAAAGGGCTCATTATAAAGCGCTTATCCAACAGTTATTAAGAAACTGTGCTATAAGATTCTATAGCTTTTGTTAGAATATGCGTTTGGCGCTCATCATTCAGAAGGACTTGTTAATTCAGAATAGTTGTAGGTAATGGAAACCTGCGCCATATTCTTCAGATAGCTGCATGCTTTTTTGGTATTTAGTTTCTCCGTCTGACCCCCCAGTGCACATAGATGCTCCGCTCCAGCCTGTAGGGACAGAGGAATAATTGTTTGCCGTCTACCTCGTGGTGGTGACTTTTTCCCCTAAGAACAAAGCATCATAATAAACATGCCTGATGTCTGCTAACATAGAACGCCATGTTTATTAATCTGAAAGATTTTCTAAATGCACTTTCACCCAAACCACCCATAGATGCATGGATTCTCTTACATTTTTGCGGAAATGTCCAAATGGGGTAACAGTCTTGTTGGTGTCATTTGCAGCAAAAGCAGTAGATGAATTGTCAGCTGCGTCAAGCAGTGCCCCCCCATAGCCAAAGGCTTGGATGTCTAAGCCCCAGCCCAACCTATCCACCATTGCCTATGAGCACATTTTAGGTTTTATGGAGATATACACACCATGCAGTGTCTGTGTGGGCTACTCTTCTAGGACACACTACTTCTGTGTTGTACAGATACATTTTGTGGCTCAAGTGGAAATCCAAGTTGTTCGATATCTACTATTAATGGAGAAATAGAATGCCAACATAAACATTAGGTATTTGGTTGGTCCTGCTGAAATTGGTCATCATTCTTCTAAGATGTGTGGAGCCGTCTTTGCAGGTTGTTATACTTTTAATGAAAATTATGATTGAAAAAAATCATTTTCACTTCACACTATAGATGAAGAACCTCTAAACTTACAATATTTTTTTTTCATAATTGTGTCTAGCATTGATGGTTATGACACTTTGATGTGATATGTCTACAAATCTTCTAATGCAAAGTGGCCTCCAAACTCTGCCTGCCTTCTCTTCACCGACTCATTGTCCATGCCTTTTGGATGAATTCTGGCTGTGGCTGGTGGGCACTTTCAGTGTGTGTGCTTGGCTCTTAACCGGGTACTGTGGTCACATGACTTTCCCTAAGTGTTGCTGTTGGCGCCCTGGCTCCTGCGTTGTGGGATAGGTGCCCTGTCCTCCTGCTACACGCTTGCTCTGAGAGTTGTGGTGCTTGTAATGTGACCACAATACTTTTCTGGGGAGCGAGCGCACTACTATAGTGCTGACCCTATACAGCCAGAATCCGTGCTCCAAGTACATACAAACGGAGTATGGATAATGAGTCCATAGAAGAGAAGGCAGGCAATTACACTGGGCAAAAGCAGCATTTTGGCGGCTACCTGGATGTGATTTTACTAGAAAAAGCCAAATCTCCTAATGAAGTGCACTGCAAAGTGTTCGAACTTTCAACACTAGACGCAATTATGAAAGAATAATTAGTTGTTACTCTTTCAAGGGGGTTTGTGTTTTCAGAAAATCACTGTCCCCATTCGCATTTTACGAAAAACCGAGTATTATTTGCCCTCCTCGGATTTAGCACTGAGCCTCCACTGCGGCTCCCGGTGTCTGTTAAAAGGCTTAAGCCGGCGTCACACTGGCGAGTTTGATGCGAGTAAGTCGCACGACTTTCTCACATCAACACCCGGCACGGCCGCCCGCTCTCGGACCGCAGACAGTAATGCGTTGTTTTGACGCACTCATGCACATGACTGCGCATATTTGATGGATTTTTAACGCTTCAAAAACATGTTGCATTCCCCGGACACCGCGAAACGACGCATGCTTACACAAACGCATGTGAACGCATTCAAACGCATGTCCCTGCGTACACCATGTTAAAGATATGTATGCATGATCAAACGCTGCGCACAGATACGCAAAAGTGAAACCAGCCTCACCCCCTCATCCACATCTGATATAAATAACATACCGTAATCTGAACTTATTTATTTTTAGAGTAACATTTCTTAAGACCGCATTTTTCCAAATCAGTACATCACATTGCAGCACCTTTTGTTCCCGATTCTGGAAAAAAAAAAAAAACACTTGTGGTTAGCATTCATTGATAAACAAGGTTTTGGAGGAGCTCAGTGAGTAGGTGTCTATCCAGATGGAAATGTGATGTGAATGTTCCCATTGGATCAGGTACAAGAGAGCTATAGGATTCATACCTAACCACATTCCCATAAGTGGCAGCCTACAGGATGTTTTATCTGGCAGGGGTGAGTGGAAAATATGTTTTGATACAGTTTTTCTATTCTCTGTCATGGTGTAAAAATAGAATATGATAACACCAATACACTGCACCAAGGAAAACTAATGTGTGTTTATTAATAGGCAAGGTTTTCTGAAAACTGTTGCCTCAAACCACCCAGGGAAACAGGGGTTCTTCATCTTTGGATTCTCTTAAATCTTTGTTGAAATGGCCAAAGGGGGCACAGATGTTTTCATTGCAGCCAAGGCTGTAGGGCAAGGATCTGTTGCATCCAGCTGACTTTCAGCCAAAGGCCTGAAATCATGTACACAAACATAATTGGCAAACAAGCATTCGTAGGAGTGCTTGTACCTGACTATTGTCTCATCGACACAGCCTGGAAATCACCTGATGAACAAGCAAAATGCTTGATAGTCAGGTGCAATGATTTTTATGCCAGCATAAAATCGTCATAATCGGCATTACATCGTCCCCAGTAGATGTGCTTCTGATCGACTATCATGCTATGTGCAGAGAACGATTGGTGACCTCTCTGAACAGGTCAGTGTAAGACCACCAATCAGTTTGTATATAGCTTTTGGGCAGCCGTTTAATGCAGGGTTCCCCAACTCCAGCCCTCAAGGCACACCAACAGGTCATGTTTTCAGGATTTCCTTAGTATTGCCCAGGTGATAATTGCATCACCAGTGCAATACAAAGGAAATCCTGGAAACATGACCTGTTGGTGTGCCTTGAGGACTGGAGTTGAGGAACACTGGTTTAATGGCCTGGATCAGCATGTTTAGAGGGTCTGGCTTGACAGATGTGTGAATACGTGGACCGATCACCTGGTCTCCCGACCAGAGCTGCTTCATAGGCACATACAGGTGCATCTCACAAAACTGGAATATCATCAAAAAGTTAATTTATTTCAGTTCTTCCATACAAAAAGTGAAACTCATGTTTGATTTATTTCAAGTGTTTATTTCTGTTGATGATTATGGCTTACAGCCAATGAAAACCCAAAGTCATTATCCCAGTAAATTAGAATACTTTATAACACCAGCTTGAAAAATGATTTTAAAATCCGAAATGTTGGCCTACTGAAATGTATGTTCAGTAAATGCACTCAATACTTGGTCGGGGCTCCTTTCTGATGATATTCTAATTTAGTGAGATGCACCTGTAAGTAGCAGTTAGCTCAGGTCAGAAGACTTTGGGGTCAGAACATGACTTCTGCTGCCCAACCTTCACGTCACTATATAGAGAGGTTATATATACATATCTACTCACCCCCACTGGGGGTGGTCTTTGTTGTCCTTTCTCATCCTCGGGTCCTCTACCAGAGGCCTGGGAGTTTGAGGGTTCTGCGCAGGAACTTAGCTATTCCCAGCATTGCGCTTTTCTGGACAGAGAGCTCAGATGTTGCTCCTGGGATCTGTTGTAGCCATTTTCCAACTTAGGGGTCACTGCTCCAAGTGCTCCTATCACCACTGGAATCACTGTTGCTTCACCTTCCACATCTTCTCCAGTTCTCCTTTGAGGCCCTGGTATTTCTCCAGCTTCTCATATTCCTTCTTTCTGATGTTGCTGTCATTTGGCACTGCCACATCTATTATCATTGCTGTCTTCTGATCCCTCTCCTCTAACACTCTCGCACCCCTCCAATCTATTCTAAACTGCTGCCCGACTAATCCACCTGTCTCCCCGCTATTCTCCGGCCTCTCCCCTCTGTCAATCCCTGCACTGGCTTCCCATTACCCAAAGACTCCAGTTCAAAACCCTAATCATTACATACAAATCCATCCACAACCTGTGTCCTCCATACATCTGTGACCTCGTCTCCCGGTACCTACCTGCACGCAACCTCCGATCCTCACAAGATCTCCTTCTCTTCTCCCCTCTTATCTCCTCTTCCCACAATCGCATACAAGATTTCTCTCCTGCGCATCCCCCTACTCTGGAACTCTCTACCACAACATATCAGACTCTCGCCTACCATGGAAACCTTCTAAAAGAACCTGAAGAAATACTTCCGACAAGCCTACAACCTGCAGTAACCACCGATCCACCAAACCGCTGCACGACCAGCTCTACCCTCGCCTACTGTATCCTCACCCATCCCTTGTAGATTGTGAGCCCTCGCGGGCAGGGTCCTCTCTCCTCCTGTACCAGTCGTGACTTGTATTGTTTAAGATTACTGTACTTGTATTTATTATGTATACCCCACCTCACATGTAAAGCGCCATGGAATAAATGGCGCTATAATAATAATATAGAGCCATAGGCACATCTTGTGGTATCTGCGAGTAATATGATGTTAACTTGATGGATTTCTTCCACATTAAAGTATGGGCATGTAGCTGGCTTATGTGTTGTACAGATCATAAAATGAGAGCTTCCCAAAAATGATTGATTGTTGGGTTAAGAATGGGAACAGCCTTCCGTAAGTAGAAAGCTGTGATTTTTTTTTTCCTTGTATGTGGTGACTGTAGCCTCATGAAAATTTGTCACACAAGGTGTGTTTTTTATTTTTAGAAGGCTTCTTCTATGGTAATTGAACCAATTCTTCCTACATAATTGCTTAACAAATGACATAATGTCAACATGACTGTAATAGGGTGCAATGTGTCTGTGGATACAGCAAAGTCATGAACATCAATGAGGGAAAACGCATGGAGTCCTTGCAGGCCATGGTGTAACTAGAGTCCAGTGGGTTCCTGGGCAAATTTAGGGCAGGCACTGCTCCTCTACACTAATTTTATCCCCACTTCTTTGTATCATGTATGAGTTCATTCATTCACCCGCTTCAATTATGTATCACTTACAGTGACTCACACATGATGTCTTCTCTGATTTTTGAAATTGTATTTTTTTCCTCCCTTTCTTTCCTTCCTAGACAACGTTAACAACATCCCCTGAGGGAAAATCCTTCTCCCTCACCACTGCAGTCATCTGCACAGTCTGTGACAACACAGAGAAATTTGGACCCCAGATAAGATCCCTATACAAATAACTATATACAAATTAAGATTCCAAACCAGATAATGAAAAATGTTGACCCCCCCAGACCATATGCTTTCCTCCATGACTCTTAAGCTCCTTTTCATCTCTTGACACTACCTCGTATATAATATTTTTATGCAGACACCCTGGATGTAAAGAGGTGCCTTAAAGCAAGGCTAGTATGTATTATTTGCACTCTTCCCATCACTCTCTTCTTCATCCACATATCGGATGCCACCCCAATGGTTACACCACTGCCTGCAGGTACATGAAGCCACAGGCTCTTTTTGCTGGTGCATGTGAGCTTTGCTTTTAGGACAGATCACTCCCTAATTGTAGGATGGACCCATAACTCGCCTATGTGCTGTACAGATCCATCATACTGACATCTCTTCCTCCCATCTGTCCTTTTTCATAAAGAACAAGAACCAATCTCTGCACAAGGGAAATGGGACATTTTGAGTGTTATCTTCTTATTCTAGGCACCCTTCCTGTATCGGGATAATGCAGCCTCATAAAAACGTGTCCTGAAAAGCGTTTCCTAGAAGACCTTTTGTGTAGTCTTCAAGCCATTTCCTCCTATTTTACATAGCTTGACAAATGTAATAATGTCACCTTGACATTAACAGGGTAAAATATTTTTCATATGTATCATTTGGTTCCAAGCACAGTTAATTTAAAGAAAAAATAATGTGCAAAAATATTGTCGTCTTGTTTCATTGCTAATATTTCCTTTGGAAAAAAAAAAACAAAACAAACGATAAAATCCAGAATTACGGTGTGAAATCTTGCAGGCCTGACTGGTGGAGCATGTTGTGCAGAAGCCTGTGCGACTCCGTCACGTGGTCCTAAGCCCTCTCCAATATTCCCATTTGGTGACCCACTTACTGCAAAGCGAAAGGCGGCACTGTGCTCTAACTTCAGCTGCCTGCATGGTTGAAGCAGCTAATCCATTGCTGTATAAGGCGGCCATGATCAGAACGGCGATGGTTAATACTCCAGGAGGGAGGGAAGAAGGGGCGGCCTCCTATTGGCGGACTATTTTAGGTAATCGCGGCTATTGCTCGGTGTGATGCTGATAATACTTTGAATAGAGATTCCCGTGGAGGATGCTGCACTGTGTCCTAGATCAGAGAAGGGAAGAGATGTAATCAGATATTGTGTATATCTGTACATTGTAATGCACAGGTAAATAGAATTATTCCCGTGTGTAACCTTTGCTTGTATAATTGCAGATACATGCAGTTTGCTCTTTTTGTCCTTTTTTCCCCCCTCCTGAGTGTAATTCCAGCTACGTTGCTGCAGTCTGCTGTAGCAGAAAATAAAAGGGACAGGTGTAAGCATGTCCGCTCTCATTGATGGCAGCACAGAGGAGCTGGTCTGTGTGTCTGTCAGCTCGTGGGATGTCAGCGTTATCATTAGCATAGCTGTCAGTGGCTTCAGCCTCGGGGACTGCAGTCCTGGGCCGGAGCGCCGCTCTCTGAAGCTCTTTATTTAGCCTGCTTTTTCCTAGCAGAATAATCTTTATGGCAAATCAGTAGGCTGCACCAACCAATCAGAGTGCAGAGATTTGGGAATGGTCGTAAGTTGTCATGAAAACAAAGAATTTGCTTCAGCCTTGATATGCTGATGTACAGGCTTTGATTTGTTCTGCCAACTCATATGCAGCTGATCCTGGAAAACTTTGTATTTATTGACGTCTGTGGTGTGTGATATTTTTAGGAGATGTATCAATAGATGTAAATAATCACAAACTGTTTATAGTATCTGTATACCAGTGTTATGATACAATATTATGTAAATGCCTGACTTTTTCTGGTTCGCTCGTGCAGTGATGGTCCCGAGTTATTGATTGTTCAGTTTCACTTGAGTTGAACCAATCAATAAAGGCAATCTGATGAGTGAAGTGTCGCAGAGCGCGAACACACAAATGCTTACTGGCTGCTGTCCTGCATTGTCAGGTAAGGCTAGCTTCACATCAAGGGGGAAAGAAGTATCCTAATCATACTTAAAAAAAAAAATAACAAAATCCATAAAAATTGTTTGTTTACAATTGACCTACAACTACTATACAGTCATGGCCAAAAGTTTTGAGAATGACACAAATATTATATTTTCACATGATCTGCTGCCCTCTGGTTTTTATGTGTGTTTGACAGATGTTTTTATCACAGACAGAAATATAATTGCAAACATATGAGTAACAAAAGCTTATATTGACAGTTAGAATGAGTTAATTCAGCAAGTCAATATTTGTAGTGTTGACCCTTCTTCTTCAGGACCTCTGCAATTCTCCCTGGCATGCTCTCAATCAACTTCTGGACCAAATCCTGACTGATAGCAGTCCATTCTTGCACAATCAATGCTTTCATTTAGTCAGAATTTTTAGGTTTTTGTTTGTCCACCCGTCTCTTGATGATTGACCACAAGTTCTCAATGGATTAAGAACTGGGGAGTTTCCAGGCCATGGACCCAAAATCTCTATGTTTTGTTCCCTGAGCCATTTAGTTATCACCTTTGCTTTATGGCAAGGTGCTCCATCATGCTGGAAAAGGCATTGTTGTTCGCCAAACTGCTCTTGGAGGGTTGGGAGAAGTTGCTCTTGGAGGACATTCTGGTACCATTCTTTATTCATGGCTGTGTTTTTAGGCAAGACTGTGAGAGAGCCAATTCCCTTGGCAGAGAAGCAACCCCAAACATGAATGGTTTCAGGATGCTTAACAGTTGGCATGAGACAAGACTGGTGGTAGCGCTCACCTTGTCTTCTCCTAATGAGGCGTTTTCCTGATGTCCCAAACAATCGAAAAGGGGATTCATCAGAGAAAATAACTTTACCCCAGTTCTCAGCAGTCCACAGCCTGTACGTTTTGCAGAATATCAGTCTGTCCATGATGCTTTTTCTGGAGAGAAGTGGCTTCTTTGCTGCCCTCCTTGAGACCAGGCCTTGCTCCAAGAGTCTCCGCCTCACAGTGCATGCAGATGCACTCACACCTGCCTGCTGCCATTCCTGAGCAAGCTCTGCACTGCTGGTAGCCCGATCCCGCAGCTGAAACACTTTTAAGAGACGGTCCTGGCGCTTGCTGGTCTTTCTTGGGCGCCCTGGAGCCTTTTTGGCAACAATGGAACCTCTCTCCTTGAAGTTCTTGATGATGTGATAGATTGTTGACTGAGGTGCAATCTTTCTAGCTGCGATACTCTTCCGTTAGGCCATTTTTGTGCATTGCAATGATGACTGCACGTGTTTCTTTAGAGATAACCATGGTTAACAGAAGAGAAACAATGATGCCAAGCACCAGCTCCTTTTAAAGTGTCCAGTGGTGTCATTCTTACTTAACCCCTTAACGACCAAGCCATTTTGTAGGTTAAAGACCAGGCCAATTTTTACATTTCTGACCACTGTCTCTTTATGAGGTTATAACTTTGGAACGCTTCAACGGATCTTGGCGATTCTGAGATTGTTTTCTCGAGACATATTGTACTTCATGATAGTGGTAAAATTTCTTCAATATAACTTGCGTTTATTTATGAAAAAAACGGAAATATGGCAAAAATTTTGAAAATTTTGCAATTTTCAAACTTTTAATTTTTATGCCATTAAATCAGAGAGATATGTCACAAAAATTAGTTAATAAATAACATTTCCCACATGTCTACTTTACATCAGCACAATTTTGGAACCAAAATTTTTTTTTGTTAGGAAGTTATAAGTGTTAAAAGTTGACCAGCAATTTCTCATTTTTCCAACAAAATTTACAAAATCATTTTTTTAGGGCCACCTCACATTTGAAGTGAATTTGGGGGTCAATATGACAGAAAATACCCAAAAGTGACACCATTCTAAAAACTGCACCCCTCAACGTGTTCAAAGCCACATTCAAGAAGTTTATTAACCCTTTAGGTACTTCACAAGAATTGAAGCAATGTGGAAGGAAAAAATTAACATTTAACTTTTTTTCCCAAAATTTTTCTTTCGACACAATTTTTTTAAATTTTGTCAAGGGTATCAGTAGAAAATGAACCACAATATTTGTTGTACAATTTCTCCTGAGTACATCGATACCCCATGTGTGGGGGTAAACCACTATTTGGGCGCATGGCAGAGCTCGGAAGGGAAGCAGCGCCATTTGACTTTTTTGGCTGGAATTGAGATTGGACGCCATGTCGCATTTGGAGAGTCCCTGTGTGCCTAAACAGTGGAAACCCCCCACAAGTGACCCCATTTTGGAAACTAGACCCCCCAAGTAACTTATCTAAATGTGTTGTGAGAGCTTTTAACCCCCAAGGGCTTCACAGAAGGTTATAACGTAGAGCCGTAAAATTAAAAATCATGTTTTTTCCACAAAAATGATCTTTTCATCCCAATTTTTATTTTCCAAAGGATAAAAGGACCCCAAAAGTTATTGTGCAATTAGTCCTGAGTACGCTGATACCCCATATGTGGGGGTAAACCACTATTTGGGTGCATGGCAGAGCTCGGAAGGGAAGCAGCGCCATTTGACTTTTTTGGCTGGAATTGAGATTGGACGCCATGTCGCATTTGGAGAGTCCCTGTGTGCCTAAACAGTGGAAACCCCCCACAAGTGACCCCATTTTGGAAACTAGACCCCCCAAGTAACTTATCTAAATGTGTAGTGAGAGCTTTGAACCCCCAAGGGCTTCACAGAAGGTTATAACGTAGAGCCGTAAAATTAAAAAATCATATTTTTTCCACAAAAATGATCTTTTATCCCAATTTTTATTTTCCAAAGGATAAAAGGACCCCAAAAGTTATTGTGCAATTAGTCCTGAGTACGCTGATACCCCATATGTGAGGGTAAACCACTATTTGGGTGCATGGCAGAGCTCGGAAGGGAAGCAGCGCCATTTGACTTTTTTGGCTGGAATTGAGATTGGACGCCATGTCGTATTTGGAGAGCCCCTGTGTGCCTAAACAGTGGATACCCCCCACAGTAACCCCATTTTGGAAACTAGACCCCCCAAGGAACTTATCTAGATGTGTGGTGAGAGCTTTGAACCCCCAAGGGCTTCACAGAAGGTTATAACGTAGAGCTGTAAAATTAAAAAATCATATCTTTTCCACTAAAATGATCTTTCCACCCCCAATTTTTATTTTCCAAAGGGTAACAGGACCCCAAAAGTTATTGTGCAATTTGTCCTGAGTATGCTGATACCCCATATGTGGGGGTAAACCACTATTTTGACGCATGGCAGAGCTCGGAAGGGAAGGAGCACCGTTTTTAAATGCAGACTTTGATGGAATGGTCTGCGGGTGTCATGTCGCGCTTGGAGAGCCCCTGATGTGCCTAAACAGTAGAAACCCCCCACAAATGACCCCATTTTGCAAACTAGACCCCCCAAGGAACTTATCTAGATGTGTGGTCAGCACTTTGAACCCCCAAGGGCTTCACAGAAGTTTATAATGTAGAGCCGTGAAAATAAAAAATCATATTTTTTTCCACAAAAATGACCTTTTTGCCCCAAATTTTTATTTTTCTAAGGGTAATAGGAGAAATAGGACCCCAAAAGCTATTGTGCATTTTGTCCTGAGTACGCTGATACCCCATATGTGGGGGGAACCACTGTGATCGCCTTACTGCGATCTTTGGGAGGCACAATGAACAAATCCACAAAAGGTGAAGAATTGGTTTTCTTTTTTACGCCGTTCCTCGTGCGGTATTAGTGATTAGGCGACTTTATTCCTCGGATCGGTGCGATTACAGCGATACCAGATTTACACCCTTTTTTCATGTTTAGCTTCTGTCACACTCTAAAAGATGCTTTTTTTTTGGAAGAATTTTTTGTAAGAAATTTTTGCATCGCCGTATTTTGAGAGCTATAATTTTTCCATATTTCGGCCGACAGAGTTATCTGTGCGCTTATTTTTTGCGGGACGAGCTGACGTTTTTATTGGTACCATATTCAGGCACATAACGTTTTTTGATCGTTTCCTATTCCGATTTTTGTGGAATCAGAATGAACAAAAACCAGCAATTCAGGAATTGTTTTTTTTTTTTTTTTTTTCCTCCGTTCCGTGTGTGGTAAAATTGATAAAGCAGCTTTATTCTTCGGGTCACTACGGTTACGGCGATTCCTCATTTATATATTTTTTTTTATGTTTTGGCGTTTTTTACACAATAAAAAATTTTATAGAAAAAAATAATTATTTTTGCATCAGTTTATTCCGCGAGCTATAACTTTTTTATTTTTTCGCTGATGATGCTGTATAGCGGCTTGTTTTTTTGCGGGACAAGATGACGTTTTCAGCGGTACCATGATTATTTATATCTGACTTTTTGATCGCGTGTTATTGCACTTTTTCCAAGCGGTATAATGATACCGCTTGGAAAAAGTATAATTTACTACTTTTTTGTGTTTTTTTTACGGCTTTCACTGAAGGGGTTAACTAGGGTTACGCTTTTATAGATGGGATTTTTACGGACGTGGCGATACCTAACATGTGTATGTTTTTTGTTTTTTATTTTTTTTATTACATAAGAAATGTGTATTTTTTAGGGGATTTTTTTAAAATTATTTTTTAATATTTTTTTTACAATTTTTTTTAAAAAAATGATTTTTTTTAACTTGTCCCTTTATGGGACTTTCACTTTTTTTACTTTTTATTGCAGTTACAATGCATTGCAATGCTCTGGCATTGCAACTATAGTGGAAGCTGCTGTGACAATGATCACAGCAGCTTTCCGTAGCTAGATGACCCTGAGGTTGTCATGACAACCCCCGGGTCATCAAGGCAGAGATCGGGCCCTGCAAATACATTGCAGGGTGCCGATCTGAGGCAGAAGGAGCTCCCGACCCTCTGCCTCCCCCCCTGAGCTCTGCGATCGCGCTCGATCGCAGCAGTCAGGGGGTTAACAGCCAGGGGCGGTGGGGGCTCCGCTCCTGGCTGTCAGTGCAGGAAGCCTGGCCACTGCAGCGCCGGCTCCTGCACTGATCGCGCTGGAGAAGCTGAAATTTCAGCTTCTCCTGCACGATCGCTGCTGTGTTTGGTCAGTCAGATTGACTGACCAAGCACAGCGCTGTAGGTGCGGGGACCGACTGCAAAGGTCCCCGCACCGCTTGCCGTGCCTGTCAGCTGTCTGTGACAGCTGTCGGCACTGATCTACCACTGCGTGTTTACACGCAGTGGTAGATCAAAGCCATGACGTGCAGAGTCCGTCCTGTTGCCGGAACTGACACCTTGCCATGACGGACTCTGCACGTCAGTGGACATTAAGGGGTTAATCATGACAGATTGATCTCCAGCCATGTCCTCAACACCCACACCTGTGTTAATGGAGCAATCACTGAAAAAAGGTTAGCTGGTCCTTTTAAGGCAGGGCTGCAATGATGTTGAAATGTGTTTTGGGGGATAAAGTTCATTTTCTAGCCAAATATTGACTTTGCAAGTAATTGCTGTTAAGCTGATCACTCTTTATAACATTCTGGAGTATATGCAAATTGCCATTAGAAAAAGTGAAGCAGTAGACTTTGTAAAAATTAATATTTGTGTCATTCTCAAAACTTTTGGCCATGACTGTACATTTTACCTATGAGTAAAGTGTATAGTAATTATAGATTACACACACGTAAAAAAAAAATGATATGGGTTTTTACATGTGTGTAATGATGCATAGAAAAACAAAAAAGGGAGGATACATCTTTTTATACTTTTTTTTTTTTTTTTTTTTTTTTACATGTGTGTAATCATACACTGAAAAGGAAATGTGTCTGTGTGTGTGTACAGTACAGACCAAAAGTTTGGACACACCTTCTCATTCAAAGATTTTTCTGTATTTTCATGACTATGAAAATTGTAGAATCACACTGAAGGCATCAAAACTATGAATTAACACATGTGGAATTATACATTACACTTTACAAAAAAGTGTGAAACACCTGAAAATATGTCTTATATTCTAGGTTCTTCAAAGTAGCCACCTTTTGCTTTGATTACTGCTTTGCATGCAGAAAAGGTGAACGGACGAACTCTACATGCCTGGTTCCCACCGTGAAGCATGGAGGAGGTGGTGTGATGATGTGGGGTGCTTTGCTGGTGACACTGTTGGGGATTTAGTCAAAATTGAAGTGGTGAGCGGTCCAGCTCACCCCAAACCATCTTGATTGGGTTCAGGTCTGGTGACTGTGGAGGCCAGGTCATCTGGCGCAGCACCCCAACACTCTCCTTCTTGGTCAAATAGCCCTTACACAGCCTGGAGGTGTGTTTGGGGTCATTGTCCTGTTGAAAAATAAATGATGGTCCAACTAAACGCAAACCGGATGGAATAGCATGCTGCTGCAAGATGCTGTGGTAGCCATGCTGGTTCAGTATGCCTTCAATTTTGAATAAATCCCCAACAGTGTCACCAGCAAAGCACCCCCACACCATCACACCACCTCCTCCATGCTTCACGGTGGGAACCAGGCATGTAGAGTCCATCCGTTCTCCTTTTCTGCATGCAAAGCAGTAATCAAAGCAAAAGGTGGCTACTTTGAAGAACCTAGAATATAAGACATATTTTCAGTTGTTTCACACTTTTTTGTAATTGTAAAGTGTAATGTATAATTCCACATGTGTTAATTCATAGTTTTGATGCCTTCAGTGTGATTCTACAATTTTCATAGTCATGAAAATACAGAAAAATCATTGAATGAGAAGGTGTGTCTAAACTTTTGGTCTGTACTGTATATGTGTGAAAAAAAAAAAAAAAAAAAAAATATTATTAATATTATATAATATATATATATATAATATATATTTATATATATATATATATAATATATATATATATATTGCTTGTGTAACTGCTTCAGCAAAACACCATAGTGGCACTATATTCCAGCAGCGACAAAACTGTGAACCCAATAGACAGTAGACCTTTCACTGAGACCCCTTTATCTGGACACACAAAATGTCAAATTTTATAAATCTTTCTCTGCAAAATCATATTTGCACATTGCAGTACATTAGTCTAGGTTTATATTTATCCTGTGCTCTACACTGAGCACTGCATCCGGGTCTCTGTCTTGATCCCCAAAAAGTGCCTTCCAGACGGAACCCTAAATGCGCTGCATTTGTCCTCTTCTCTGGCATGGTCTGTCTTGGTGTAGTAGTGTGACCGCTATTCCTGTATGCACACTGATGCTGGAATGGTGACACTCAATGACTAGGACTGCCCCATTGATTCCCGCCCTCAGAAGTTTTTTTTTTTTTTTTTTTTTAATTTCTCAACAATTTCTTTTTTTTTTTTTCAATTTTATTGACAATTTAATTTTTTTTTTCCCGCAACTTTTCAAAAGCTATTTCAAAGCAGAAAAAACGGTGATCCGAGAAGATTTTTGTGGTCCATTTTTGCGGAAGACTGTGAAAAATACGGCCCGCAAAAACGACCCGCAAAAAACACGGCAGATGTAAAAGAAGCCTAAGCAGGAGTTAAATGTATAAAATACAGATTTTTTTTTTTTTTTTTTGGGTTCACAAACTTATATAACAATCTGTTTTTGCTGTAAAACATGCTGCCGTTAGGTTGCACAACATTTCCAAGCTGACTGGTTCCCTCTAACTCCTTCCCGACAGAGGGTGTAATGGTACATCCTATGTTGGGTACCTGTATATGGAGCAGGCTTAAGAGCTAAGGCTTCATCTGACCTGTGCAATGTCATCTGTACAAAGCCTCTGTCTCCCTGGAACAACTTTAATCTTTTTTTTATTTTTTTATGTAGCGCTAGCATGTTCCGCAGCGCTTTACAGTTTCGCTGACATATCACAACTGAGGTCTGATCACTGCAGTTAACCCCTTAAATGCTGCTGTTAATCACTGACACTGGTATTTAACTCACACCAGGCAAAATGTATGTTGGGGTCACAAGAGCCACTGGGTACTGACTCCTGGTAAATGTAACTCCCTCTACTCTTTTTCCTTTTGTGACTTTTGTGCTTACTTAGCGTGTGAATACTTATGTTTCTCCATACATGTGTATGCACCTCTTCACAAGTATTTTGGTCATAGGCCAGATGTATGGAAGTCCTCATGTTGTATAGTCACTATACCCAATACTTTTTTTTTTGCCGTGGTTTCCCCTTATATAACTTGTTTTCCCATCTGTGTTTTATTGCCTATTGTATCTTAAGCTGATAAAAACTTTTATTGATTTACTCCTTGGCTTATTCACTTTTTTGGAGGAGGTATATGTATTTTTGTTTGGTCAATACTCACATTAATGAATTGATCTATTGGGGATTCTGTTCACCTTGTTGTTGCATAATGCTGTAATCATACTGACCTAGAGAATCATGTTACTGGATAAAAAATTTTATTTTATTTTTTTAACCATGTTACAGCACTAGGATTTGTCCGGCAAAAAAACAAGCCCTCATACGTCTGTCAATTGGAAAATGAGAAAGTTATGGATTTTGGAATTGGGGGAGGCAAAAACAAATGTAAAAAACCCCCAGAAAATTGTCTGCGAGGGTAGGATTTAACCCCTTCCCGACATTTGTATAGACATGTCATGGAAGGGAAGGATTTCCCGACCAATGAAGTGTAAATATGTACGTCATGTCATCACTAGCGCACAGCGATCACATGAATGTGCCTGCTGTTTCTGACAGCAGGGCATTGGGACTCGTAGCCACAGAGGGTGGCGCCGCCGTCCGCATCTATGATTGCTGTGATTTGCTGTCTGATTTAAAAAAAAAAACAGCCAATCAGCGATTTCAGTGTTTCAGAAATTGAAATTGGCTAAAACACTGATGTCCAGCCTATGAGCTGTGCTGTAACAGCATCGATCATAGGCTTGAGCCTAGCAGCGACAGCATCACCAGGGCCAGTTCTGTTGGTGCGATCGGACTATGATGACGATCGCACCAATCAGAGTGCACCGTGGTGATCTGACCTCTGAATGACCGCCCTGCGCATCCTCATTCTAGCTTTAGACGTGTACAGAATGGTCGATTCTTTTCTGTGCCGGGCCTTGTGTTGCTACAGATTTTTTTTTAAAGCCTGTGCCATCACTGCTGGTGCTGCTGCTGTTGAAGAAAGAAGTTTCTGATCCCTGATCTTCCCTAATCTACCCTCCCTTCTGCTGCTGAGTTCCGATCTGTACTTGGTTGCTCAATTTTTAGCAGGTTTTTTTTTTTTGTTCGTGTGTCCTGCATCTGCCAAGTGCTTATCAGTGATTAAAGTCACTGATCTGCACCTGTGCTCATTGTTTTCCAGGACACTTTTTTTGTCCCTTTTTTTTTTCTCTCCCACCCTTTGTACCTTATCCGTACTTGCATCCTACGGCCATCGAGCGCGAGTCGGTGACATAAATCACTGATCGACCTACAGGTGTGTTTTTTTTTTTTTTTTTTCTGTGTGGGAAAAAAAAAGAATAAAAAATAACTTTTGATTTGACTAGATTAGGGACAGTAAAAATATACCATAGTAATCTGTGTTTAGTACATTATTTATTTATTTTTTTTACTGAATTTTGTCAGGGTTAGTGTCAGTTGCAGGAGCTCAGTAATTCTTTTTTTTTTTTTTCTGACATCTGATTAGTACGTTTGTTTTTTATTTTACCAAATTTCTAAAAGAACATTTTTGTGTTTGTTAAAAAAAAAAAAATGTATATATATTTTGACGGCTCAACGTTATAAGTTTCTGTGAAGCATCTGGGGTTTTATAATGCTCACCACATATCTACATACATTCTTTGAGGGGTCTAGTTTCCAATATGGGTTCACTTGTGGGCAGTTTCCATTGTTTAGGCATATCAGGTGCTCTCCAAACACGACATGGCATCCGTTCTCAAGTCCAGCCAGTTTTGTGTTCAAAATGATAAATTGTGATCCTTCCCTTCCGAGTTCTGTCATGCGCCAAAACAGTAGTTTTCCCCCACATATGGGGTTACGGCGTACTCGGGAGAAATTGCACAGCAAATTTTGGGGTCTATTTTCTCCTGCTACCCTTGTGAAAGTACACACAAATGTAGGTCTAAAGTTAATTTTTTGTGAAAAAAAAAAGTTAAATGCTCATTTTTTTTCTTTCCACATTGTTCCAGTTCCTTTGAAGCACCTGAAGGGTTAACTTCTTGAATGTGGTTTTGAGCATCTTGAGGGGTGCAGTTTTTAGAATGGTTTCACTTTGGGGTATTTTCTGTCATATAGACCCCCTAAAGTCACTTCAAATGTAATATGGTCCCTAAAAAAAAATTGTACATTGTTGGAAAAATTAGAAAATAGCCTGTCAACTTTTAACCCTTCTAACTTCCTAACAAAAAAAATTCAGAAATTGTGCTGATGTAAAGTAGAAATGTGAAAAATGTTATTTATTAACTATTTTATGTGACACATCTCTCTGGTTTAAGGGAGTAAAAATGAAAAGTTTGAAAATTGCGAAATTTTCAACATTTTGCCCAAATTTACGATATTTTCACAAATAACCTCAAGTCATCTTGAGCAAATTTTACCACTATTATGAACTACAATATGACTTGAGAAAACAATCTCAGAATCACTAGCATCCGTTGAATGTTCCAGAGTTATTACTTCATAAAGTGACACTGGTCAGAATTGTAAAATTTGACCTAGTCATGAAGGTGAAAACAGGCTCTGGGGTGAATGGGGTTAAAGACCATCAAATGTATAAGACAATCTATATAAAGCTCTACCTCCATTACCTTGCTGAGGGTTTCCTCGCCAACTGGCGCATGCCGTCTAGCCTGCAGTCTTCCGCCATCAACTTCACGAGGTTCTGCAGTCATGTTTTTCTGCCTACCTTATATGACATGACACTGTAACGGTAACATATGCTAGGAATAGTGATAGACAAAATAATCTTGCTTGAAGGGAGGCTATAGATGATATTCATATCTGGATATTATGTGCTGGCGTGAGAATGCTGTATATGCCGAATATGTTACATGTTTTATCATGGAAAACGCCATAAAATCTCATATTTGGAATATTTTCACTGAAGAATTTAATCATAAACTTCCCTTATAGATCAGTAGTAATGTTATGGTATTTCATGCATTTCACCATCTGTTTTAAAGGCGTTAGTCATTTAGGAGTACATTTAAAGTTGTTTTATCAAGTACAAACTATTTATTAGCTATTTGTAATTCCAAAGATGCCCCGGCATTAAGATACCAGCAGTCCTGGTCAATGTAGTTCTCCACTTCTGACTTGTGCTGGATATGGGACAGCTTCCTATGTCCGCACATCACCAGTGGTGCCTGTGAAAGATCCTCGCTGATCTTGATGATAAAACCAGTCCCCATTGTCACATTGCACAGGGGAGGGGCTGGCTCATATGCTTTTCACAGGAATCACTCCATTCTATAGAACCAATTGAAGATGGCGCTTCTTAGTAAGTTTCATATTCAAGTTCTTTATTCCTCCATATAATAACAGCAGCAAAGTTTCGACCTTGGTGATCTTTTTCAAGCTAGCAAATATCGTATACAGTCAGTTGAAATAATTAACCAATCACAATTCAGACACACATTGCAAAATATACAATCCATGTTCCTAACAAAAATTAAACAAAAATTAGTCTAGGAAGGGGCCATGGATATTGGCGCCCCCCTGGCTAAAAATACCAGCACCCAGCCGCCCCAGAATTGGCGCATCTGTACTATGCGCCAATTCCGGCACTTAGCAACTCTCTTCCCACTGCCGTGTAGCAGTGGCATATGGGGTAATAAAGTGTTAATAATCACCTTGCTACTGTAAGGTGACATTAAGCCAGGTTAATAATGGAGAGGCGTCAATAAGACAACTATCCATTATTAATCCTATAGTTTGAAAGGGTTAAAAAACACGCACACATAAGAATAAAGTATTTTAACGAAAAAAACACGACACGATTTTTCATAATTTTTATTGTACGTCTAAATCCATTTGAATTCATATATCACCTGCAAAAAAACCCAAAACAGTTTACTCCCTGTCCGACGCAGTCCCTCTTTAAAACGAGTGTCCCACGACGATCTCCCCTATAGAGCGGTCATATCAGTAGATGTGACCGCTCTATAGGCCTCCGTTGACACACTGACCTGGACGGAGATAACCCTCCCGCATTGTATCATTGGAGTTCACTCCACTCTGCGGCACTACAGCCGTGACAAATGACAGGTGAACTCCAGTGACCTGCCGGCGGCGGAGTGATACAGTGCAGATGATTATCTCCGTCACTGTACATCGGAGCCCCTGGAGAGCGGTTGCATCTGCTGATTACGTCGGACAAAGGGAGTGTATTGGTTGTTTTTTTTTTTTTTTTTTTTTCAGGTGAGCGAGGGCTTTGGGGATTAGCAGATTATGGTGAGTATGGACTATATATATATATATATAATAAAAAAAAAAAAAAAAGATATATATTATTATGTATTATATATATATATATATATATATATATATAATATATATATATATATATATATATATATATATATAATGTTATGTGTGTGTTTTTTTTTTTTTTTTTTTTTTACATTTAACACATTAGCCAGGTGATGGGACTACTACTATTCCATCATTGGCTAATGGTCTCACTGTAGCAGGCATAGCCGGATGGGACTAGTAGTCCCGTCGGACGATGCCTACACACACAGTCCCCAACACAGCCCCGCAGTCCCCGGCACATACACAGATCATGCAGACACCGGCACCATAACATCACCCCCATAACGCACACAGTCACCGCCCACACACATACACGCACAGTCACCGCCCACACACTATACATGCACACAATCACCGCACCACAAACACCACATACCACACCACATCACCACCGCCCACACACTATACACGCACACAGTCACCGCCCACACACTATACATGCACACAGTCACAGCCCACACACTATACATGCACACAGTCACCGCCCACACTCCGCCCACACACTTCCCTTCTCCCGATCTGCAGCGCTTCATCCGCAGCAAAACCGCAGATCTTTTTTAGACCTGCGGTTTTGCTGCGGAAGTGCCCGACTTAATGCAAGTCAATGGGTGCAAGAAACGCTGCAGTTCCGCACGAAGAATTCACATGCTTCGGAAAATAAAACGCTGTGAGTCCGCGCGTTTTTTTCCGCAGCATGTGCACAGCGGTTTTGTATTTCCCATTGATTAACATTGTGTGCACAATGCACTGCGGATTTGAGGCAATTCCAAGCGTCCAAAAACGCTGCAGAAACGCATCAAAATCTGCAACATGTGCACATACCCTTAAAGAGACTGGAATGGATGAACACAGAAGTTAATCACTTGTTAAAAATGAAACTATAAAGAAGAATATAATGCTGCTTGCAGGGAATGCAGGACAAGAGTTAGAAGAGCTAAAGCCAGTAATGAAGTGAGGCTTGCAAAGGAGACCAAAACCGTAAAAAAAAGGATTTGGGGGTTATGTCAAAAGCAAAAGATAATTCAAAGATGCTATAGGATGTTTACAGGATGAACAGGTGAAGTCGTCAAAAATGGTGTTGAGAAGGTTGAACTTTTAAATTCCTATTTCTCCTTCGCCTCATTGGGGACACACAGACCGTGGGTGTTATGCTGCTGCCACTAGGAGGACACTAAGCAATACATTAAGCACAAAAGATTAACTCCTCCTCCTGCAGTATACACCTCCTGTTGGCTCAATCCTGAACCAGTTCTTGCTTAGTGTCTGTAGGAGGCACTAGGGTCTGCTCTCAGACCCCACTTTTTTTCTGATTTTTTTCTGATTTAAACCTTTTATTATTTTTACTTTCTTCACGCACGGATGGGCGACGGGACTTGTACGAAAAGTCACGATCTCCCAAAAACCAACAACAGGCGGCATCGTGCGAGTGTCGCCTCCACATACCCCTCCTGCCACGCTACCATGGGGCGACAGATCCCTGACACGGGCCGCTCTCCCCATGAGATATCCCATGAGGTAGATGACGGATTCGCGTGGCACCTTTGATTGAATATCCCGCTCACCTCTCCTGAAGCGGTGGCGGTCTGATGTATGAAAGATCCCTCTCCACCCCCCTAATGAAAGGGGTTGGTGGATTGAGGAAGTACGGCCATAAATGCTGTAATCCTGCGGTCTCCATCTTCGCCCCCCGCAGTGAGTATATCAGGAGAGTGATGTTGCCTCATGTCGCCGCGACCGCTTTAGCGTCGCATCGCGGCCGCAGCAGTGTTGCGCCGCGCCCTAGCGCTACAGTCGCACCGCTACCGTTATATTCGCGCCGCGGACACGGCCTTAAATATACTCCCCGGCTTCGGCTCCGGGGTAGGCCGCAAAAAATTTAGGCCCCGGCTTCGGGCCGGCATAGGCCGCATCTTCTAAATTTAGTCCCCGGCTTCAGGCCGGGATAGGCCTCAAGGGAAGGGGCGGGCCAAACGGCTCCGCCCATCTCTAACGCTATTGGCCAGCGTTAGATCACATGGGTCTCTCTCCTGGGTCCTCCCCCTCTCCTCCCACTGCCTCTGGCGCTTCTCGTACCACACGAGAAGCGCTGCTATAATCTCGGGCGCCATCTTTTTGGTGGAGCAGCGCTGGCAGACGCTGTTCTCCTTCTTCCCTGCACAGGACCTGGTAAGTGCACGCTGCGACTAGGTCGGCACAGCGATTAACCCTTCTACTGCAGCAGGCTCCAAAAATTGCAGAAAATATGTCGCAATCAAAGGACGCTAAAAAGGCTAAAAAACTACACTGTAGTATATGCCGCCTGCATTGCATGCAACGCTTCACTGCCGTCAAAGCATGGTTCCCAATTCTGTACAACATGTGCCCAAGAGCCCACTGCTTCTGCCGCTCAGGAGCCCCCTACTACCGTTCAGGAGTCTCTGCCTATTCCTGATCCCATTGAGCCAGGTCATTCAGGATGGCCAGAATTTCTGGCGCATTCCATGGATTCTCTGACTAGGGCCTTGGATACTTTCCGCGGCTCCACTTCTTCCCAGGGCGTCCTTTTTCCAGAAAGGGGCCCGTTAGCCTTCAGAGATACCTCATCCGACAGGGGCCGACCCTCGGCGTCCGCAAAGCGGTCGTCCAAACGCCGCCATAATGCGTCTCCCAATCCATCCAGCGGTTCGGCATCGGCGAGCTCAGGCTCTCGCTCCCCCTCGCCCAGATATCGTAGTGATCATGATTCCGAATACGAGTCGGACATTGGTGATGACCCCAACTCGCCAGAATTTCAGGAATCGTTAGATTCTCTCATTGAGGCAATTAATAAAATCCTCAAACTAGATGAAGAACCGGGTCTCAACTAAATCACCCTATCTCTTTCAAAAGAGCTAAACGTACTCACAAGTGTTTAGTAATCACCCTGAATTTACGGAAATTGTCCAGGGACAGAGGGAGCGTCCAGACAAACGTTTTTCAGGGCTGAAGTCTCTGAAAGCTGTTACCCATTTTCAGCAACTGTAGCGAAAGAGTGGACTGAATCTCCAGTGGTAGATCCCCCAGTATCTCGCCTATCTTCAAAAACCCTGCTCTCTGTGTCAGATAGTTCATCCATTAGGAACCCGTCTGACAAACAAATTGACAACCTCGCAAAATCAATTTTTGAGGCGGCTGGGCCTCTCTCTCTCCCTCTTTTGCGGCCACCTGGGTAGCAAGGGCTATGGTGGCTTGGGTTGAGGACCTAGTTAAAACAACTAGCGATATCTCCCTTTCACCCGAGGCACGTAATCTGGCCTATCAGATTACTCGGGCAGGTGACTACATGGTTCATGCGTCCCTAGATGCAGCTCATTGCGCTGCACTCACAGCAGCCAATGCTATCGCTATTCGGAGGTCCCTCTGGCTCCAAGAGTGGCGTGCAGATGCTGCTTCAAAGAGAACTTTGACTTCGCTGCCTTATCTTTCAGGACGTCTTTTTGGAGACCGTCTTGATCAAATTATTTCTGACGCCACTGGGGGCAAGAGCAAATTTCTTCCGCAGCGCAGAATCAATCGACCTTTTCGGTATCAATACCAAGGTCGTTCCCGGCCATTTCGTAGCTCCTTTAATTGGTCCTCCACCTCGACCTCGTCTCGAGCACCCCGTCCATCTCGCAGAGATAGGGGCTCGCAACCATCGTCCAGGTCCTCTGAGCCCTGGAGAAACAGATTTTCTCAGGCGGGAAATAGGAGCTCCTCTTCTCGCAAACAGTCTTCCCAATGACTCCTTACCAAGGACGGGGGACCCAAACAAGGTAGGCGGCCGCCTACTCTTGTTTCGCGAGGTCTGGGGGTCGGTCATTCAGGACCGGTGGGTCCTCATCTTGTACACTCCAGCTACAAGATCGAATTCTTGTCCCTCCCCCCAACACGTTTCTTTCAGTCACGTCCCCCCAAGTCCAAGGATTTCATAGTCCCCTTCCTCCAGGCTCTGGACATACTTCGTTCCAGCGGCGTCATCGTCCCAGTCCCTCACAGGGAAAGATTCAAAGGGTTTTACTCAAACCTCTTTGTGGTTCCCAAGAAGGACGGCTCCTTGCGTCCTATTCTAGACCTAAAATTACTAAACAAGTTTATCAGAATCCGTCATTTCAGGATGGAATCCCTCCGTTCTGTGGTCGCATCTCTAGAAAGGAAAGAATACTTGGCGTCTATAGACATCAAGGATGCGTATCTACACATTCCAATTTTCAGAGGTCATCAAAAGTTTCTGCGTTTTGCGGTCGGAGAGGATCATTTTCAATTTGCCGCTCTGCCTTTCGGTCTCGCAACCGCCCCCAGAGTGTTCACAAAGGTCATGGCGGCCGCCATGTCAATTTTACACTCTCGGGGTGTGGTAGTCCTCCCGTATCTGGACGACCTACTCATCAAAGGTCCGTCTTTTCAGGCCTGCGCAGAAAGTGTCGAGATCACTATCGACACCCTTTCTCGCTTGGGCTGGCTAATCAATTTGGACAAGTCTCTTCCCATTCCGTCTCAGAGATTCCTTTTCTGGGAATGATTCTGGACACCTTCCAAGGGTTGGTACTCTCCCTCCAGAGAAGATCAACCCTCTGAGACGGGGAGTACTCCTGTTGTTTCTAGGCCACTCGCACTCTCTGCGGAGCGCGATGCAGGTCCTGGGGAAAATGGTAGCGTCCATCGAGGCAGTACCATTCGCTCAGTTCCACCTTCGTCCTCCTCAACAGGAGCTAATATCACTTTGGGACAGGAACCCTGCGTCTTTAGGTCGCCACTTCCGTCTGTCTCCCACAGTCAGAAGCTCCTTAAAATGGTGGACAAATGCTTCATCTCTGAATCAGGGAAAATCCTTTCTGCCGATCCATTGGCTGGTGGTGACCACCGATGCCAGTCTCCTCGGATGGGAGCAGTGTTCCTCCATCACACGGCTCAAGGCCGATGGTCTCTATCAGAGACCCGTCTTCCGATCAACATCCTGGAGATCAGAGTATCAAGTTAGCTCTCGTGCAGTTCCATCATCTACTGGCCGGACGTCCCATCCGGATTCAGTCAGACAACGCCACGGCCGTGGCGTATATCAACCGCCAGGGGGGCACTTGGAGCAGAACAGCTATGCTCGAGGTATCGCACATCCTGCGCTGGGCCGAGGCAAACCGCTCGCCCATCTCCGCGGTTCACATCCCGGGAGTGGACAATTGGGAGGCCGACTTCCTCAGTCGCCAAGGCTTAGACTCAGGGGAATTGTCCCTTCACCCGGAAATGTTTCAACTCATTTGCCAGCGTTGGGGAATTCCGGATGTGGATCTCATGGCATCCAGATTGAATGCCAAAGTTCAGACTTTCATAAGTCGATCATGCGATCCATTAGCCATCGGCTCGGATGCGCTAGTTCTCCCTTGGAGTCAATTTCGCCTTCCTTACATCTTCCCACCTCTTCCGTTAATCCCCAGGGTGATTCGGAAGATCAAAGCGGAAGGCGTTCCTCTCATTCTGGTCGCTCCGGACTGGCCTCGCCGTCCGTGGTATGCGGAACTAGTGCGTCTTGTCGCAGACGTTCCCTGGAGATTACCAGATCGTCCGGACCTTCTTTCACAGGGTCCAATTTACCATCACAATTCGAAAGCGCTGAATTTGACGGTATGGCCATTGAAGCCTGGATCTTAAGTCAGGCTGGTTTCTCTAACAACGTGGTTTCAACAATGATCAATGCCAGGAAGCCGGCTTCCGCACGCATTTATCATCGAGTCTGGAAGACATTTTTTTCTTGGTGTAAAGACAAGGGTCGTTCCCCTTTGGTTTTTTCTATCCCTTCCATTCTAGAGTTTCTTCAAACAGGAATGGATTCAGGGTTAGCTCTCTCCTCTCTCAAGGGACAGATTTCTGCGTTGTCCGTCCTTTTCCAACGACGGATCGCATCTAAGTCTCAGGTCAGGACCTTTATCCAGGGAGTGTTACATCTTGTTCCGCCCTACAAGAGGCCTTTAGAGCCTTGGAACCTTAATTTGGTCCTCAGTGCCTTACAGGAATCACCCTTCGAACCTTTGTCTGAAGTGTCCTTATCGCTTCTCTCCTGGAAGGTTGTCTTCCTAGTGGCGATTACCTCTATCAGACGGGTATCGGAGTTGGCAGCCTTATCTTGTAAATCTCCTTTCCTTATTTTTCACCAGGACAAGGTTGTTCTTAGAACGTCTCCTTCTTTCATGCCTAAGGTCGTTTCGGATTTTCACATCAATGAGGAGATAGTTTTGCCTTCGTTCTGTCCGGCGCCGATTCACCGTACTGAAAAAGCTCTTCACACCCTGGATTTGGTGAGAGCTCTCCGAAGGTATATTTCAAGAACGGCGCCTTTCCGAAAATCGGACGCTCTGTTTGTGCTTCCGGAAGGACGCAGACAGGGTCTTCCTGCTTCCAAGGCCACGTTAGCCAGATGGATTCGCTCTGCGATCCAAGAGGCGTATCGGTTAAAGGTCAGCCTATCCCGGCTGGGATTAAGGCACACTCCACTCGATCTGTGGGGGCCTCCTGGGCCATTCGGCACCAGGCTTCGGCACAGCAAGTGTGCAAGGCTGCGACTTGGTCCAGTCTTCATACTTTCGTCAAGCATTATCAAATTCATGCTCAGGTTTCTTCAGATGCGGCACTTGGCAGGCAAATTCTGCAATCAGCTGTTGCGCATCTGTAAGTTGACGTTAACCAGTTAAGCGTTTTGTATGCATAAGTTTTCACGAGGCTCCATCTGTTGATGGTTTCCCACCCAGGGACTGCTTTGGGACGTCCCACGGTCTGTGTGTCCCCCAATGAGGCGAAGGAGAAAAGGAGATTTTTGTGTACTCACCGTAAAATCCTTTTCTCCGAGACTCTCATTGGGGGACACAACTCCCACCCTTGTTTAATTTGAAGCCTCGTTGTATATTTGTAACTAGTTATTTGATTTGTGACATATTGCACTGTGTTATGAGCTCCTACTGCTTTGGCACCGAACTGGTTCAGGATTGAGCCAACAGGAGGTGTATACTGCAGAAGGAGGAGTTAATCTTTTGTGCTTAATGTATTGCTTAGTGTCCTCCTAGTGGCAGCAGCATAACACCCACGGTCTGTGTGTCCCCCAATGAGCGTCTCGGAGAAAAGGATTTTACGGTGAGTACACAAAAATCTCCTTTTTGCATCTGTGTTCTATAAGAAAACAAATGTAACATCAACTGATCTTCATGGTGCCATCGAAGGAATAAAAGAATCCACACTATAAACAGAGAAATGGTGAGGGAACGCTTATCTAATTTAAATGAACTTTAACCCCTTCCTTACCGATGACCGGATAGTACGTCATCGGTAAGGATCCCTTGCTTTGAGGTGGGCTCCGGCGGTGAGCCCACCTCAAAGCCGCAACATATCAGCTGTTATAAACAGCTGACTTGTGCCCGCAATAGGCGCGAGCGGTATCGCGATCCGCCCGCGCCTATAAACTAGTTAAAACCCACTGTCAAAGCTGACAGCGGGCATTCAACTAGAGCTTCTGGCCGCCGGGCCGGAAGTGAGCGCATCGCTGACTCCCGTCACGTGATCGGGGGTCGGCGATGCGTTGCCTTGACAACCTGAGGTTTCATAGAGACCTCTATGGTTGTTGCAGGCACATTGCTATGAGCGCCGCCCGGTGGTCGGTGCTCATAGCAATGCAGTAAATCTGCTACATATGGGCGATCTGCTCATCGCCGATATGTAGCAGAGCCGATCAAGTGAGGCATGCTTCTAGCCTCCCATGGAGACTATTGAAGCATGCCAAAATTTAAAAAAAAAAGTGTTTAAAAATTAAAAAAAAAACAAAAAAAAACTAAACGTTCAAATCACCTCCCTTTCCCCCCAATCAAAATTAAACAATAAAAGAAAA